>JBAMJR010000077.1:322500-340000 GCA_038501785.1 Myoxocephalus aenaeus | reverse complement strand
CAGCCACTAAGGTAGTCAAAAAGCTCCTTGGTGGCAAGGCGCCGGGTGGATGAGATCCGCCCTGAGATGCTGAAGGTGTTGGACATTGTTGGGCTGTCTTGGCTGACACGCCTTTGCAGTGTCACATGGGGGTCGGGAACAGTGCCCATGGACTGGCAGACCGGGGTGGTGGTTCCCATCTTCAACAAGAGGGACCAGAGAGTGTGCTCGAACTATCGTGGTATCACACTGCTCAGCCTCCAGGGGAAAGCTTATGCCAGGGTGATGGAAAGGAGGCTCCAGGGTGCTGAAAGGAGGCTCCAGGGTGCTGAAAGGAGGCTCCGGGGTGCTGAAAGGAGGCTCCGGGGTGCTGAAAGGAGGCTCCAGGGTGCTGAAAGGAGGCTCCAGGGAGCTGAAAGGAGGCTCCAGGGTGCTGAAAGGAGGCTCCAGGGTGCTGGAAAGGAGGCTCCAGGGTGCTGAAAGGAGGCTCCAGGGTGCTGGAAAGGAGGCTCCAGGGTGCTGAAAGGAGGCTCCGACCGCTTGTCGAACCTCAGATTCAAGACGAACAGTGTGGATTCCGTCCCGGTTGTGGAACAGTGGACCAGCTCTTTACTCTCACAAGACTACTGGAAGGGTCCTGAGAATTTGCCCAACCAGTCTACATGTGCTTTGTGGACTTGGAGAAGGCTTTTGACCGGGTCCCTATGGGGATTTTGTGGGGGGTGCTGCGGGAGTATGGGGTGCCATCCGGGGCCACCCGGTCTCTGTACGCCTGCAGTAGGAGCTGTGTTTGTATTCTCGGTAATAAGACAGTGTGTGTGTGTGTGTGTGTGTGTGTGTGTGTGTGTGTGTGTGTGTACCCGTGCTCAGGGTGAAGCCCGCCTCCTTGCTCATGTTGCGGAGCCGCACTGACACGCTGTAGCGGCCCCCGGGCTCCAGGCCCCTCAGCTGGTACTCCACCGTGTTGTTCATGGTCGTCAGCTTGTAGTCCCACTCCAGCTTACGGATCACGTCACGCACATGGATCGCATACGTCTAGGAGAGAGGAGAGGAGAGGAGGGAGGAGGAGAGGAGGGAGGAGGGAGGAGAGAGAGGAGAGGGAGGAGAGAAGAGGGAGGAGGGAGGAGAGAAGAGAATAGGAGAGAGGAGAGAGAAGGAGGGGAGAGGAGGAGAGAGAGGAGAGGAGGAGGAGAGAGGAGAGGAGAGAGGAGAGGAAAAGGAGGAGGGGATGAGGAGACAGAAGACAGAAAACAGAAAACGAGTAGACAGGAGAGGAGAGATGAGAGGAGAGAGGAAAGATGAGAGAGGAGACGAGGAGAAAGGAGAGAGGAAAGAGGAGGAGAGGAGAGGAAGGAGAGAGGAGAGAGAGAGGAGAGGGGAGAGGAGGGAGGAGAGGGGAGAGGAGAGGAAGGAGAGAGGAGAGAGAGAGGAGAGGAGGGAGGAGAGGGGAGAGGACGAGGAGAGGAGGAGAGAGGAAAGGAGAGACGAGAGGAGAACCGTTAACTCCAGAACTTCTAAAGAACCCTTAACCCCAGACCCTTTAAAGAACCCTTAACTCCAGACCTTCTAGAGAACCCTTAACCCCAGACCCTTTAAAGAACCCTTAACTCCAGACCTTCTAGAGAACCCTTAACCCCAGACCCTTTAAAGAACCCTTAACTCCAGAACTTCTAGAGAACCCTTAACCCCAGACCCTTTAAAGAACCCTTAACTCCAGAACTTCTAAAGAACCCTTAACCCCAGACCCTTTAAAGAACCCTTAACTCCAGAACTTCTAAAGAACCCTTAACCCCAGACCCTTTAAAGAACCCTTAACTCCAGAACGTCTAGAGAACCCTTAACTCCAGAACTTCTAGAGAACCCTTAACCCCAGACCCTTTAAAGAACCCTTAACTCCAGACCCTTTAAAGAACCCTTAACTCCAGAACTTCTAGAGAACCCTTAACTCCAGAACTTCTAGAGAACCCTTAACCCCAGACCCTTTAAAGAACCCTTAACCCCAGACCCTTTAAAGAACCCTTAACTCCAGAACTTCTAAAGAACCCTTAACTCCAGACCCTTTAAAGAACCCTTAACTCCAGAACGTCTAGAGAACCCTTAACTCCAGAACTTCTAGAGAACCCTTAACCCCAGACCCTTTAAAGAACCCTTAACCCCAGACCCTTTAAAGAACCCTTAACTCCAGAACTTCTAGAGAACCCTTAACCCCAGACCCTTTAAAGAACCCTTAACTCCAGAACGTCTAAAGAACCCTTAACCCCAGACCTCACCGACAGGGTTCCCCCTCCTCTAGAACCGGTTCCCCACGTACCAGCGCTGCGTCCGGGGCGTCGTAGGGCGGCTGCCACTTCAGCGTGGCCTGCGTCTTGTCCACGCGAACGCGGTGCAGGTTCCTGGGCGGCAGCCGCTCGTTGGGGATCATCTTCACCACGGCGTAGTCGGAGGGCGGGCCCAGGAACGGGGCCACGGCTCGCACCTGAAGGCATCACAGGAGCACCGCCTGCCGTTAGCGGTCAGGGAGCTAAGCGCTAACGACAGGAGCATCGCCTGTCGTTAGCGGTCAGGGAGCTAAGCGCTAACAACAGTAGCATCGCCTGTCGTTAGCGGTCAGGGAGCTAAGCGCTAACAACAGTAGCATCGCATGTTGTTAGCGGTCAGGGAGCTAAGCGCTAACTCATGGATCTCGTGTCTTAAAGGATTATATGAAGGGAAATTGACCAAATGTGATCCAACTAAAACATATATTGGTATCCATGTTTCTGAGCCTGCATTGTTGTGAATACTACATTTGACTGTTTTAGATGATTGTTGAAGTCTTTCCAGAATAAATAAAACATAGTTTACCTCTTTAAAAGGCAAAATACACACAATGAGAAATAAGCCTGAATAATAAAGTGTTCTTTGTTCAGGAAGTTTCTGATCAAACACTCACTGGCCCTTTAAGTGTTGTTGTTGTTATTGTTCTTTTATTTTCACACCAGCTGTCATTCTGTTTTCTCACAGTTGAGGGAAACCAGCAAACTTCACTCTCAAATCACTCACGTTTAAAAAAACAAATTTCAGATTTTTTGTATTAATACAAAAACTGATATTGATAAGATTCAATCCACTGCGTACTGATGCTCATTTTCACAGGAACTGCTGGATATAATAATACACATCTGGAACAGTGTGTAAACCTGTTCAACACTACTTTGAAGTAGAGGTCGTGTGGAGGTCGTGTGGAGGTCGTGTGGAGGTCGTGTGGAGGTCGTTGAGGACTCACCAGGAAGAGGTACTGCTCGTCGCTGTCCACCGTGACCGTCAGGCTGAGGGAGGCGGTGCCGACCTGATGGGGGCTGCGGTACAGATCCAGGAAGGAGGTGGCATAAAACACACCATACAGCTGCAACGCACACACACACACACACACACACACACACACACACACACACACACACACAGTGAGGGTTCATGTTTATCACTAATGACTTTGATAGAATACTTTCATCAACATCGTCCGGACCAAATTGCCCCCAGAGAGGAGCGATGGATGCTAAGCTAACATAGCTAGGACCCGAGGCTACTTGACTACCCAGCATGCTCCTGGCTGTCTGAAAGCCCAGGTCTTCTTGTGGTACCTGAGCGGCGGTGCTGTTGACGGTCCAGCTGCAGTCCACGGCCGTCTGGTTGAGGGCCCGGGTCTTGAGGAAGGGCCTCTCCGGCTGGTCGCCGGCGGTCTGGTGGTGCGACAGCGCGGTGGGACTGTCCCCGATGCTGGTGTGCGCCCACACGGCCACCTCGTACAGCGTGCCCGCCGTCAGGTTGGTGGCTGGAGACAAAGGAAGAGTCAAAGGTCGACGTAGAGGAGACTAGCGACGAGGGAGAAGCCGACGCCGTACCTTTAAGGACCAACGCGGTACCTTTAAGGACCAACGCGGTACCTTTAAGGATCAACGCGGTACCTTTAAGGATCAACGCGGTACCTTTAAGGACCAACGCCGTACCTTTAAGGACCAACGCCGTACCTTTAAGGACCAACGCCGTACCTTTAAGGACCAACGCCGTACCTTTAACCTTTTAAAAAGACTGAGCGATTGTTGTATAAAACTGTAAATCATAGCTTGTTTTAACTGCTCCAAAACTGCTGTATTTCGATGTATTGAACACCATAAGTGAAATATATTGTTTGGTAGATGAAAAAATTCAAATGTCACAGATGTGCGCAAATGTGGCCCAATGCAAATTTTTGAGACCTCGCCTGAATGTTCTCTGTTCTAAACCCTCTCTAACTTTGTTCTGCTTCACTTTATCAAAGTCAACCTTTGCAGAGAGAATGTTCACATATTGAGCTATGATTTGGGTTAGAGAATGTTCACATATTATGTTATGATTTGGGTTAGAGAATGTTCACATATTGTGTTATGATTTGGGTTAGAGAATGTTCACATATTGTGTTATGATTTGGGTTAGAGAATGTTCACATATTGTGTTATGATTTGGGTTAGAGAATGTTCACATATTGTGTTATGATTTGGGTTAGAGAATGTTCACATATTGTGTTATGATTTGGGTTAGAGAATGTTCACATATTGAGCTATGATTTGGGTTAGAGAACGTTCACATATTGTGTTATGATTTGGGTTAGAGAATGTTCACATATTGAGCTATGATTTGGGTTAGAGAATGTTCACATATTGTGTTATGATTTGGGTTAGAGAATGTTCACATATTGTGTTATGATTTGGGTTAGAGAATGTTCACATTGTGCTATGATTTGGGTCAGAGAATGTTCACATATTGTGTTATGATTTGGGTTAGTGAATGTTCACATATTGAGCTATGATTTGGGTTGGTGAATGTTCACATATTGTGCTATGATTTGGGTTAGAGTTGGACCTTACAGCTGCATCATTTCAAAGAAATAATCATCCTGAAAGTGATTTTTTTATAGGCGGACCTGAAACCTTTTCATTTCTTTCTGTGTGTCATCTTCATTTACTCTTAACCAGTAACATATAGACTGATATTTACACATCTGAACAAAATCTCACATGTGTACCTTTTATTATAACACCAACATTATTCAAATAGCCCTAGTGGTTGCAGAGATACACCCTTTAGAGTTTGGGGATGACATTTTTGAGGAAAGGGCCTAAAAATAGGTTGGTTTTTGGATCAACGTCGTACCTTTAAGGATCCGCTCCGTCACGCTGTAGTTCTTGTTCTCCTTCACGTGGGAATCAAACTGCCAGGAAAGAACCACCACATACTGCTTCACCTGAGAGAGAGAGAGAGAGACTTATCAGTGTCATGGAGACAGACCTTGTCTTCAGGGAGACTCTCTCTCTCACTCTTTCACTCTCTCTGTCTCTCTCACCTCGTACTGGGAGTTGAAGCTGAACGAGAGGCTCATGGAGTCGGCGGTGATGCTGTCGGCGATGACGGAGGGAGGAGGCAGAGCTGCAGGAAGAGCAGACGGGTCAGAAAGCAAGTCAAAGAGGAGCTTCAGCCTCATGCTTTTTCTTTTCTCCCACTGGTAAGTGCAAAGTCCACACACACCAGTAGGTGGCGGTGTTGGGCAGTTCCCACTGTACCTTTCTTAGGGGTGATGGATTTCACCTCGGACCAGTTACCAACACCTCGACTGGTCACCGCCGCCACCTGAGAAACATCAACATGAAAACACATCAACACGGCAACATTAAAACACACGGAACACAATGATATCGCAACATTAAAACACAATGATATCGCAACATTAAAACACACGGAACACAATGATATCGCAACATTAAAACACAATGATATCGCAACATTAAAACACACGGAACACAATGATATTGCAACATTAAAACACAATGATATTGCAACATTAAAACACAATGATATCGCAACACAATGATATCGCAACATTAAAACACAATGATATCGCAACACAATGATATCGCAACATTAAAACACAATGATATTGCAACTTTAAAACACAATGATATCGCAACACAATGATATTGCAACATTAAAACACAATGATATCGCAACATTGACACACATGGTTCTACGTCGTCAGAGTGTGTTTCTCACCCTGAACCTGTACAGAGTTTCCGGCTGCAGCTCCTTCACCGCGCTGTTGGTTGTGGTGCATCTCTGGGACATCCAGTCCAGACCGCCTCGCTCGCTGTACTCAACCTGACACACACACACACACACACACACACACACACACACACACACACACATACACGCACAAACATGTGACCAGGACACCATGGATGTTTCTCTGATCTCTGATCATGTGACTTTAAAAACAACCAATCGGTGTTTAGACCAACAGGAGGAGAGCTAGTAACGTTAGCATCACCGCTAACGGAGAACCAGCGGAGGTTCACTTCAGTTACATGATGATGCGTTCAGGCTCTGGTCAGTGAACATGAGTACTGGCTGAAGGTAAATGATAACTTCTCATGATGCGTTCAGGTGTAATCTAGTAAAATGTAGTGTTGGTGATAAACTAGAATGAATCCAGATGTTTACACATGAATATAAAATAGATGTTAGAGATGAATTATGATGTTTAACTTCCTAACAGCTCTGAGCTCATTGTTACACTTCAGTAACACCAAGAATGAATATAAAAATATATTTTATTTACTTATCATCTGCATTGTGAGTTTTATGCAAAAAGCACAAGAACAAATTTGAATCTGTTTCAACTTCAGAGCACAGACGTTATTTTTGGGACGATAGCCGGCGTCTCCTCACTGGCGGCCATGTTTGTTTCGTTTGTCTCGTGGATAAAAACTCACGATGTACTCTCTGATGAGGCCGTGGCCTTTGTCCGGAGGGCTCCAGGACACGTCCACCGTCCCGTCCTCGCCGCTGTCGCAGGACAGCTGCAGGTTCCTGGGGGGGTCGGGCACTGGGGGACAAACACAGACTCATTGAGGCGTGTGTGTGTGTGTGTGTGTGTGTTAGATGAGGCACAGCTAATAGTTTAAGACACTTAAATCATCAGACAGGGTTCATACACATCCTGACCAGTGGGTTTCAGGAGTTTTCCATGACTTTAAACCAAATTTCCATGACCAAACATTTAGTGAAATCTGGGTGTAAACAGTAAAAAGTGAGTAAATGTAGTATTTAAACTAACAATGAGAATACAAAGCATACAGTAAACCTTAAATGACACAAATGAATGAGACAATAGTTTGATTAAAAGAATAAACATTTATATAGATGCCTGTATGTATGCCTGCTTATATTTTGAGTCTTTCTTTTAAAAGCATATTCATTATTTCAAACGTATTTCAGCATAAATGAACGTCATGAACACATGAATATAACACATTTACATGACTTTTACTAAACTTTTGGGATTTTATTTTTTTCAAGGACTTTTCCAGGCCTGGAAATAACCATTTTAAAACTCCATGACTGTTCCAGGTTTTCCATGACCGTATGAACCCTGAAATAGTTTCACAGGATATTCCACCTCAGTTTATTTACAATGCTCTTGATACTGGACCCCTAGCGTCCGGTGCTACTCACGTCCCTCCGGCGTCCTCACGGTCACGGCCTCGTTGGTCTTGTGCAGCTTGCTGAGGCACTGCGTGAGCACCTTGACGTGGTAGGTGGTGTCGGGCTTCAGCACCGTCAGCTTGTAGCTGGTCTTGTTGCTGTGGGTGTCCATGATGGTCCACTGCTGGGTGCCCACCAGCCTGCAGGCGGAGCGGGAACGAGGCAACGGCGTTAATGGATTCATACGCATCGGATCTGGGAATGAATGCTGGTCCTAAAAATCCCTGCAGCGCCTGAAGGCAGCAGCACACGGGTCAGCTCACCTGTAGTATATGAGGAAGTAGCAGGAGTCCAGGGGCAGGTTTTTAGGGCGAGACCATGTCAGGGTGATGGCACCCAAGAAGTCAGGAGTCCACTGGAGGTTCTGGACCTTATAGGCCAGGGTGTCCACTGGGGGAGAGAGGGGGGGGTCCTCAGTTTAGTTTCATCACACAGACGGAAATACACACAAACAGCCAGCAGGAGGCAGCATTGCACTGATTTCAATACTAAATGCTTCTTAAAGGGATGTTTTTGTGTTGTATGACTACAGTAAAGTGATGTTCTGCTGTGGACGTATTTTAGACTCCTAAAACAATCAACATCAGTTTAAGAGAACGTTATATTTAGAATGTTTTCACCTCGTTACCTTTCAGACGGGGAACTGAAGCCGTTATCTGTCCTCACCTCAAAACCACCAGACTACATTGAGAAAAACAGTAATTTTAACCTCTCAGGACTCTGGAGCTGCTGGTCTCCTGCTGCCTCCTTCTGGCAGTGTGTTGGTGTTGTTGTGCGACTAAAGTCTCACAATAACACAAATATACGACTATTGGAGGCAGCAGTCTGTGTCTGAGAGGTAAAATTACTGTTTTTTTCAAGGTTTTTACATTCTAAAATTCTAAAACATTCAAAAGATTTCTCTCGAGACTCCACCTGCTATAGAAGTACACAGACTCTGGAGAAGTAGCTCGAACAACCCTACACTGAAAAACATCCCTTGAAGTACATCAAAGTACTAAAGTACACATCCAGGCATTTACAGAACACTTGATCGACCCAGACCCGGTGAGGGTGTTCAGGGGACCCAGACCCGGCGAGTGTGTTCAGGGGACCGAGACCCGGTGAGGGTGTTGGGGGACCGAGACCCGGTGAGGGTTTTCGGGGACCGAGATCCGGTGAGGGTTTTCGGGGACCGAGATCCGGCGAGGGCGTTCAGGGACCAAGACCCGGCGATGGTTTTGGGGGACCGAGATCCGGTGATGGTTTTGGGGGACCGAGATCCGGTGATGGTTTTGGGGGACCGAGACCCGGTGAGGGTTTTCGGGGACCGAGATCCGGTGAGGGTTTGGGGGGACCGAGATCTGGCGAGGGCGTTCGGGGACCAAGACCCGGCGATGGTTTTGGGGGACCGAGACCCGGTGATGGTTTTGGGGGACCGAGACCCGGCGAGGGTCTTCGGGGACCGAGATCCGGTGATGGTTTGGGGGGACCGAGATCTGGCGAGGGCGTTCGGGGACCAAGACCCGGCGATGGTTTTGGGGGACCGAGACCCGGTGATGGTTTTGGGGGACCGAGACCCGGCGAGGGTCTTCGGGGACCGAGATCCGGTGATGGTTTGGGGGGACCGAGACCCGGTTAAGGGTGTTCGGGTACCGAGACCCGGTTAGCGTGTTGGGGGACCTACGGGTGCAGTTGTCCTCGTCGCTGTGGTCGGAGCAGTCCAGGAAGCCGTCGCAGCGCTCGCTGTCCAGCACGCAGGCCTCGCCGTCAGCGCAGCGCGACCCGTTGCCACAGAACAGAGGCCCCCTGGTGGCTGCAGAGGGGAGGGGCTGTTACAGTTATTAAGAACTACAGGAAATCAAAATGCTGTAAATAAACAACAAATAAAGTAAATCTTATCGCTAAACTTTTCCACATTGTAGTAATTTGGCCTTTAAGCAACAGAACCAGAAATTTAAACCGGTCAGAGTTTATTTTCTCTGTTATTTTATTATTTTATTCAACGAACAACCATTATTGTGCGTTGAATGCAAAACATTTGCTCTTTTGCTCTGGTTCTACTTCTGGTTCTACTTCTGACCTACTTCTGGTTCTAGTTCTGGTTCTGGTTCTGCTTCTACTTCTGGTTCTAAATCTGTTTCTGGTTTTGCTTCTACTTCTGGTTCTACTTCTTGTTTTGGTTCTGCCTGGTTCTGGATATACTTCTGGATCTAATTATACTTCTGGTTCTGCATCTACATCTGCTTCTACTTCTACTCCTGTTTCTGGTTCTGGTTCTACATCTGCTTCTACCTCTGGTTCTACAAATGTTTCAACTTCTAGTTCTGGTTCTACTTCTGCTTCTTCTTCTACTACTGGTTGTACTTCTGGTTCTGGTTCTACTTCTGGTTCTACTTCTGGTTCTGGTTCTACTTCTACTACTGGTTCTACTTCTGGTTCTGGTTCTACTTCTGGTTCTACTTCTGGTTCTACTTCTGGTTCTACTTCTGCTTCTTCTTCTACTACTGGTTGTACTTCTGGTTCTGGTTCTACTTCTGGTTCTGGTTCTACTTCTGGTTCTTTGTCTCATAGCTCTACAGGCCCGCCGCCTGCAGGGACTCACGGCAGTGGTCTTCGTCGGACCCGTCCTGGCAGTGGTTCTGTCCGTCGCAGCGCTGCCAGTCGGGGATGCAGCGGGGCGGCCGGCGACACAGGAACTGACCCCGGAGGCACCGCGTGGGGGAGGGCGGGGCCTGAGTGGGCGCCGCCGGAACCGCTGGCACCGCCGGAGCCGCCGTCACGGACCCGTTGGCCGCTGCGGAGAGAAAACGTCACTTTTTATTCTTCTTCTGCGGACATTCACGCGAGAGAAGAAGAGCGGTCAGGAGGTCGGGAGGTCAGGAGGTCGGGGGGCGCTACCTGTGGGGCAGCCCAGCTCGTCGCTGCCGTCGGGGCAGTCGGCGTAGCCGTCGCAGACCCAGGTGTTGATGATGCACGCCCCGGAGCCGCAGTGGAAGCGGTTGGGGGCGCAAGTGGACAGGCCGGGGGCCACGGTGTGAGGGGCCCCGCCACCTGCAGGGCGGAGGCTCAGGTTTAATGACTCAGGACGGGAATAATTCATTCAAGGAGACAAGTATGGCCCATTAAGTAAGAATTGAAAATAAAATGGTGGTAAGAATGAGATAAATACAATTGTTATAGTAGGTTCAATATGGAGGATGATGATTTATGATGATTTATGTTCGATTTCTGCCCGTGTTTTTCTGTCCTTGTTCGTATAGTTGGTTGTTATGCTGTTATGTATTTTATTTTATTACTTATTTGTTGTTGTTTTTTGTTGTCTAGCAATGTGAGGTAATGTGTAACTTGTAAAAACTTTAAATAAAATGATTGAAAGAAAGGAAAGGCCCATGAAATACAAACATGTGTGAAATATATACACAATTTAAGCATGTAGCATATTCGAACTGTTTAAATTATAGAAACGTGTAGTCCACACATCTTGATGTATTATTTATTAAAAACTCACCTAATAAATTATCTTCATCTGTTTATTATCAAGAAATATTTATGAACTAAATGTAGTGGATAGATATGACAGTGTATTAGGGTTATTTGTATGAAATAAATAAATAATATAGGAGTCTGAAATATTCAGAAAAAAAACTAAACAGAATTTCTCAAATTAAAGAATAAAAACCTTGATATTCTCAGAGATTATAAAGTCATTAAATTGATTTTTGGTGATTTCTATGCTCTTTTCGGAACTCTAAATAAAAGAAGGATACGGGTTGTAGACATGGAGACTAGTACCTGTGCACTGGGCCTCGTCGGACCAATCCCCACAGTCGTTCTCTCCGTCGCACTTCCACCACGTCGGAATGCAGCGTCCGTTTTTGCACTCGTACTGGAAATACCGGGAGCAGCCCGGGACCTCAGTGGGAGCAGCTGCAACGCACAGGGAGGGTTGTTTATTTATTGTGTGTTCCTGTGTGTGTGTGTGTCTGTCTGTGCGTGTGCGTGTGCGTCTGTGTGTGTGCGTCTGTCTGTGTGTGTGTGCGTCTGTCTGTCTGTCTTTCCTCCTCACCACAGTTGGCTTCATCAGAATAATCCCCACAGTCGTCCATGCCGTCACACTTCCACTCCAGGCTCACACACACTCCGTTGGCACACTGGAAGGTGTAGGCGTCGCACACTTTGCCGAACTCAGACGGCGTGGCTGAAGGGAAAGAAAAACACACACGGGGACGTCGGAAGAGTCGCACAACTCATTGGCTCAGTGAATAAAAGTAAATATATGTATATATGACATTTAGGGTATGAAGCAGAATCACACAAAAAAAACGTTGGAGATAGTAGGAGCAACGCTAGCAGAAGCAGCGGTAGCAGAAGCAGCGCTAGCAGAAGCAGCGCTAGCAGAAGCAGCGCTAGCAGAAGCAGCGGTAGCAGAAGCAGCGGTAGCAGAAGCAGCGGTAGCAGAAGCAACGGTAGCAGAAGCAGAGCTAGCAGAAGCAGAGCTAGCAGAAGCAGCGGTAGCAGAAGCAACGGTAGCAGAAGCAGAGCTAGCAGAAGCAACGGTAGCAGAAGCAACGGTAGCAGAAGCAGCGGTAGCAGAAGCAACGGTAGCAGAAGCAGCGGTAGCAGAAGCAGAGGTAGCAGAAGCAACGGTAGCAGAAGCAACGGTAGCAGAAGCAGCGGTAGCAGAAGCAGAGCTAGCAGAAGCAGAGGTAGCAGAAGCAGCGGTAGCAGAAGCAACGGTAGCAGAAGCAGAGCTAGCAGAAGCAGTGCTAGTAGAAGCAACGCTTCTCATATCTGCTCCCCTCATATCTGACTCTAACAAGAAATAAATGTGATTTCAAAAGGAAACTTAAGGCAGCAATAATCAGAAAGGAAATTAGTGTAGATTAGGTTATTACTTGAGGTATTTAGGCATTTTTTATTTTTCTTTGAATGTAAATGTTGTTCCTAAGTCTGTGTTTTTGTTCACCAACATTGATCAGGCTGTACTGCATTTTATGAATTGTATTGTAATGCTTTTGCCTGGACCCCAGGAAGAATAGTCTCCACTACGGTGTAGACTAATGGGGATCCTTAATAAATAACAAATAAATAACAAATAACGCTAGCAGAAGCAGCGGTAGCAGAAGCAACGCTAGCAGAAGCAGAGCTAGTACTGTAGAAGCAACGCTAGTAGAAGCAACGCTAGTAGAAGCAACGCTAGTAGAAGCAGATCTAGTAGAAGTAGAGAAAAGAAAAGAAAAGAAAAGAAACATGCACTTTATTAATCCCCTTGGGGAAATTCTTCTCTGCATTTGACCATCCTTGGTTAGGGAGCAGTGGGCTGCCCTGTGAGGCGCCCGGGGAGCAGCTAGGGGTTGGGTGTCTTGCTCAGGGACACTTCGACATGTGAGCTATGGGGGGACTGGGGATCGAACCGGGTACCTTGGATGGACTATAGGATGCACTATAGGATGGACTATATGGTGGACTATAGGATGGACTATAGGATGGACTATACGATGGACTATTGGACTATATGGTGGACTATAGGATGGACTATATGATGGACTATTGGACTATATGGTGGACTATATGGTGGACTATAGGATGGACTATATGGTGGACTATAGGATGGACTATACGATGGACTATACGATGGACTATTGGACTATATGGTGGACTATAGGATGGACTATATGATGGACTATTGGACTATATGGTGGACTATATGGTGGACTATAGGATGGACTATATTATACGATGGACTATAGGATGGACTATAGGATGGACTATAGGATGGACTATAGGGTGGACTATAGGATGGACTATATGGTGGACTATATGGTGGACTATAGGATGGACTATATGGTGGACTATATTATAGGATGGACTATAGGATGGACTATATTATACGATGGACTATAGGATGGACTATAGGGTGGACTATAGGATGGACTATATGGTGGACTATATTATACGATGGACTATAGGATGGACTATATGGTGGACTATAGGAAGGACTATAGGATGGACTATATGATGGACTATATTATACGATGGACTATACGATGGACTATAGGATGGACTATAGGATGCACTATAGGATGGACTATATGGTGGACTATATTATACGATGGACTATAGGATGGACTATATGGTGGACTATAGGAAGGACTATAGGATGGACTATATGATGGACTATATTATACGATGGACTATACGATGGACTATAGGATGGACTATACGATGGACTATATTATACGATGGACTATACGATGGACTATAGGATGGACTATACGATGGACTATATGGTGGACTATATTATACGGTGGACTATAGGATGGACTATAGGATGGACTATATGGTGGACTATATTATACGATGGACTATAGGATGGACTATATGGTGGACTATATTATACGATGGACTATAGGATGGACTATATGGTGGACTATACGATGGACTATATGGTGGACTATAGGATGGACTATATGGTGGACTATAGGATGGACTATACGGTGGACTATAGGATGGACTATACGATGGACTATAGGATGGACTATACGGTGGACTATATTATACGGTGGACTATAGGATGGACTATATGGTGGACTATATGGTGGACTATATTATACGGTGGACTATAGGATGGACTATATGGTGGACTATACGGTGGACTATATTATACGATGGACTATAGGATGGACTATAGGGTGGACTATAGGATGGACTATATGGTGGACTATATTATACGATGGACTATAGGATGGACTATATGGTGGACTATAGGAAGGACTATAGGATGGACTATATGATGGACTATATTATACGATGGACTATACGATGGACTATAGGATGGACTATACGATGGACTATATTATACGATGGACTATACGATGGACTATAGGATGGACTATACGATGGACTATATGGTGGACTATATTATACGGTGGACTATAGGATGGACTATAGGATGGACTATATGGTGGACTATATTATACGATGGACTATAGGATGGACTATATGGTGGACTATATTATACGATGGACTATAGGATGGACTATATGGTGGACTATACGATGAACTATATGGTGGACTATAGGATGGACTATACGATGGACTATAGGATGGACTATATGGTGGACTATATTATACGATGGACTATAGGATGGACTATATGGTGGACTATATTATACGATGGACTATAGGATGGACTATATGGTGGACTATACGATGAACTATATGGTGGACTATAGGATGGACTATACGATGGACTATAGGATGGACTATACGATGGACTATAGGATGGACTATACGGTGGACTATAGGATGGACTATACGATGGACTATAGGATGGACTATACGGTGGACTATATTATACGGTGGACTATAGGATGGACTATATGGTGGACTATATTATACGGTGGACTATAGGATGGACTATAGGATGGACTATAGGATGGACTATATGGTGGACTATATTATACGATGGACTATAGGATGGACTATAGGATGGACTATATGGTGGACTATACGATGAACTATATGGTGGACTATAGGATGGACTATACGATGGACTATAGGATGGACTATATGGTGGACTATATTATACGATGGACTATAGGATGGACTATATGGTGGACTATATTATACGATGGACTATAGGATGGACTATATGGTGGACTATATTATACGATGGACTATAGGATGGACTATATGGTGGACTATACGATGAACTATATGGTGGACTATAGGATGGACTATACGATGGACTATAGGATGGACTATAGGATGGACTATAGGATGGACTATACGGTGGACTATAGGATGGACTATACGATGGACTATAGGATGGACTATACGGTGGACTATATTATACGGTGGACTATAGGATGGACTATAGGATGGACTATAGGATGGACTATATGGTGGACTATATTATACGATGGACTATAGGATGGACTATAGGATGGACTATATGGTGGACTATAGGGTGGACTATATTATACGATGGACTATAGGATGGACTATAGGATGGACTATATGGTGGACTATATGATGGACTATATGGTGGACTATAGGATGGACTATATGGTGGACTATATTATACGATGGACTATAGGATGGACTATAGGATGGACTATATTATACGATGGACTATAGGATGGACTATACGGTGGACTATAGGATGGACTATATGGTGGACTATAGGATGGACTATATGGTGGACTATATTATACGATGGACTATATGGTGGACTATATTATACGGTGGACTCGTGATCTGCATTCTTCTGTCGTTTAACGCACCACATCCGGCGTAGTCGGCGTCCTCGTCGGATCCGTCTTCGCAGTGCTTGATGCCGTCACAGACCAGCGACTGGAACAGACACTGCGCTCGGTTCTTGCACACGAACTCCATGTAGCGAGTGCAGAGCGGGTCTGTGGGCGACAGAGGAAACCAACGTTATCCTGGTATGGCAGGCTTTGATAAACGCTCCGTATGTGTTTTAACTAGAGAGGTATTTCATATGCAAAACCTTTGTGGAACTGAAGATATGCATGTGATGAGTATAGCCTGAGACAAAGGAACTACACCTGTTGCTCAAATTAAAAAACATAACAAGATTAACATGCTAATTCTATGTCTTATTTATATTATTACATCTTAATTTAATTAATTTTTTTGCATAATACTTTTTATAATTTTTTTATAATTTGTTTATGTATATATATTTATATATATAAATCTTCATTTTTTTGTCACGGATATGTGTTTGACAAGATTAACATGCTAATTGTATGTCTTATTTATTTTGTTCAATTCATGTATTTTTTTGTGTAATTCTTTTTAAAATAATTAATTTTATAATTTATTTATAATTTGTTTTATATGTATATATATTTTATTAATTATTTTTTTTAAATTGTCACGGATATGTGTTTGACAAGATTAACATGATAATTGTATGTCTTATTTATTTTGTTTAATTTCTGTATTTTTTCCATTTAATTATTTTAAATAAAAAAAAGAAATGTGTAATTCTTTTTATAATAATTCTTTTTATAATTTGTTTTATATGTATATATATTTTATTAATTATTTGAATTTTTTTGTCACGGATATGTGTTTGACAAGATTAACATGCTAATTGTATGTCTTATTTATTTAGTTTAATTTATGTATTTTTTCATTTAATTATTTTAAATTTAATTTTTTTTTGTGTAATTCTTTTTATAATAATTCTTTTTATAATTTGTTTTATATGTATATATATTTTATTAATTATTTTGAATTTTTTTGTCACGGATATGTGTTTGACAAGATTAACATGATCATTGTATGTCTTATTTATAATTATTTTATAAAAAAAAAATATGCTTAATGTAATATTTTTTTTGCATATTCTTTTTTATAATATTCTTTTTTCAATATTTTTTTAATAATATTTTGTCACGGATATATGTGTTTATACCAGGACATTACATTGTTTTATGTAATAGCAAAACAAAACTCTATATGTGAAAGTTGATTTCCTGATTTCCTGTTTTCTTGTTCTATAATAAATGAAACAGAATCCCTCACCACAGTTGTGCTCGTCGGCGCCATCTGGACACTCCTGGACGCCGTTGCAGTGCGCGGTGGCCGGGAGGCAGGTGTGGTTGGAGCAGAGGAAGCCGTTGCAGCGCGTTCCCTCTGGAAGACACGGAGCGACGTCAACTAAACATTTACATTCACACGGATTCGTTATTCCCGTCTCGTCGCGGCTCCACCCACCGCAGTACCGCGGGTCCTCGTCAGAGTCGTCCTGGCAGTCGTCGTCTCCGTCGCACATCCAGCGCTGCGGGATGCAGTGGCCCGTGTGGCACTGGAAGCTGCTGGCCTCGCAGGTATGGTGGCCCACTGGGGACAGAACCAAGAGTTTTAATCCGGAGGGTCGGGGTTCAGACTGCGTCTTCGCTCGGGGCGGCCGGCCTCACCCGTGCAGTTGGCCTCGTCGGAC
>JBAMJR010000077.1:280000-317500 GCA_038501785.1 Myoxocephalus aenaeus | reverse complement strand
CACATATATATATAGAGACACACATATATATAGATATTATACATATATTTAAAAAATATATATAAATAAATATAAATATATATGAATAAATATATATATTATATATGTTTACATAAAAAGATATATACATAAATATGAATAAATAAAAATATATGTATATAAAAATGAAATATATTATATATAAATATATATGTAAATATATATATACACATATATAAATATGTATATTTAAAAAAAATATATATATATTAACAAAAAAAAAATATATATATAAAAGAAAGAAGAATTTTTTATATATATATATATATATATATATATATAGATATATCTATATCTATATATATATATATATATATAAAAGAAAATAAATAAATCCATCTATATACACACTCCAGTGGCGTTACCTCTCTCCCGGCAGCAGCACCAGGGCTCTGGGATGCTCCAGCACCGAGGAGTTCAGCAGCGTGTGACGCAGGTCGCCGTCGGGGTTCGACACCTTCAGACAGAGAGAAGCGTTTAAAGGTTCGTCCGTGTTATTTATGAGAAGCAACAGGATCTCTTCCTCTCTCACCTCGATCTTCTGCGCTCCGGCGTCCACCCAGTAGAGCAGTCTGCTGATGGGGTCAAAGGTCAGAGCCTCCACGTTCTGCAGGTCCTTCCTCACCACCACCTCCTGACCCGTGCTGCCGTTCAGACACAGGCGCTGTATGGTGTCCAGTGAGATGTCGGCCCAGTACAGGCAGTTCCTGTCGTAGTCGAAGTCCAGAGCCACGGCCTCCCGCAGGCCGGCCAGAGGCAGCGCCTGGTCCGTGCCGGTGGCCAGGTCGTAGCGGTGGATGGAGTTCCTCACGGCGTACAGGATGAACTCGTTGCTCTCTGAGCACAGAGGAGGAGACACGAGTGACGGGGAGAGAACATTAAAATCACATGACATGTTTGTGGAAGGGGCGGGGGATAGATTTAATTAAACCCCACCAAAAAGCAGCTTCGGGTGTTTTGTTGTTGTTGCTCCAGTCAAATTGTGCCCTTGTTTTTTCCTCTCCAAAATAAAAGTCTTGCTCCTCTCTGGAAAGAGAACCATCAGGACTAGAAGTATAGAACTAGAACACGCCTCTAGTGCAGAATAACTCAGTTATAATGACTGGAAAAATCCAGTCATTATAACTGAGCTCAGAATTTAATGTTTTACACAATCTGTTTAAATTAAACAGTTTATTTGTGAGAGATTTTATATGAGACACGTAGAATAAAATGATTTTGATGAAATATAACAATTTTAAGCTTTTAGTTTTGGCTGCTTTTCCTGACGGAGGCGTTCGTCACACGTGATGCGTTCAAGGACCGTCGGAAATATGAAACTTCACACCGTGAATCAGCTTACCTCCGACAGGACAAGGCAGCATCTCTCCGTCCAGCCTGGACTCCACGTCTCCTCCGCTGCAGCTGTCGCCCGGCACCCTCCTGTAGCTGCAGCAGGGACACAGAGGGTTATTGATCACCTCCCTCGGGTCGACACTCGGTGGCGCTGTCACCAAACACATCCGATGACGCCGACACACGCTCACACAGCAGCAATGAACCGAGGGGAACAAAGGCTGCTTTGCATTCTGGGGGGACGGGCTCAGGTGATGAAAAATTTATACAAATAATAAAACACTGGATTTCGGAGTTTAGAGAGATCTATAGGGAGTTTAGAGAGGTCTATGAGGGAGTTTAGAGAGGTCTATAGGGAGTTTAGAGAGATCTATGTTTAGAGAGGTCTATAGGGAGTTTAGAGAGGTCTATGAGGGAGTTTAGAGAGGTCTATGAGGGAGTTTAGAGAGGTCTATAGGGAGTTTAGAGAGGTCTATGTTTAGAGAGGTCTATAGGGAGTTTAGAGAGGTCTATGTTTAGAGAGGTCTATGAGGGAGTTTAGAGAGGTCTATGTTTAGAGAGGTCTATGAGGGAGTTTAGAGAGGTCTATAGGGAGTTTAGAGAGATCTATGTTTAGAGAGGTCTATAGGGAGTTTAGAGAGGTCTATGAGGGAGTTTAGAGAGGTCTATGAGGGAGTTTAGAGAGGTCTATAGGGAGTTTAGAGAGGTCTATGTTTAGAGAGGTCTATAGGGAGTTTAGAGAGGTCTATAGGGAGTTTAGAGAGGTATATGTTTAGAGAGGTCTATAGGGAGTTTAGAGAGGTCTATGTTTAGAGAGGTCTATAGGGAGTTTAGAGAGATCTATGTTTAGAGAGGTCTATAGGGAGTTTAGAGAGATCTATGTTTAGAGAGGTCTATAGGGAGTTTAGAGAGATCTATGTTTAGAGAGGTCTATAGGGAGCTTAGAGAGGTCTATAGGAGAGTTTAGAGAGGTATATGTTTAGAGAGGTCTATAGGGAGCTTAGAGAGGTCTATAGGAGAGTTTAGAGAGGTCTATATGAGAGTTTAATGAGGTCTATGGGAGAGTTTAGAGAGGTCTATGAGGGAGTTTAGAGAGATCTATGTTTAGAGAGGTCTATAGGGAGTTTAGAGAGGTCTATGAGGGAGTTTAGAGAGGTCTATGTTTAGAGAGGTCTATAGGGAGTTTAGAGAGGTCTATGAGGGAGTTTAGAGAGGTCTATAGGGAGTTTAGAGAGGTCTATGTTTAGAGAGGTCTTTAGGGAGTTTAGAGAGGTCTATAGGGAGAGTTTAGAGAGGTATATGTTTAGAGAGGTCTATAGGGAGAGTTTAGAGAGATCTATGGGAGTTTAGATAGACCTCTCTAAACTTTCCTATAGACCTAAGGGGGAGTTTAGAGAGGTCTAAGGGGGAGTTTAGAGAGGTCTATAGGAGAGTTTAGAGAGGTCTATGAGAGTTTAGAGAGGTATATGTTTAGAGAGGTCTATAGGGAGAGTTTAGAGAGATCTATGGGAGTTTAGATAGACCTCTCTAAACTTTCCTATAGACCTAAGGGGGAGTTTAGAGAGGTCTAAGGGGGAGTTTAGAGAGGTCTATAGGGAGTTTAGAGAGGTCTATAGGGAGAGTTTAGAGAGGTATATGTTTAGAGAGGTCTATAGGGAGAGTTTAGATAGATCTATGGGAGTTTAGATAGACCTCTCTAAACTTTCCTATAGACCTAAGGGGGAGTTTAGAGAGGTCTAAGGGGGAGTTTAGAGAGGTCTATAGGAGAGTTTAGAGAGGTCTATGGGAGAGTTTAGAGAGGTCTATAGGAGAGTTTAGAGAGGTCTATGGGAGAGTTTAGAGAGGTCTATGGGAGTTTAGAGCGGTCTAAGGGGGAGTTTAGATAGATCTATGGGAGTTTAGAGAGGTCTAAGGGGGAGTTTAGAGAAGTCTATGTTTAGAGAGGTCTATGTTTAGAGAGGTCTAAGGGGAGTTTAGAGAGATGTATGAGGGAGTTTAGAGAGGTCTATGTTTAGAGAGGTCTAAGGGGAGTTTAGTCGTCATGCGGCTCACCCTTTGCTGCGTCGGTAGGTGGTACCAACGGGACACGGAACCGGAGGAGCGTAGAGGTCACCGGAGAACTCGGGGTCGGGCACACACACCTGCAGGGACAGGTCCTCACTCAGCTTGAAGCCGTAGTCACTGGGAGGAAGAGGAGGAGGAGGAGGAGAGAATGCAGCTTTAACACATGAAGCATAGACTTCTATACAACCAGGGGAGTCGTATTGCATTCATAAAATTCAGTCACAGGTGGAATCCTTCCATCAACACATAATATTCCGGCCGTGTTCACAATCTAAACCCGTGACTCTCACCACTCGTAGTCCTCCCGCGTGCACGAGCAGTTGACGACGTTGACGGGCCGGTCGAAGTCCTCTCCGTTGAAGCAGGTGGCGTGAGGCGCTCGCCTCCTGAAGGTCACCTCGCGGCCCAGCAGGCACTCGTTCCCGTGCTCGTCCGACGGGGACCAGCGCTTGTAGTCGGCGTCCGAACACGGAACGCCTGGAGACGAGAACAAAGCGTAGAACCCAAGAGTTACCGTCTCGTGTTCCTGGTCCTTTACCTCCTCCAGAGAACACAGACTACAGCTACATATTTCAGCTACATTTTCTGATTTGTTCCACAACAAACAGTTCTGATAAACGCTGACTGACTTTTGTAAGACTTATGCTAAAAGATACGTTCATAAACAGACAATTATGATGCATTTCCTGACACCGACTCTGGAGACTGTTGTTTAGTTTTCGTGTCTTCTCAAAGACAAGCGGAACTAACTGAAGGCATCTCAGTTCAAACCCCAAAAAGCAGCTGCTTTTAGGCCTTTTTTGTACATTATCAGTTGGTATTTCCTGTCAGACAGACAGCAAACACATCGGCCTTCTGGGGAAAAGCTTTGGTAAACCAATTTCAAGCACCAAAACCGTTCGACCACCTGAGTAAAGTTATGTTTTCACAAGAGATATGAAGAATTTCCAAAAATCGAGATTCAATTTTTCAGCTTTAGAGTCATATCTTCTCACTTTTGCCTTATGACAATGGTGCCTCATTATATAGAGAGCTGAGATTGTTCTGCAATTTTTGATGTAAAACATGGGTATACTGTATATCTTATATGCAAGTGCCTTTAAAAGGTGAATTTAAGAAATTATGTAAAATTGAGAAAATGACCTCTGTCCAGAGGGTTAAAAGTAAATACACCGTCGGAGGAGGAGGAGCCACAAACCACCGGGACCCCCCTATTGAAGCCCCCGGTGAGGCGTGAGCGCTGAGAGGACCCACCCAGGACGTCGGAGGTGTTGACCTGCAGGATGAGCCAGCCGTGCCGCTGGTCGGCGTACGAGCCGAAGATGGTGAAGATGGTGCTCTTCTCCCCCGGCTCGGTGAGCAGCTGGTAGACGTACACCGCCCGCTCCGAGAACTGGAAGTCGAACCACGTCTCGCCTTCGTTGGTGCTGAACCTGATGGAGGAGATATGATGTTAATTCATATTAATACGCGATCTTTCAATAACCTGACCCGCTTATTCAGGGTGACATTTTTAATTAGACACGTAGAATAAAATGTTTTTGATGAAAAATTTAAGTTTCGGTTGCGTTTACTGGCGGAATTGTCACACATGATGTGTTCAAGGACCGTCGGAAAGATGAAAATATAACGATTGTGATGTTTTTCACAGTTTCTGACTGATAAACTGTGACGTTTTGGCGATAGTACAAAATAAATAAAACAAAAACAAACATGTTTTCCATCCCTCCGGCGGGTTTTGAGGCTCAGAGCTGTTTCCCAGCTGTTCATTAAAAATAAAACTAATAATAATCAATGTCCAGTAAGCTATTTAATGTGCAGTAAAGTGTAAGATGGAGGTAATTAGGGAGCATATCTCGCATTTGTATTGACATTTGAAGGTAAAAACGAGATTAACCGGGAGTACGGGAACTGGTTCCACATTCATTTCCTTTATCACCTGCACATGAACATGAATATGAATAGCTGCTGTTGGCACACAGGTGCTATATTACACCTCTGTTTACCGAGGGAGGTTTATTCATCAGCCAGGTCGCCTCAAGCTGTTCAAGTGGAACCAGCCTCTCTGGGTTTTATGTTTCTTTATGAATGATGAGATCATTTACTCACTTCACGTGTGTGGTGGCGCCTCCTTGTGCGATCGCCATCAGGATCCCGCCGTGGTCGCCCCATGTGTAGAAGTGAGGGCCCGCCAGCGCCTGCAGAACCGAACACAACGCACACATAACTCCATGAAGTGCACATGGGTAAATATGAGCTTTAAAGACCTGAGACTTCATTGATTCATTTTAAAGAAACCCAAAGCAGCTGGTCTACAGTTTATGTGACTTTGGTGAATTTAAAACAAACGCTTCAAAGTCACAACAACACAAACCAAACTGATCAAAGAAAGCCATTACATTGCTGTTTTTGTCAGTCAAATGTAATCTAGTAAAATGTAGTTTTTAATAAAACTATCAACATAAATATTAGAGAGAGAGTTTTAAAAAACCTCTACCGTAATGATGTTTTATAATCGGCTTAAACTACTAATCCATTAAAATAAAACGTAGTAACGTTAGCAGCACCGCTAACGGAGAACCAACAGGAGGAGAGCTAGTAACGTTAGCAGCACCGCTAACGGAGAACCAACAGGAGAGCTAGTAACGTTAGCAGCACCGTGGCAGCACTCCGTCTCGTTCCAGATCTAGATCCCGGTCCAAATCCAAGACGACCGTGGCGCAGTGGTAAGCAGGGTCGTCCTCCAATCAGAGGATCGGCAGTTCGATCCCCGGCTCCGCTAGCCCGTGTCGATGTGTCCTTGAGCAAGACACTTAACCCTAAATTGCTCCCGTAGCTGTGCCTACGGTGTGTGAATGTTAGATAGTCCTGGTGTGGCACCTTGCATGGTAGCTCCTCTCATCAGCGGGTGAATGATTCCTATGTAAAGCGTCTTTGAGTATTCAGAAAAGCGCTATATAAAATCAAAGTATTATTATTATTATAACGGAGAACCAACAGGCGGAGAGCTAGTAACGTTAGCAACACCGCTAACAGAGAACCAACAGGAGGAAAGCTAGTAACGTTAGCAACACCGCTAACGGAGAACCAACAGAAGAAGAGCTAGTAACGTTAGCAGCACCGCGAATGGAGAACCAATAGGAGGAGAGCTAGTAACGTTAGCAACACCGCTAACGGAGAACCAACAGAAGAAGAGCTAGTAACGTTAGCAACACCGCTAACGGAGAACCAACAGGAGGAGAGCTAGTAACGTTAGCAGCACTTTGCTCTTTAAAAGGCACCTAAATTGAGGGTTTCAACTTTAAAATAAACGTCATTTTCTGACATTATACTGTGAGGAATCCTCTGTAAAACACAAGCGGGGTTGAAGGGTTTATAATTTGTGTTCCAGAGCATTTTCCCGCCTCCCCGAGCTCCTTGGTGTCGGGTGTCGTACTGACCTCTCTCCAGCGAGCTCCGGCGCTGCTGGATACGTACACGTTGGGCTTGTTGGCCAAGTTCCTGCCTACAGATCCTGCAATCAGAGGACAAAAAGAAAAAGGCATTTTACACACACACACACACACACACACACACACACACACACACACACACACACACTCTCACATTACAGGGGTTTTCCCCCTAAAATATTACAGACTTGATGTGGTCGCTGCTTTTTGCTTTCACATATGGAAAAAACTTGTAACCCAATAATTCAGAATGCAGCGTTCAGTATCTTTGTGCTCGCTGACAAATACTTTCCTAGACTGTGTTGTTGTTTAACATCAGGCGGAGCAGAGGAACAAAGAAGCTTAACGACATTAAACCTGCAGAAATGGAAAGTGAAGAGTCCACAGACGAGATGAATGTCGGACTGAATGAGGTCCAAAGGGCGGGGAGACGTAATCCAATACACAATATGTTCCACCAAATATTGATATATATGGAGACGTTTGATGGATGATCTTCAGTAATGTGGATAAATAGAACTGGAACGATATTAATAATGTCACTTTACTGTAATGCAGCCTTTAAAACCAGGAAAAGACTAAACTTTTGCCATTTTACTAAATCCAAATATAATATCCAGTCTCATATCATATATAATAAATAGATATAATAGATATAATTTAATATTTAAATAATAGGTATACATATTTAAATAATATGTATAAGTATTTAAATATATATATATATATATATATATATATATATAAAATAAGTGGATGTAGTCGTTTTGAAGACTGGAGTTCGTCGTCGCCATCTTGGATTACAGTTGTCGCCACGTTGGCTTTTCTTTGAGCAACCAGTGAACAGGAAGTGACCAAAATCGTTAGCATGAGAGCTAGTTAACGTTAGCCGTTAGCCTTTAGCAGACGGTGGGCGGGTTGAATTCTTTTTTGGGATGAGGAGGAAAAAAGTTCGGGAGCCTTAAAACCGAAAATGTAAAGAAGCCCTTAAAGCAGGGGCCTCAAACTCAATGTGGCTTGGGGCCACCGCTGGTATTGTGATCTCATCGGAGGGCCACACAGAAAGCGCAATATTTTTTTTTTACATTCATAACATATTTTCGTCATGTTTCTGTACATTTTTATAATAGTTTTTAACAGTGCAAATATATTTTATTTATTTAAATAACTTATTGAAACTGCACCGAACCAACAAATGCAAACCCTGAATACATTTGTACTTTATTCTATTTCTTGCCAGACACCTGGCAGCGCTTCTGCTCACACAGCTGAGCCACATGGACCCTGATCCAGGTCACAGTATAGAAACCCTGATCCAGGTCACAGTGGAACCCTGATCCAGGTCACAGTGAAACCCTGATGGAGGTCACAGTGAAACCCTGATCCAGGTCACAGTGAAACCCTGATCCAGGTCACAGTGAAACCCTGATGGAGGTCACAGTGGAACCCTGATCCAGGTCACAGTGGAACCCTGATCCAGGTCACAGTGGAACTTTGGCGCGTCTATCAGCATCTGAATCTTTTTTCGCGGAGCTATTATAGAAACGTCCAGTAAACGTTATCTTACGGACCTCAGAAACACGCGCGGGCCGCACTAACACTGAACTTTGATGTCAAGTAGTTGTTGACGGATGAAGTCCTTTTCCTCTCAGGGGTTTATCTTATCCAATTAAACGCTCAGCTACCAAAGAATGTCTTCTGTTAGTTTATGAGGAGGTTCGGGTTTGAATATTCAATCATAACAAAACAAACAAAAAGGAAATGTGTCGTCAACAGATTCCTGCGTACCTCTGAAGTGTCTCCTCGGAAATAAACTCCAGCGCAAGAACTCTCGAATAATAAACACGAGCGGTTTGTGCAGCTTGTTGTGTGTAAACACAGCTGTGTGTGTGTGTGTGTGTGTGTGTGTGTGTGTCTGTGTTTAATGAGAGTGTTTGACCCGTTGAGTGGCCGCTGCAGCAGTAATTAGCTCATCTGTTTGAGAGCGATAACGAAGCGAATGAGCCGCTGATTCCTCCTCCTCCTCCTCCTCCTCCTCCTCCTCCTCCATCAGAATGTAATTAGCAGACTGGCTGGGTGACGGGGAAGCGGTCTCCTAGAAACTGGAGAGCATCAACAAATCGATGCTTTTTTTTTCCAGCTTTGTTTCTCTCTGACGAGACAAACCGAAAGTTCGGAACCTTTTTTTATTACTTTTTTAAAATGCTCGGCAAAGGGAGGGTCGAGTATTTTTTACGCCCGAAAACGCTGATTGGAAAGGAGTCGCTCCCTAATGACGTTCTCTCAGAGGAACGTAATACAGAACACTCTCCTCCATTTGAACGCATTCATTTGAGCCCGAGCAGAACCTTTTTTAGGAGCTCTAATCGATGGACTAGAATAACAGGGTTCATACACATGAACCTTTCCATGACTTTAGACCACATTTCCATGATTTTTAACCAAATTTCCATGACTTTTCCAAGACTTTTAACCAAATGTCCATGATTTTTAACAAAATTTCCATGACTTTTTACCAAATTTTCATGATTTTTAACAAAATTTCCATGACTTTTCCAGGATTTTTAACCAAATTTCCAGGATTTTTAACCAAATTTCCAATACTTTTAACCAAATTTCCATGACCAAACATTTAGTAAAATCTGGGTGTAAACATGAAAAAGTGAGTAAATGTAGTATTTAAACTAACAATGAGAATACAAAGCATACAGTAAATCTTAAACGACACAAATTAATGAGACAATAGATTGATTAAAAGAATAAACATTTATATACACTCACCTAAAGGATTATTAGGAACACCATACTAATGCTGTGTTTGACCCCCTTTCGCCTTCAAAACTGCCTTAATTCTACGTGGCATTGATTCAACAAGGTGCTGAAAGCATTCTTTAGAAATGTTGGCCCATATTGATAGGATAGCATCTTGCAGTTGATGGAGATTTGTGGGATGCACATCCAGGGCACGAAGCTCCCGTTCCACCACATCCCAAAGATGCTCTATTGGGTTGAGATCTGGTGACTGTGGGGGCCATTTTAGTACAGTGAACTCATTGTCATGTTCAAGAAACCAATTTGAAATGATTGGAGCTTTGTGACATGGTGCATAAATCCTGCTGGAAGTAGCCATCAGAGGATGGGTACATGGTGGCCATAAAGGGATGGACATGGTCAGAAACAATGCTCAGGTAGGCCGTGGCATTTAAACGATGCCCAATTGGCACTAAGGGGCCTAAAGTGTGCCAAGAAAACATCCCCCACACCATTACACCACCACCACCAGCCTGCACAGTGGTAACAAGGCATGATGGATCCATGTTCTCATTCTGTTTATGCCAAATTCTGACTCTACCATCTGAATGTCTCAACAGAAATCGAGAATCATCAGACCAGGCAACATTTTTCCAGTCTTCAACTGTCCAATTTTGGTGAGCTCTTGCAAATTGTAGCCTCTTTTTCCTATTTGTAGTGGAGATGAGTGGTACCCGGTGGGGTCTTCTGCTGTTGTAGCCCATCCGCCTCAAGGTTGTGCGTGTTGTGGCTTCACAAATGCTTTGCTGCATACCTCGGTTGTAACGAGTGGTCATTTCAGTCAAAGTTGCTCTTCTATCAGCTTGAATCAGTCGGCCCATTCTCCTCTGACCTCTAGCATCAACAAGGCATTTTCGCCCACAGGACTGCCGCATACTGGATGTTTTTCCCTTTTCACACCATTCTTTGTAAACCCTAGAAATGGTTGTGCGTGAAAATCCCAGTAACTGAGCAGATTGTGAAATACTCAGACCGGCCCGTCTGGCACCAACAACCATGCCACGCTCAAAATTGCTTAAATCACCTTTCTTTCCAATTCTGACATTCAGTTTGGAGTTCAGGAGATTGTCTTGACCAGGACCACACCCCTAAATGCATTGAAGCAACTGCCATGTGATTGGTTGATTAGATAATTGCATTAATGAGAAATTGAACAGGTGTTCCTAATAATCCTTTAGGTGAGTGTAGATGCCTGTATGTATGCCTGCTTATATTTTGAGTGTCTTTCTTTTAAAAGCATATTCATTATTTCAAACTCAGCGTAAATGAACGACATGAACACATGAATATAACACATTTACATAACTTTTACTAAACTTTGGGGTTTTATTTTTTTCAAGGACTTTTCCAGGCCTGGAAATAACCATTTTAAAATTCCATGACTTTTCCAGGTTTTCCATGACCGTAAGAACCCTGCTAAAAAGCTTTTATTATCTTATATAAAACTAAATTATCCCGCTTTGCCAATTGTTTAGAGGATATTGCGCTCACATCATGGAGCTCGATTCATCCGCTGGATCCGATCAAATAAACAATATCTATAGTAGTCAGCCATCTTTAGTAGCGAACGTGTTAGCTAGCTAACGGTATTAGCGTCTTCGAGGATAACTTAAGTGTAGTTTTCTAAAATGGTTCCTTGTATTTTGCGGCCTCTGGGAGTCATTTGATGACAAAATACAAGGAACCATTTTAGAAAATGACACTTAAGTTAGGAAAAACTGGACTTTTTCCAGGTTCTCCACGTCCGTAAGAACCCTGATAAAGGACATTTGACGATGCGTCTCTGGAAAGCTGCTCAACTGTTTTCCAGGTTTTTTTGGTGGTAAACCCGGAGCAGGCTACTCAACCTTGATGCCGCCATTTTGCTTCTAGCACCTTCTCGACGTTCCTGCCGAAACCTTTTATAGGCGATCCGTCACACAGACACCGAGGACTTCTGGAGATTAAAGGCACGACCTGTGATCCAAACCACGAGAATTCATCTGATTCACGAGGTCTAAAAGAAGATGGGTGGTGCGTTCAAAGGCCACGGGACGTTTGCCGCTCACAAGGAGCCGTCCTCGACTCTTTGACAAGATTTTTTTCCCGCCTTTTCACCGGCGATGCCGCTACTCGTCCTACCTGTGGCCATGATGAGTCCCGGAGCCGAGTCCTTGGATAAAATCGGCATCCTCCTCAGCTGGATGTTGAACAGCTGACTCCAGCGCTGGGCCAGATGGAGGGAGCAACCTTTACCGAGCTGGAGGAGAGAGGAGAGGAAGGAGGGGAGAGTCAGACGACGCCATCTTTGTTTTTTGCAACCAGTGAACAGGAAGTGACCATATCTGGACTGAGGAGGAGTGACGTAGAGACCTGTCAATCACCTTTAGCCCCGCCCCTAAAGAGACATAACTCATGTTTACAATGTTTACTGAGGGAATAAATCAAGAGAGAAGTAGAGTCATTTATATAGACTTCTATACA
This sequence comes from Myoxocephalus aenaeus, assembly GCA_038501785.1. Classification (NCBI taxonomy): domain Eukaryota; kingdom Metazoa; phylum Chordata; class Actinopteri; order Perciformes; family Cottidae; genus Myoxocephalus; species Myoxocephalus aenaeus. Next base: position 305,336 of record JBAMJR010000077.1, on the reverse strand, counting down.
ACCAGAGGAGTCACCCCCTGGTGGTCAGTAGAGAGAATGCAGCTTTAACACATGAAGCATAGACTTCTATACAACCAGAGGAGTCACCCCCTGGTGGTCAGGAGAGAATGCAGCTTTAACACATGAAGCATAGACTTCTATACAACCAGAGGAGAGTGCAGCTTTAACACTTGAAGCAGAGACTTCTATACAACCAAAGGAGTCGCCCCCTGGTGGTCAGTAGAGAGAATGCAGCTTTAACACATGAAGCATAGACTTCTATACAACCAGAGGAGTCACCCCCTGGTGGTCAGTAGAGAGAATGCAGCTTTAACACATGAAGCATAGACTTTTATACAACCAGAGGCGTCGCCCCCTGGTGGTCAGTAGAGAGAATGCAGCTTTAACACATGAAGCATAGACTTCTATACAACCAGAGGAGAGTGCAGCTTTAACACTTGAAGCAGAGACTTCTATACAACCAGAGAGAGTGCAGCTTCACCTGGCAGTCCACGGTTCCCCCCAGGCTGTCGGCAGCAGGCGGCTGCAGCAGCTCCCAGGTGCCTCCCTTGTCGAAGGTGATGACGGAGCGCATGTTGTCCTCGCTGACCGAGCCGTTGATGAGCGTGGCGATGAAGACGCCCCTCAGGCCCTCCACGCGGTGCAGGTCTGCAAACGGCTCGTTGGCGAAGTACCTGGAACACAGAGGGGACGCGTTGCCACGGGACACCGACAGCTACAGGAACCTCACCGTGATATATTACTTTTTATTACTCTTCAATATCACGGTCAATATTACTTTTTATTACTCTTCAATATCACGGTCAATATTACTTGTTATTACTCTTCAATATCACGGTCAATATTACTTTTTATTTGTGTTTTCTGTTAGGCTCTGGTGTTAGTATTACTTCTTATACACATATATATATATATATATATATATATATATATATATATATATATATATATATATGTGTTATTTTTGTGTGTGCGTACCTGATGAGTGTGTGTGTGTGTACCTGATGAGTGTGTGTGTATGTGTGTGTACCTGATGAGTGTGTGTGTATGTGTGTGTACCTGATGAGTGTGTGTGTGTACCTGATGAGTGTGTGTGTGTACCTGATGAGTGTGTGTGTATGTGTGTGTACCTGATGAGTGTGTGTGTGTGTGTGTACCTGATGAGTGTGTGTGTATGTGTGTGTACCTGATGAGTGTGTGTGTGTACCTGATGAGTGTGTGTGTATGTGTGTGTACCTGATGAGTGTGTGTGTGTACCTGATGAGTGTGTGTGTGTACCTGATGAGTGTGTGTGTATGTGTGTGTACCTGATGAGTGTGTGTGTATGTGTGTGTACCTGATGAGTGTGTGTGTGTACCTGATGAGTGTGTGTGTGTGTGTGTGTGTACCTGATGAGTGTGTGTGTATGTGTGTGTACCTGATGAGTGTGTGTGTGTGTGTACCTGATGAGTGTGTGTGTGTGTGTGTGTGTACCTGATGAGTGTGTGTGTATGTGTGTGTACCTGATGAGTGTGTGTGTGTACCTGATGAGTGTGTGTGTGTACCTGATGAGTGTGTATGTATGTGTGTGTACCTGATGAGTGTGTGTGTATGTGTGTGTACCTGATGAGTGTGTGTGTATGTGTGTGTACCTGATGAGTGTGTGTGTGTACCTGATGAGTGTGTGTGTGTGTGTGTGTGTGTGTGTACCTGATGAGTGTGTGTGTGTACCTGATGAGTGTGTATATATGTGTGTACCTGATGAGTGTGTGTGTATGTGTGTGTACCTGATGAGTGTGTGTGTGTACCTGATGAGTGTGTGTATGTACCTGATGAGTGTGTGTATATGTGTGTGTACCTGATGAGTGTGTGTGTGTATGTGTGTGTGTGTACCTGATGAGTGTGTGTATATGTGTGTGTACCTGATGAGTGTGTGTGTATATGTGTGTACCTGATGAGTGTGTGTGTGTACCTGATGAGTGTGTGTATGTGTGTGTGTGTACCTGATGAGAGTGTGTGTGTGTACCTGATGAGTGTGTGTATGTGTGTGTGTGTACCTGATGAGAGTGTGTGTGTGTACCTGATGAGTGTGTGTGTGTGTGTGTACCTGATGAGTGTGTGTATATGTGTGTACCTGATGAGTGTGTATATGTGTGTACCTGATGAGTGTGTGTATATGTGTGTGTGTGTACCTGATGAGTGTGTGTATGTGTGTACCTGATGAGTGTGTGTATATGTGTGTGTACCTGATGAGTGTGTATATGTGTGTACCTGATGAGTGTGTATATGTGTGTGTACCTGATGAGTGTGTGTATATGTGTGTACCTGATGAGTGTGTGTATATGTGTGTGTACCTGATGAGTGTGTATATGTGTGTACCTGATGAGTGTGTATATGTGTGTACCTGATGAGTGTGTATATGTGTGTACCTGATGAGTGTGTGTATATGTGTGTACCTGATGAGTGTGTGTATATGTGTGTGTACCTGATGAGTGTGTGTATATGTGTACCTGATGAGTGTGTGTATATATGTGTGTACCTGATGAGTGTGTGTATGTGTGTGTACCTGATGAGTGTGTGTATGTGTGTGTACCTGATGAGTGTGTATATGTGTGTGTACCTGATGAGTGTGTGTATATGTGTGTGTACCTGATGAGTGTGTGTATATGTGTGTACCTGATGAGTGTGTATATGTGTGTACCTGATGAGTGTGTATATGTGTGTACCTGATGAGTGTGTATATGTGTGTACCTGATGAGTGTGTATATGTGTGTACCTGATGAGTGTGTATATGTGTGTACCTGATGAGTGTGTGTATATGTGTGTGTACCTGATGAGTGTGTATATGTGTGTACCTGATGAGTGTGTATATGTGTGTACCTGATGAGTGTGTATATGTGTGTACCTGATGAGTGTGTTGCTCCCTGACCCCTCAGGACTGTAGTACAGGACGTTCTCCAGCGACAGCGAGAAGGAGAGGCCCTGTGTGTCTGAGATGTAAAGGTGTGTGACGTTGTTCAGGTGGTTCACACACACGAACACCTGGTCCTCCGACGCGTCCGCGATGTAGTACTCCTGTGGAGAGACCAGCGCACGTCACCACACAGGTGCATTCTGGGTAGCGGAGGTCGTTCCGCGTAGCTCCTCCCCTCCGTCAGAGACTCACCGTGATTGGGTGTCGGGTCATGAACTGAGCGGCTTTCATTGGCTGACGGTTGTAAGAGACCCAGAGCTGCACGGAGGACGGGTCATGACTGCCAAACAACTTCTGGAGAGAGAGAGAGAGAGAGAGAGAGAGAGAGAGAGAGAGAGATTTACTGTAATCTTGTTGTTGTAGTAATGCTTTGGCAATATTGTCTTTTTTTACATTCATGCCAATAAAGCTCATTGAATTGAATTAAGTTGAGAGAGAGAGGAGACAGAGAGTCAGAGAGAGAGTCAGAGAGAGAGAGAAAGAGAGAGAGAGAGAGAAAACATTAAACGACCAGACTTTAAAAAGGATTTCCACTGAGACATGAGAACCTCTCAAGGCTCACAAATACATAATAATCCTTTATGAATTATAATCATGCAGACCAGACAGAGTGGAGGACATTTGTCATGAGGGAGAAAGCGAGAGAGAGATTTTTTTTTTTTAAGATATTGAGAAAATGGAAGAAGAGAGACAGAAAAAGTCCATCAGCAAGTTAAGATCAGGAGAAGTGGAACAAAGAAGTCCGACCGGATCATCTGGGGGTTTTATTAATAAAAAGACTCAATGCTGGACCTTTATTAATAATCACGTCAGCCTTTAACAGACGAGGTGTCGAGGGTTTGAATCCCTCCAGGAATCTAATTACATTTCACTCGTCACCAAAGTGATGGGTTCAGATCCGAATGAATGTGATCGCTAGACCCAAAGAAGCAAATATCCATATTTAGACGTGATGGACGTTACAATGTAGCTCTTAAATGTTACTTTGTAGTTTATCTGACTTTCTTGATTCTTGTCTTCGTGGTTGAACGTATTTTGGGCCTCGACCCGTCAAACACAGACGAGATGAAGATGAGCTTCACGTTATCAGAACGCTAACAGGAATATTAGTGTTTCATTAGCCATGTTAACTTATTTTTTCAAGATAACGGGGAAAAATTAATATTAAATAAATTAGTAAATGCAGGTAAATTGTGAACATTAGTGGAATATTTCCTTGTAAACAGCTTCTTAGGAATACTGTTTTGCGTGTAAACGTAGCCAATGATCGTCCTCTTACAGTCCTCCAGTCACGTGACCACAGACCCGTAAACCCTACCTCCAGGGTCAAACCAGTAGAAAGTACCAGTTCCTCAAACATAAATAAGGCCAAGCTGTATTTGGCATTGAAGTACATCCTTAATATACTCTTGTTACCCACAAGGCCACGCACAAAATGAGAGCACATCTTCACTGTTGCCTTTTTTCCCTTTCTCTTCCCCACAAAGGTTGACATTTCTTAATAATATTAAAAAGGTAGTGGCATCGACACCGAGCTGGAAATGTCACGAGCCAAATCCTCTGAGACGAAGTGTAAATGTGAATCCTATCAGACTCACTACATCCACTCCGTCTCGCTACATCCATTATGTCTCGCTACATCTCGCTACATCCACTATGTCTCGCTACATCCACTAAGTCTCGCTACATCTCGCTACATCTCGCTACATCTCGCTACATCCACTATGTCTCGCTACATCCACTATGTCTCGCTACATCTCGCTACATCTCGCTACATCTCGCTACATCCACTATGTCTCGCTACATCCACTAAGTCTCGCTACATCTCGCTACATCTCGCTACGTCTCACTACATCTCGCTATGTCTCACTACGTCTCACTACGTCCGCTATGTTTCGCTACATCTCGCTACATCCCCTACATCTCACTACATCCACTATGTCTCGCTACATCTCGCTATGTCTCGTTACATCTCACTACATCTCACTACATCCGCTATGTCTCACTACATCCGCTACATCTAACTACATCCGCTGTCTCGCTACATCCGCTATGTCTCGCTACGTCTCGCTACATCCGCTACGTCTCGCTACATCCGCTACGTCTCGCTACACCCGCTACGTCTCGCTACGTCTCGCTACATCCGCTACATCTCGCTACATCTCGCTACATCCGCTATATCCTCTACATCTCGCTACATCCGCTACGTCTCACTACATCCGCTATGTCTCGCTACATCCGCTATGTCTCGCTACATCTCGCTACATCCGCTACGTCTCGCTACATTCGCTACATCTCGCTACATCCGCTATGTCTCGCTACATCTCGCTACATCCGCTACGTCTCGCTACATCCGCTATGTCTCGCTATATCTGCTACATCTCGCTACATCCGCTATGTCTCGCTACATCTCGCTACATCCGCTACGTCTCGCTACATTCGCTATGTCTCGCTACATCCGCTATGTCTCGCTACATCCGCTACGTCTCGCTACATCCGCTACGTCTCGCTACATCCGCTATGTCTCGCTATATCTGCTACATCTCGCTACATCCGCTATGTCTCGCTACATCTCGCTACATCCGCTACGTCTCGCTACATTCGCTACATCTCGCTACATCCGCTACATCTCGCTACATCCACTATGTCTCGCTACGTCTCACTCCATCCACTACATCCCCGATAGATACTTCTGAACCAATGAAATCAGGACTTCTTAGACCAATACAAAAACCCTTTGACTATGTTTTTTTCCTGTATTTATATTGAGTTGCATCAAAGTAACATTATTGTAATGAAATTGCTTCAGATATTTCCGACTGGTTTGAAATGGGAACTTGAATAACACCACTACTTCCTCTCCATGGTGGCAGTAGAACCGTCAACATGCAGCTACAAACAACAGCGCATCTCTTCTGGGAATTTCCTGTAAAAAAAATACCAAATTTGCAAAAGAGGCCAGTGCCAGGGATTTCGCAACAGTCTGAGGCATTTACTGAATTGAATTATTTAAGGAACTGCAAGAGCTCCAGAAACCACTAGAAAAGCTGCACTTCGATGGGAGGGAATCATTCCTCCTCCAATCTCCACTTCCCGTTTTCTTCTGCCATCTAAATGAGAGGGAATGCGTCTCACAGATAAGTGTGAGGAGAAGGGAACAAACCTTATCTACTTCCTCATTACATCTCCTCAGCCGGTTATCTTTCCTCCTTTGGTCTCCTCCACGGGACCAAAGGCTGTGATCTCTGAGGTCTGATCGGCGCTCTATTGCTCAGGATCCCTGTTGCCAAGATAAAACTCTCCATTTAATTAGCTTAAGCAGCTCAGCACCGCCAAAAGCACTTGTGATATTCCATCAGTCTAATCCTATTAGTGCGAGCCAAAGACAGAAGAGGAGGGAGAGCAACTGGGACCAGATAGAAGAATGCTCCTTTGTTTCTATTGCCAATGAGCACGGCAGAGAATATAGATATCTCTGCCAGCGGCAGCATCTTGCAAGCAGCAAGTGTCTAAAAGAGCTGATGCTTTGCAGACGGGTCCATCTGGATCGTTTCCAATCGAGCCACAGAGCCAGTGGCTGTACTGGTCTGTCGGACTGGTTTTATTATCAGCTCTCTTGGCAAAGAGACTGAGGCAGAGGCGACCGGTTGAGGTTGAGCGTTGACCTCGAGTAGACCAGGCCAATACTAGAACACTGCAGAGGGCCTGGCCAAGGAAAGCAGTGTCTTTTAGTCTCCAACAACCTGAACGACGTCATCAATCACCTCTACAACGAGTCGCCATTTTCTAGTCAAGTAGCTAAACATCAAGCTAGCTAGTAGGGGGGTAACGGAACAATGTATTCACGGTTCTGAACAACAGCGAAAACAAAGGAATGCATTTCCTTTGTTTTCCAATTTGTTGTTTTTCCAATTTTGGGCCATAACTTGTAACAGTTGAGGCATGCAAATACTGGGCTATTGTCAATAAAAACAATTATAATTATCAAAACTAAATAACAGAAATGTACTGTAAAGTAATACGTATTTCCGTAATGGTCCATCTTAAGACTCTGACCTGTTGATGACTCCTGAACTCGCATCGCTCACTTCTTAATGTTTTTAAGTCTGTATTGTCTGAGATGAGTGTGATCACATATATGAAGCCGAGATAAACCCCATACAGTTAAAACTGTGTGTTTTACTTCCTTCTTCACAGGCAGAACCGGTGAATTGGACGCTGCAGAAACCAACCGTGTTGGTCGTGTTATGTCATATTTGCCCTCCTGAGCTCACAGCCTCTCCGTGTCAGCAAACCCCCGGATGGACCGGCACGAGGTCACGGACTAAATTTAGAAGGTTTTGTTCTCAAACCCACGTATATCGCTGGATTTGATGCGATTTCGCACAGAGGTGCAAAATATGATCTGCATTGAGCGGAAAAGGTTCATTTCTGACCTTCGACAGATAGTTTGACCAAAAATTCTCAACTCAAGGTCCACTTACTATATTTATGTGCAATTTTCAAACGAATCTCATGGTCTTCTTCACCCGTTGTCACCCCTTAAAGCTACCACGCATAAGGTCAGGTGATTAACAACTGGGCCAATTTCCATGACAACTGAACGAACGCCACGCTCTGATGAAAGCCCCGAGAGCGGCTGAAAGCTCCAGAAACAAGACAGGAAGTGAATCTTTGAGTCAAACTATGAATCTGAATGTCTTTCTCACACACGCGTATAAAGTTTGGATGATTTCCTAAACTTTGACCGGATCGTAAAGGGAAACCAGCACCAAAAACTCTTCAAAACAACTTCCACGGCTGTGAAATGTGTTTTTACTGCTTCAGACGATGCAAAACTTTACGACTTCCTGCATCTGACTGCGTTAAAAACACCAAACAAAGCACTTCCTTTATATTTACATCCGATAGCGTGAACCTCCGTGTGTCTGAGCTCAGTGCTGTGTAGATGTACTTATAGTGAATCGTCACATTTGACCATTAAAGCTGAAGGCATCAGATACTATCAATCTCTTTCCCTCAATGGTTCCCAGATTCCCCGACGCTGTAATTTCCCAGACGGACAAGTTGCTGCTCGGCTCTGAAAAGCGCCAAAGAACTCAATTACAGTGATTAAGATACTGATGGGATGAACTTTCAAGCGTGGAAACTCGCTTTAAATGCTCCATTTAAAAAAGATGTTTTAAATGGAGCATTCTGGCCGTGGTTTTGACCCCTGCTCCATTAATGTCTGCATAAAAGGTATTAAATGTTACTAGTTACTGGTGACGAAGGAATCCTGTTGCTCTCCTTACTTAACAGACTGCAATTATAATCTTTATCGACTGTAAAAGGCAACCGGAGTCTACATCAGTAGAAGAAAAGAACAACTTTCATATTCCCTCTGAGCCTCGAAACCCGTCGGCGGGACTGGAAAGCAAGTTTTATTTAAACAATCGACCAAACAACACCATTTACCACAACAAGAATCTGTAAAAACGTAATTATTGTCAGACTTTCCGACGGTCCTTGGTCCTCAAAGTACCGTAAAAGTCGGGTTACAAGCCGCTACTACCTTCGGTCAGTGTCCCCGTTAGCTCCCCGCTGTAGCCAGCTGGGGCTCCTGCTAGCGCTCCGTTACTTCCCCGCTAACTTCCGCTAGCTCCCCGAAAACCACCGAAGGTAGCGGGACCAGGCTCAACACCCGACTTGGGCAGAGGTCCCCTCGAGCTGTAGCAGCGGCCGGTAGCAGCAGCAGCGCTAGCTAGCAGCAGCGCTAGCTAGCAGCGCTGCTCCTAGCTTGCTCCTAGCTGCTCCTAGCTGCTCCTAGCTTGCTATAGCGGGGACACTGACCGGAGGAAGGAGCGGCTTGTAACCCGATTTATACGGTACTCGTTTCTGGGACGCTCGTGAAACTCTTCTGCACGAGTCGTGATTTTTGATTGAAAACAGCTCATTTTAGACCGACGGGTTCTTACTCACGTTCCTGTCCATCGGTTTTCAACTGAACCAAAGCAAGTGACACGTGTGGAATTAGTACTTTAATTTAGCCAGGATCATTTGTTCTGTGTGTTTGTTGATGTAATACTCATTTGGGCCACAAGAGGGTAGGTTTTCCCCGCCTGTTTTCACAAATTGAAAAAAAAATGGAAGAAAATCTTGCCAAACCCCTTATTTTTTTCAATAACACATGAGAAAATCCTCACTGAAAAAAAGACACATTCACCGCTCTAAACAAGAAAAACACCCCAATCCTGCCTCACAGTGTGAATATGAAAACAGCACAGCTGCTGTTTGACAAAACAAACAGCAATACATTTCGTCAAAGGGCTCAAACATCTCGCTGCACAGCCTCAACCCTCTGCGGTTAACCTCCGTCTTATTAGACCGCGCTGCTAATTGGAAAAGAAGGGTTTCTCGTTAGCTCTGACCACACCAGCCACTGGCATTCATGACTCCCGCCGCACATAAACACACAAACACATAAACACACAAACACATAAACACATAAACACATAAACACATAAACACATGACATTTTACAAGCACGGCACTTGCTTTCCCCTTTTAAACGTCGCTTGTAAAAAAAAAGAAAAGCAGAAAGAAAGGAAAGTAGTCGATTTCATTGCATGTTTAGCGGAATATTGCACTGAAATGAATAATAATACATTTCTGCCTTTAATGCCACTTTGTCACATTTGGAGCTCGGATAAACGCACAAACTTTAAGGTACGACGGACTTTAAAGCCGCTCTGTTACGATTGACTGTTTCTGAGCAGACGCGAGAGAGAAGGAAACGAGGAGACGAGGAAACAAGATGAGATCCGAAGCCGTCTGCTCCGCTGTCTGCCGGTCCGAGGCGTCTCCGACACGAACGCCGAGACTCACGGAGACAAACACGCTTCACGTCGCCAGATATCGACCCGCCGGTCTGTTCCGCTCGGCACATTATGCTGAGGTGGGAAATGCTGCTCGCTGCGCCGCAGAGTGGGCTTTTAAAGATGGAGCAGCAGGACCAGTCTGTGGGTACGTGACTGTCTCTTTAAGAAGGACTCTGAGAACGGAGAGATATTTATTTAACATGTCAGCGTAATCCTGACTGAACTAAATCAATTAAATAACACCTTCAAATGATCATCTTACTCAGCATTTATTTTATGTAGTCCTCTCTTGCTATATATATATATATATATATATATATATATATATATATATATACACATAAAGTAATATTCTGTCTGTTGGCTTATCAATACATCAGCTCAATGTTTAAGCTCAAATTCAACCTTTGATGAAGCTCGTACAACCTTTATGTGCTGGAAGAAAAAGGTAAGTTATGAAGTTTAGATAACCAGCCAATGTAATGTAGCTTCATGCTATCAATATGAAATGGCATATTTTCAAAACTCGGGGTGTTCTCCCAAGTCACTCTCGAGTCCCTTCGAGTCATATTTATGGTTTAAGTTCATATCTATTGTGGAATAGTGTCAAAAACATGAAAAATGGTGCCGTTTTTTTTGCCGTATGACACCAGAGGCCCTATTTGGACTGGTTGGGTTTGGGAGATCGGCGAAGAGGCTCCATGAAGGGCCTCCGGGGTTCAGAAGGTTAAAATAAGGTCATGACCCCCTCTTACCCGCGTGGTGGTGGCGAACAGGTACTTGTCTCGGAGCTGGAAGCTGTCGACCTGCTCCAGGATCACCGTGCGGTTCTGTTCGCTCTGGAAGAAGTCGGTGCTGCTGAGGACGGTGGAGACGCCCTGGGGCTCGTGCCGCTGGACCAGCACCGTGGTCGGGGGGTCGTACGGCTCCACGCCCCTGTGGGGGGAAACATCAACAATTTAGATTTCAGCATTTATTTGTTACTTAAGTAAGTTACTTGATGGATAAACTTCAACACTCATCCCGTCGACTGAAACCCATTCCTTAACTTCAGAGTAGGATTCCTGTTTTTTGGAACTGCAGTTTATATGTAAGTCTCAGTTAATGATAAATATTGCTTTTCATTTTCAATTGAAGTCTTTTTATTGGACGATAATTCAATTAGTTATTCTTCAACTTTGAGAGAAATCACATTGTTTTATTGTTTAACAAAATCCCGTTTTGTAGTTTTTGTTTGACCCGTGGAAACTTTTTAACCGATACAGTTCTTTGTATTGAACAAGCATTTTATCTGTAATTTTGCATTTTCCACATTGAATTATATATTAATCTACATTTCTATGCATCTGACTGGAGAATAACGAGTTAGCTCGGTAGCTAACGGGACTATACGTTTATTCAAAAGAGGTTATGATACCGTCTCCTGTCTTACAACTCTTTGGTTGAGCAGTTTGTGAGAAGGTTAGCTAACACTTGAAAGTGGCACACAGTTAAAAGTTAAATGAGCGTATTCTCTGTTACCTCAATAGAAGCAAAGTTACAAATTCAGAGCATATCCATGACGGCGGAATTGCCTCCACAAGGCTCTCAACATGGCGGCGGCTAGAAGCTAACGGTGTTATCAACGGCAACAGCGCTAATGGAGCTAACAACGTTAACGCCGTGGAAGCCAACGGTGTTAAACTAAACTAAACTAAAAACACAACCAGACCCCACACCTCACACGGTAGCGTCACACGGTAGCCTCACAAGGTAGCCTCACAAGGTAGCGGCGAAAGGTAGTGGCGCAATGTAGCGCCACAAGGTAACGTCAGAAGGTAGCATCACAAGGTAGCGTCACAAGGTAGCGCCACAATGTAGCACCTGGCGTCACAAGGTAGAGTCACAAGGTAGAGTCACAAGGTAGCGTCACAAGGTAACGTCACAAGGTAACGTAGCACACCAGTAGTGTAACACCGGTAGCGTAGCACCGGTAGCGTAGCACCGGTAGCGTAGCACCGGTAGCGTAGCACACCAGTAGCGTAACACCAGTAGCGTAACACCAGTAGCGTAACACCAGTAGCGTAACACCAGTAGCGTAACACCGGTAGCGTAGCACCGGTAGCATAGCACCGGTAGCATAACACTGGTAGCGTAACAAGACAACAGGGAAGCACATTGCAGCACATTGAATCTTATTGAATACTCCCGTTTCTTTTCATCTCCCTCCTCTAACACATGTGTGCTACAGCGGTTCCACCAGGCCTTGGGAGCTCTTGTCAATTTTTGTGTTTTTGTGTTGTTGCTCAAAACAATGACAAAAATTCCAAGACAATAAATGTCAGCACAAGAATACAGACATATGATCAGCATGTTCAAAACCGAAAATATCAGCGTGGCCAAACTATTTGTGGCCACAAGTGCACGGCAAGGGTGTTTTTAAATAAAACCGTGGCACGGAGAGTCAGCCGGAATGAATGAGGGAGGTTCACTGGGTCTTATCGTCTGCCGTCCAGAAGCAGTGTGTTTTCCTCCGGAGGCTCGAGAGCCGAACAGAGGGAGCAGTGTCTCGCTCGGCATTCTCTCAAAGGTCCTGTTCAGCGGCCGGACTCTGTCTGGGCATGGAGGGCATGGAGGGCTATTCGCAGTCTGTCTCTGTCCCGTCCTTTGAAACCATCTCTGTCCCTTTCAAACACTTCCTGAACACTCTTCCTCCCTTGTTTTGGCAGTTTTACCCTGAAATGCACCCTGTTTTTTTTATTTTATGTGGAACCGTCAACAGCCGAGGTTTTTAATAAATGTGACTATTTTAAAAGGTCAAACTTGAATATTTTTGTTTCCTATAAATGAAACAAACCATCATAACTGAGATGAACACTTAAACCAACACAATATTTATGAATAAGTTAACTATGGTTAAGCTAACAAAAAAGCAGCGTAACGGGGCAACGCAACAAGGTAGCGCAACAAGGTAGCGCAACAAGGTAGCGTAACAAGGTAGCGTAACACGGCAGCGCAACACGGCAGCGCAACACGGCAGCGTAACACGGCAGCGTAACACGGCAGCGCAACACGGCAGCGTAACACGGCAGCGTAACACGGTAGCGTAACACGGCAGTGTAACAAGGCAGCGTAACACGGCAGCGTAACAAGGCAGCGTAACACGGTAGCGTAACACGGTAGCGTAACAAGGCAGCGTAACACGGTAGCGTAACACGGTAGCGTAACACGGTAGCGTAACAAGGTAGCGTAACACGGTAGCGTAACACGGCAGCGTAACAAGGCAGCGTAACACGGTAGCGTAACACGGCAGCGTAACACGGTAGCGTAACACGGTAGCGTAACACGGCAGCGTAACACGGTAGCGTAACACGGCAGCGTAACAAGGCAGCGTAACACGGCAGCGTAACACGGTAGCGTAACACGGTAGCGTAACACGGTAGCGTAACACGGTAGCGTAACACGGTAGCGTAACACGGTAGCGTAACACGGCAGCGTAACACGGTAGCGTAACACGGTAGCGTAACACGGTAGCGTAACACGGTAGCGTAACACGGTAGCGTAACACGGCAGCGTAACAAGGTAGCGTAACAAGGTAGCGTAACACGGCAGCGTAACACGGTAGTGTAACACGGCAGCGTAACAAGGTAGCGTAACAAGGTAGCGTAACACGGTAGCGTAACACGGTAGCGTAACACGGCAGCGTAACACGGCAGCGTAACACGGCAGCGTAACACGGTAGCGTAACACGGCAGTGTAACAAGGTAGCGTAACACGGTAGCGTAACAAGGTAGCGTAACACGGTAGCGTAACACGGTAGCGTAACAAGGTAGCGTAACACGGCAGCGTAACACGGCAGCGTAACACGGTAGCGTAACACGGCAGCGTAACAAGGTAGCGTAACAAGGTAGCGTAACACGGTAGCGTAACACGGTAGCGTAACACGGTAGCGTAACACGGCAGCGTAACACGGCAGCGTAACACGGCAGCGTAACACGGTAGCGTAACACGGCAGTGTAACAAGGTAGCGTAACACGGTAGCGTAACACGGCAGCGTAACACGGTAGCGTAACACGGCAGCGTAACACGGCAGCGTAACAAGGTAGCGTAACAAGGTAGCGTAACAAGGTAGCGTAACACGGCAGCGTAACACGGCAGCGTAACACGGTAGCGTAACACGGTAGCGTAACACGGTAGCGTAACAAGGTAGCGTAACACGGCAGCGTAACACGGTAGCGTAACAAGGTAGCGTAACACGGTAGCGTAACAAGGTAGCGTAACACGGCAGCGTAACACGGCAGCGTAACACGGTAGCGTAACACGGCAGCGTAACAAGGTAGCGTAACAAGGTAGCGTAACAAGGTAGCGTAACAAGGTAGCGTAACACGGCAGCGTAACACGGTAGCGTAACACGGCAGCGTAACACGGTAGCGTAACACGGCAGCGTAACACGGCAGCGTAACACGGTAGCGTAACACGGTAGCGTAACATCACATGGTAACATCACATGGTAACATCACATGGTAACATCACATGGTAGCGTCATACGGTAGTGTTTACAACGTAGCATTACAACGTAGCGTCACAACGTAGCGTCACAACGTAGTGTCAACATGTAAATCGATCACGAATGTTGCCTTGCAGCATCGTATTTGCTCCTTTCCTTTCCTCAGCAGTGACATTTAGTCCTTCCATGTTGTTTTCTTGTTAACCTTCTCCCTCTGCCATCTTTTTTCTGATCCCTTTGTTTCTCTAAACGCATTTAAAGTCCCTCTGTTTGCTGGATTTGTAGCATCGTCTGTCATCCATACGGAGAACGAGATTGCACTCGTCATTGTATGCTCAGAGGATCTACCCCAGTCTGTCTGCTAGCAGTGAGATCAGAGGATTAGGAGCCAGCAACAGAGTCCCGTTGGCTTTCGACGCCATGACACTGATCTGCAGCACAACAGTAGCGCCCCCTGCTAAAACCAGGACAAACGGGATTAGACCCAAATTGGATGGAGCCACAGGGGGGAAGGTTTTTAGATCAATCTTTATCTTTACTTGCTGCCTTTTTTATGCCTTCAGATAATTAGCAGTTGCTCTTGGCTGTTGTTCCACTGCAGCGGTGCAGCTTTAACAGCGAAAACAGTCAAGAACTCGAGGCTCCAAAACCTCAAATAAACGTCAATAAAAACCAAAGGGTTGACTGCGCCCACTTCTCGGTCTGACAGGCACACAACCTGTTCTCAGAACGACGTTTCTTTACATTTAGAACAAAATGCGATGACTCATTTACTCATAATCTAACAGGACAGCAATGGTCAGACAGGAAGTGGTAAAGATGAATAAAATATGATGCATGGTTACAAATATTAAGCTTCAGCTGACCTGAAATGTACGCACAACTCTCACTTCAGGACATTTGTGCATATTTAATTCATGAGATTCATCTTTGTAAATATCTAGTTTGTTCCATTTGCTCTAATCAACGACTGTTTTTCTTGTTTGCCCTGAATGCATCTCATTATGCTTTGTTCTCTATGAACGAGGAAGTTGTTGACACCGATGTTATCATATCTTTTTTGAACGTCTGCTTCCTGTAGCTGGTTCCCACTGTCTCAGTATTCAGGTGCGCCTGAACAGGATCTACCTCAGGTGTTTTATCGTTTTATCGGTAACACAACCCCGCTCACAACAGACGCACAAAAGAAAAGAAGTAATTCATCTTCAGCGGTGAAGACAGGTTGTTTTGTTTGTGTGAAATCAGCCGGCAGACATCAGAGTGATGCTGTGGTTCAGCTGTTCCTCATTTTCTAGCTCTTCCTCTTCCTGCCTGCATTTCATATTGAAAGCAGAAGAGTGACGATGCAATCAGTGATGTCACCAAAAGATTTAGACGTTGAAGTCGTTCTAATACAAAGCTGAGCAACTGGTTCTGACTGCAGTGAGTCTTTGGGTTTGGTAAGAAGTAAATAAACAAACAATTTGGGAGTCCACCAATCTCAATAACCGTTGGCACCGCGAGGCTTTTATTTTACGGCCACGTGTTTTAAATATCGGACGACTCAAAGTGCATTTTGTCACGTTTCCGCAGCCTGAAGTCTAGCAGCCGGTACTGATGTCCTGAACGATGTTGCCCAATATCCATGACTTTAAACCAAATTTCCATGATTTTTAACCACATTTCCATGATTTTTAACCACATTTCCATGAATTTTAACAAAATGTTCATGAATTGTAACAAAATTTTCATGAATTTTAACAAAATTTTCATGAATTTAAAAAAAGAAAATCAGGAATTTTAACAAAATTTTCAGGAATTTTCCATTACTTTTAACAAAATGTTCATGACTTTTAACAAAATGTTCATGACTTTTAACAACATTTTCATGACTTTTCCATGATTTTAAAACAAAATTTCCATGACTTTTACATGATTTTTAACAAAATTTCCATGACCAAACATTTAGTGAAATCTGGGTGTAAACATGAAAAAGTGAGTAAATGTAGTATTTAAACCAACAATGAGAATTCAAAGCATACAGTAAACCTTAAATGACACAAAAAACACATTTGATAAATTAATTAATGATATTTATCTATGAGTGCCTCTCCTGATGTTTCGGTCGCTAGTTTAACGATTCCCTTTTGTGGATTTTTTATTTATTTTTTGCTTCATTAATGGCGATAATTACAGATGTTGACAAACGATGTTTTCCAAAAAAATAAAAAAAAATAAAGATGTTTGCATCAACCAGGTACAGTCGGCATCGCAGATCCTAAAATATGCATCAGATGCACGTCTGAGGCTGCAGAGACGCGCACACAACCAGATCGTGCAAAAAGTAAAACTCAACGTCCACTCGGCCTCCCCAGAAGATGAACCGCGGACGAGCTGCGACCGGGACGGAAACACGGAGAACGAGAAGCAGGAGTCTTTTATTTAACATTATCATGAAGAAGCATGAACGTTCGTATTGTTCTGATTATTGTAGCCTGAAAGAATAAGAGCCTGTTAACTCCCATTGAATGCATTTTAGTTGTTCTATTTTATTAAATATTTTAAAATGTGTATATGTTTTCAATAACATGCATTAAAAAACAAAAAATGTTGATTTATCAAACGTACATCTGTTCTAAATGGCTGGTTTAGGTATTCAAGATAATATTAAATGTGTTCAAAACAATCATTTACACACAAATGTAGAGATATGCTTTGTTCAATTGTGTCATTTCTTTTAAAAGAGGTTGTGAAAAGACATTTATCTTTGTCCCGTCTTTTTTTATTGTTTCAAACTGATTTTTCAGAATTACATCTGAATATTAATGATGCTTGAAAGCCTTAAAGGGTAACTTATTATTAATTTATCCATCTGTTTACTCATGTGCAAAATAAGGACAATCTGTTTTTCTCTTAAATGTTCCAGTTTCACTAAAAGAGGATTGTTAAGAGGGTAATAAGAGTGATCTTTATGGAAACAACGTTACAAAGAACGAGAAGTCTCGCTTCAGAAAAAACGGGGACGAATGTGAGACTTTTTGGACAAGAAATAACTGGAATTATTAATATCTGCGTCTCCTAACGTGATTTATTGTAAAAGTGAAACGCCTCCAGCTCGTCTGCTTCTAGTGTGATCACCACAATAAAGCTTGCATAGACTAAACAGTATCTGCTCCTATTTAATACCATATTTCTCTCGTGATGCTGACTCAACGTGTATTTCCTGGACGCTTGTATTTCCCCCATTTTACCGGGTCCTTGAACGCAGCACAGAACCAACCGTTCCTCAAACACACCGTCTTACCAGAAGTAGCTCTTCACGTGTTCCTGGATCAACACCCACGTCTCCCCGAAGTCATCTGATTTCCACAGCTAGAGGAGGAGGAGGGGGGAGGAAGAGGAGGAGGAGGAGGAGGAAGAGTACTGTTAAAATGTAGGTCAGGCTCATTCCTGGTTTCTTACACACTAGAACTCCTTTGAGAGTTTTTTGCTTCACAGACGAGGAAACTGAGATGAAACTGAAACACCAAAGGTTTCTCCTCTTTCTTCTCGCTGCAGATGAACTGATCACATGACCTACTGAGCATCACATGACCTACGAGGCTCGGGACATTTAGGACTCATCGGCTCGTCTTCATCACTTAGTGAGGAAATAAAACAATTAATGAAGAAGAGAATCGTCTTTCTTGACAAGAAGAAAGCTTTTAAGAGTCTTTTTTTATTTAAATTGTTTTCCCGTAGTCATTCTTTGGACTCAAACAAAGCGAGCAGCGAACCTGCAGGTTCATACACATCCTGACCAATGGATTTCATGACTTTTAACCAAATATCCATGAATTTTAACCAAATTTCCATGAATTTTAACCAAATTTCCATGAATTTTAACCACATTTTCATGGTTTTTAACCACATTTTTATGACTTTTAACCATATTTCCATGACTTTTAACCATATTTCCATGATTTTTAACAAAGTTTTCATGACTTAACACAATTTTCATGGTTTTTAACAACATCTTCATGACTTTAAACCAAATTTCCATGAATTTTAACCAAATTTCCATGAATTTTAACCAAATTTCCATGAATTTTAACCACATTTTCATGGTTTTTAACCACATTTTTATGACTTTTAACCATATTTCCATGACTTTTAACCATATTTCCATGATTTTTAACAAAGTTTTCATGACTTAACACAATTTTCATGGTTTTTAACAACATCTTCATGACTTTAAACCAAATTTCCATGAATTTTAACCAAATTTCCAGGACTTTTCCATGACTTTAAACCAAACTTCCATGAGCAAACATTTAGTGAAATCTGGGTGTAAACATGAAAAAGTGAGTAAATGTAGTATTTAAACTAACAATGAGAATACAAAGCATACAGTAAACCTTAAATGACTCAAATGAAAGAGACAATAGTTTGATTAAAAGAATAAACATTTATATAGATGCCTGTATGTATGCCTGCTTATATTTTGAGTCTTTCTTTTAAAAGCATATTCATTATTTCAAACTCAGCGTAAATGAACGTCATGAACACATGAATATAACACATTTACATGACTTTTACTAAACTTTTGGGATTTTATTTTTTTCAAGGACTTTTCCAGGCCTGGAAATAATCATTTTAACATTCCATGACTTTTCCAGGTTTTCCATGACCGTAAGAACCCTGTACCTGCTTGTTGGGATGCGACCCCTACCTGCTTGTTGGGATGCGACCCCTACCTGCTTGTTGGGATGCGACCCGTCGTAGCCCAGCACCAGCCCGGCGCTGCGGCCGTGCAGCAGCAGGTCGGTGGGCTTGAAGGGAAGCGGGAAGCCGTGGACGGAGACGCAGAAGTCGAACGTGTTCCACAGGAAGTTGTTGGTGGCGTCCACAAAGAGGTACTGAGGAAGAGGAGGAGGAGGATGATGTCATGATGATGTCATGAGACCGTTCAGCTGTGTGACGTCGTTATTAATCATTCGGGTCTCACCCTCTTGTTGTCCGCGGGGCTGTGGTAGAACTGGGAGATGACCTGCTGGTTTCCGTCCTGGGATCGGACCCCCGACAGCTGGAACTGGTCTGAGACCAGCGAGAAGGTGGTCCCGTAGTCGTAGGACACGTAGACCTGAGACAGAGAGGGATTTTAATGACATCATTGAAGCTAATAAATACAGCAACATTCGATTAAATTGTTGGCAAATCAAACTCTTTGATTTATTTATTAACAGTCTGTCATTGTCTAATGCGTTCTGATTTCTTTGTTTATTGTATAATTCAAGCAAACCCTAAAGTAATAACCCTTCACTTTATACATGAGATTTAAATGGGTTTTTAAAAAGCATATTGTATTTACTCCTGTAAAACACTTGTAAGGCCCAGTCATGCAAAAAAAATAATAAAATAAAATATTGCGATAAAGCCAGATTGTTTATTTTAAAACACAGAGATATTGAGGTTTGATCACAGCTCCAGCCGGAGAGGTTTAAAGTCATTGGTTTATAAATGATCCTTTGTAATGATTGATGTCGTAATATCTGAGTTCCTCTGCTCTAAAGACGAGTTCTAGTTCTACTTCTAGTCCTGATGGCTCTGCTTCCAGAGAGCAGGACTTTTATTTTGAAATGATAAAACGAGACCAGAGGGTTCAGTCTTTATGGTCTGTGCTGAGGGCGTTTTATGTGTGTGTGTGTGTGTGTGTGTGTGTGTGTGTGTGTGTGTGTGTGTGTGTGTGTGTGTGTGTGTGTGTATATAGCAGATGGAGAGTTTAATCTGTTGCTCAACACTCATAACATCACCAGAAACATGCTCGACAAGTGAGAACACACACACACACACACACACACACACACACTGACGAATGAGAGGTTTGAGGACCTGGTGATAAAACGGGACACGCTGGACTCACCGAGCTGGTCTTGGGCCCGATGGCTCCGGCGCTGTCCCGGGCCAGCGCCACGATGACGTCGCTCTTCTTGCCGGCCCAGTGGACCACCATCTGGTTGTGGGAGTCGTTCAGGTTGGCCTGGGGGACGAACACACGGGGAACTTTAGTTTGAAAGAACAGCTCACCGATATGAAACCAAACTACTCCCACGTTTAGGGTTCAACAACGCGGTGAGGAGGTTCCTGTTTGTCCTGTTGGTTTGTTTACCAAATATCTAGTGTACATTACGCCTTTTACTATTGACAATGTTTATCACAGAGCATGGTGCAGGTATGATGGTGCAGGTAGAGTATATGGTGCAGGTAGAGTATATGGTGCAGGTAGAGTATATGGTGCAGGTAGAGTATATGGTGCAGGTAGAGTATATGGTGCAGGTAGAGTATATGGTGTAGGTATGATGGTGCAGGTAGAGTATATGGTGCAGGTATGATGGTGCAGGTAGAGTATATGGTGCAGGTAGAGTATATGGTGTAGGTATGATGGTGCAGGTAGAGTATATGGTGCAGGTAGAGTATATGGTGTAGGTATGATGGTGCAGGTAGAGTATATGGTGCAGGTAGAGTATATGGTGTAGGTATGATGGTGCAGGTAGAGTATATGGTGTAGGTAGAGTATATGGTGTAGGTAGAGTATATGGTGCAGGTAGAGTATATGGTGTAGGTAGAGTATATGGTGCAGGTAGAGTATATGGTGTAGGTATGATGGTGCAGGTAGAGTATATGGTGCAGGTAGAGTATATGGTGCAGGTAGAGTATATGGTGTAGGTAGAGTATATGGTGCAGGTAGAGTATATGGTGTAGGTATGATGGTGCAGGTAGAGTATATGGTGCAGGTATGATGGTGCAGGTAGAGTATATGGTGCAGGTATGATGGTGCAGGTAGAGTATATGGTGTAGGTAGAGTATATGGTGCAGGTAGAGTATATGGTGTAGGTAGAGTATATGGTGCAGGTAGAGTATATGGTGCAGGTAGAGTATATGGTGTAGGTATGATGGTGCAGGTAGAGTATATGGTGCAGGTAGAGTATATGGTGCAGGTAGAGTATATGGTGTAGGTAGAGTATATGGTGCAGGTAGAGTATATGGTGTAGGTATGATGGTGCAGGTAGAGTATATGGTGTAGGTAGAGTATATGGTGTAGGTAGAGTATATGGTGTAGGTAGAGTATATGGTGCAGGTAGAGTATATGGTGTAGGTAGAGTATATGGTGCAGGTAGAGTATATGGTGTAGGTAGAGTATATGGTGCAGGTAGAGTATATGGTGTAGGTAGAGTATATGGTGCAGGTAGAGTATATGGTGCAGGTAGAGTATATGGTGTAGGTATGATGGTGCAGGTAGAGTATATGGTGCAGGTAGAGTATATGGTGCAGGTAGAGTATATGGTGTAGGTAGAGTATATGGTGCAGGTAGAGTATATGGTGTAGGTATGATGGTGCAGGTAGAGTATATGGTGCAGGTATGATGGTGCAGGTAGAGTATATGGTGCAGGTAGAGTATATGGTGTAGGTATGATGGTGCAGGTAGAGTATATGGTGCAGGTAGAGTATATGGTGCAGGTAGAGTATATGGTGCAGGTAGAGTATATGGTGCAGGTAGAGTATATGGTGCAGGTAGAGTATATGGTGTAGGTATGATGGTGCAGGTAGAGTATATGGTGCAGGTATGATGGTGCAGGTAGAGTATATGGTGCAGGTAGAGTATATGGTGTAGGTATGATGGTGCAGGTAGAGTATATGGTGCAGGTAGAGTATATGGTGCAGGTAGAGTATATGGTGCAGGTAGAGTATATGGTGTAGGTAGAGTATATGGTGCAGGTAGAGTATATGGTGTAGGTATGATGGTGCAGGTAGAGTATATGGTGCAGGTATGATGGTGCAGGTAGAGTATATGGTGCAGGTATGATGGTGCAGGTAGAGTATATGGTGCAGGTAGAGTATATGGTGTAGGTATGATGGTGCAGGTAGAGTATATGGTGCAGGTAGAGTATATGGTGTAGGTATGATGGTGCAGGTAGAGTATATGGTGCAGGTAGAGTATATGGTGTAGGTATGATGGTGCAGGTAGAGTATATGGTGCAGGTAGAGTATATGGTGTAGGTAGAGTATATGGTGTAGGTAGAGTATATGGTGCAGGTAGAGTATATGGTGCAGGTAGAGTATATGGTGTAGGTATGATGGTGCAGGTAGAGTATATGGTGCAGGTAGAGTATATGGTGTAGGTAGAGTATATGGTGTAGGTAGAGTATATGGTGCAGGTAGAGTATATGGTGCAGGTAGAGTATATGGTGCAGGTAGAGTATATGGTGTAGGTAGAGTATATGGTGCAGGTAGAGTATATGGTGTAGGTATGATGGTGCAGGTAGAGTATATGGTGCAGGTATGATGGTGCAGGTAGAGTATATGGTGCAGGTAGAGTATATGGTGTAGGTATGATGGTGCAGGTAGAGTATATGGTGCAGGTATGATGGTGCAGGTAGAGTATATGGTGCAGGTAGAGTATATGGTGTAGGTATGATGGTGCAGGTAGAGTATATGGTGTAGGTATGATGGTGCAGGTAGAGTATATGGTGCAGGTATGATGGTGCAGGTAGAGTATATGGTGCAGGTATGATGGTGCAGGTAGAGTATATGGTGCAGGTATGATGGTGCAGGTAGAGTATATGGTGCAGGTAGAGTATATGGTGCAGGTATGATGGTGCAGGTAGAGTATATGGTGCAGGTAGAGTATATGGTGTAGGTAGAGTATATGGTGCAGGTAGAGTATATGGTGTAGGTATGATGGTGCAGGTAGAGTATATGGTGCAGGTATGATGGTGCAGGTAGAGTATATGGTGCAGGTATGATGGTGCAGGTAGAGTATATGGTGCAGGTATGATGGTGCAGGTAGAGTATATGGTGCAGGTAGAGTATATGGTGCAGGTATGATGGTGCAGGTAGAGTATATGGTGCAGGTAGAGTATATGGTGTAGGTAGAGTATATGGTGCAGGTAGAGTATATGGTGCAGGTATGATGGTGCAGGTAGAGTATATGGTGCAGGTAGAGTATATGGTGTAGGTAGAGTATATGGTGCAGGTAGAGTATATGGTGCAGGTATGATGGTGCAGGTAGAGTATATGGTGCAGGTATGATGGTGCAGGTAGAGTATATGGTGCAGGTATGATGGTGCAGGTAGAGTATATGGTGCAGGTATGATGGTGCAGGTAGAGTATATGGTGCAGGTAGAGTATATGGTGCAGGTATGATGGTGCAGGTAGAGTATATGGTGCAGGTAGAGTATATGGTGTAGGTAGAGTATATGGTGCAGGTAGAGTATATGGTGCAGGTATGATGGTGCAGGTAGAGTATATGGTGCAGGTAGAGTATATGGTGCAGGTAGAGTATATGGTGCAGGTAGAGTATATGGTGCAGGTATGGTGGTGCAGGTAGAGTATATGGTGCAGGTAGAGTATATGGTGTAGGTATGATGGTGCAGGTAGAGTATATGGTGTAGGTATGATGGTGCAGGTAGAGTATATGGTGTAGGTATGGTGGTGCAGGTAGAGTATATGGTGCAGGTAGAGTATATGGTGTAGGTATGATGGTGCAGGTAGAGTATATGGTGTAGGTATGATGGTGCAGGTAGAGTATATGGTGCAGGTATGATGGTGCAGGTAGAGTATATGGTGCAGGTAGAGTATATGGTGCAGGTAGAGTATATGGTGCAGGTATGATGGTGCAGGTAGAGTATATGGTGCAGGTAGAGTATATGGTGCAGGTATGATGGTGCAGGTAGAGTATATGGTGCAGGTAGAGTATATGGTGCAGGTAGAGTATATGGTGCAGGTATGATGGTGCAGGTAGAGTATATGGTGCAGGTATGATGGTGTAGGTAGAGTATATGGTGCAGGTAGAGTATATGGTGCAGGTATGATGGTGCAGGTAGAGTATATGGTGCAGGTAGAGTATATGGTGCAGGTAGAGTATATGGTGCAGGTAGAGTATATGGTGCAGGTATGATGGTGCAGGTAGAGTATATGGTGCAGGTAGAGTATATGGTGCAGGTAGAGTATATGGTGTAGGTAGAGTATATGGTGTAGGTATGATGGTGCAGGTAGAGTATATGGTGCAGGTAGAGTATATGGTGCAGGTAGAGTATATGGTGCAGGTAGAGTATATGGTGCAGGTATGATGGTGCAGGTAGAGTATATGGTGCAGGTAGAGTATATGGTGCAGGTAGAGTATATGGTGCAGGTATGATGGTGCAGGTAGAGTATATGGTGCAGGTAGAGTATATGGTGCAGGTAGAGTATATGGTGCAGGTAGAGTATATGGTGCAGGTAGAGTATATGGTGCAGGTATGATGGTGCAGGTAGAGTATATGGTGCAGGTAGAGTATATGGTGTAGGTATGGTGGTGCAGGTAGAGTATATGGTGCAGGTATGCAAACACTTGAGGCCACGCCCTGAGATAACCTGCAGCTGTCACAGACGAACCGTGTCTGGTAACCAAATCCACTCGTCTGTCTGTGTTTAAAGAGCAACAGGTGATAAATGACCCCAAACGCTTCAGTCCTCAACGACTCAGCGGGTCTGAAGCGGCAGCAGCTCAGTGTGTTGGAGTCAAAGTAAACTGAAGCGTTGGTGGTGATTAAAGAGCAGCGGCCTCTGAGAGCAAAGCGCCACCAGACTTCCCCAGAGAGGAGAGATGGAAGCTAAGCTAAGCTAAGCTAAACTAAGCTAGGACCTCGGGCTACTCTACTACCCAGCATGCTCCTGGCTGTCCGACGATGGCTGAAAAATATTGAACGTTTAATTAATGCTCGATAAGTAGATAGGTCCTCTTCCCTCTTCCCTCTTCCCTCCTCCTCCTCCTCTTCCTCCTCCTCCTCCTCCTCCTCCTCCTCCTCCTCCTCCTCTTCCTCCTCTTCCTCCTCCTCAGTAAAAGACCCCCTCCTCCCTAAAGGCCGAGGTGTTGCAGCAGTAAATCAGTTTCAGGCCTCCGTGGTGAAGTTGGTGCCAGCGGCTCTGGCAGCTGAATCTGGAGAATGATGATGATGATGATGATGATGATGACTGCGAAGATGAACAACACTTTGCCCGACTGCAGCAAACTGCAGCCAGAGGTTACCGCAGCGATGG
>JBAMJR010000077.1:242500-275000 GCA_038501785.1 Myoxocephalus aenaeus | reverse complement strand
ATTAAACCTAGAGGGATCCAACATGTGGCCGCTTCACTACAGCATCTACATGTAGTTTCTAAATACTTGTTTCTCTACTGACCACCAGGGGGCGACTCCTGTGGTTGTATAGAAGTCTATGCTTCATGTGTTAAAGCTGCACTCTCCTCTGGTTGTATAGAAGTCTCTGCTTCAAGTGTTAAAGCTGCATTCTCTCTCCTGACCACCAGGGGGTGACTCCTCTGGTTGTATAGAAGTCTATGATTCATGTGTTAAAGCTGCACTCTCCTCTGGTTGTATAGAAGTCTCTGCTTCATGTGTTAAAGCTGCATTCTCTCTCCTGACCACCAGGGGGTGACTCCTCTGGTTGTATAGAAGTCTATGATTCATGTGTTAAAGCTGCATTCTCTCTACTGACCACCAGGGGGTGACTCCTCTGGTTGTATAGAAGTCTATGATTCATGTGTTAAACCTGCATTCTCTCTCCTGACCACCAGGGGCGACTCCTCTGGTTGTATAGAAGTCTATGCTTCATGTGATAAAGCTGCATTCTCTCTCCTGACCACCAGGGGCGACTCCTCTGGTTGTATAGAAGTCTATGCTTCATGTGTTAAAGCTGCACTCTCCTCTGCTTGTATAGAAGTCTCTGCTTCATGTGTTAAAGCTGCATTCTCTCTACTGACCACCAGGGTATAGTCCTCTGGTTGTATAGAAGTCTATGCTTCATGTGTTAAAGCTGCACTCTCCTCTGGTTGTATAGAAGTCTCTGCTTCATGTGTTAAAGCTGCATTCTCTCTCCTGACCACCAGGGGGCGACTCCTCTGGTTGTATGGAAGTCTATGCTTCATGTGTTAAAGTTGCATTCTCTCTCCTGACCACCAGGGGGTGACTCCTCTGGTTGTATAGAAGTATATGCTTCATGTGTTAAAGCTGCATTCTCTCTCCTGACCACCAGGGGGTGACTCCTCTGGTTGTATAGAAGTATATGCTTCATGTGTTAAAGCTGCATTCTCTCTCCTGACCACCAGGGGGCGACTCCTCTGGTTGTATAGAAGTATATACTTCATGTGTTAAAGCTAGGAACTAAAGCTGCCAGAAAAATGTAGTGGAGTCAAAGTTGAATAAAATGGAATTACTCGAGTAAAGTACCTTGAATTTGTACTTAAGTAGAGTACTTAAGCAAATATACTTGGTTACATTCCACCACTGATCACAACATTCACTCTTACCGTATAAAACCATACCATGCTTTTTACAAAGAGGTTGAATAATATTGATCAGGTTCAGTCTATCGGTTCTCCTGTGGCCCCATGGGAAAGATAACTCACCCCTCTTGATTTAGAGCCGCTATCACCCCCACGCCGGCTCCGTTACCCACAGATTAGATCAATGGCTCCATCATGAAATATGCAAACCGTTATCTCCAATTATAACCCTGTTAAAGCCTCACAACCAGGCCGGCAACACGACGAGGCACCGGGGACAACGCAGCGGTAAGCAACTCGCTGCCGAAACCTGAGCCGGATCCGTCCCCGGAGGCGGGTTGCCGTGTTTGCCCAACAGACCCGACGACAAACACCTGGCTCTTGGAAGTTAAAACTCAAACTAGGGACGCAATTCAGGATTATTGATCAATCTGCTGTTAGTTTCAGAGTCCCAGAGAGATAAGAGCAGAACACTCAGCTGGTTGAAGAAAGAAAACCACAGACCTCCTGATACCGGCTCACGGCACTTCGTGAAATAGTCACAAAATGAGAACTATTAGTTTTGTGTACATGGACACGTATTGGCCGCTTTTGTCATGACCATCGGTTAGGTTGAGGCAACAGAACCATCCGTTAGGTTGAGGCAACAGAACCATCCGTTAGGTTGAGGCAACAGAACCATCCGTTAGGTTGAGGCAACAAAACCATCCGTTAGGTTGAGGCAACAGAACCATCGGTTAGGTTGAGGCAACAGAACCATCCGTTAGGTTGAGGCAACAGAACCATCCGTTAGGTTGAGGCAACAAAACCATCCGTTAGGTTGAGGCAACAGAACCATCGGTTAGGTTGAGGCAACAGAACCATCCGTTAGGTTGAGGCAACAGAACCATCCGTTAGGTTGAGGCAACAAAACCATCCGTTAGGTTGAGGCAACAGAACCATCGGTTAGGTTGAGGCAACAGAACCATCCGTTAGGTTGAGGCAACAGAACCATCCGTTAGGTTGAGGCAACAGAACCATCCATCCGTTAGGTTGAGGCAACAGAACCATCCATCCGTTAGGTTGAGGCAACAGAACCATCCATCCGTTAGGTTGAGGCAACAAAACCATCCATCCGTTAGGTTGAGGCAACAGAACCATCCGTTAGGTTGAGGCAACAGAACCATCCGTTAGGTTGAGGCAACAGAACCAACCATCCGTTAGGTTGAGGCAACAGAACCATCCATCCGTTAGGTTGAGGCAACAGAACCATCCATCCGTTAGGTTGAGGCAACAGAACCATGCAACTTGGTTTATAGAAACCACAGTCCTGGAAGCCGCGACCAGAAACCCACGACGTGGTGTTGAACACGTCTTCTGGTGAAAGTCTCGTTTCTTCCATCACTCACAGAACATCTCTGACCTTTGAGCCGTTGATCCGTTTACAATTTCAGCCAATTCATGTTTGTTTAGTACGGAGCCAACAGGTTCCCAGACCCGTTATCAGTTTCTACAACGCCGCCGCCCTGAAGGTAAACATGCAGGTGACATGTTTTATTGAGACGCTGCCGTTTGTTCCCAGACCTTCATCACACTCAGTGTTTCCTCCTGAGGGCAACGGGGGGCAACGGGGGCAACGGGGAGCAACGGGGGGCAACGCTGCCAGACGTCAGCCTCCTTGATGACCCGTCTGTGATGAATGACAACGCTCCACCACACTGATGACAACCACACAGCAAAACAGTGTGCGTCACATGGAACAAAGACCAGGGGATGACAATAAACGGGACACCCGATGCTTGATTTCCCCTCCGACTGCGTTTTCCTAATGTGTTCACATTTGGCCAATTTAGGGTCGAGACCACACAAACTGTGGCAGAAATATGAGCTTAAATTGAGATGAATGGGGTTAGTGACCTGGGGTTGTGCTACACACCAAACCCTGTTTACAAAAAAGACCACATTTGATGTGGCGTTGCATTATTTAAACGATTTTGAGTAAATATATGTTGTAAAATGTGTTTTGTAAATTAAACGTCTGCCTAATGCATCACGGATGAATTGATTACATACTATACATGAAAAATAAAAAGTCCTGAGTCATTTTCTAGCAGGCTGAGTGTGTTTACAGCTTGAATTTGCTTTATTTTGAATGAAGTCTGGCTTCTCCTCGTTATCCTCCCAGTCAGAACCACCATTACAAAACCGTCTTTTTTGGGGTTTCCGTGTTTATCGGCGCACAGACACGTCCGACAGCACGAAAACAAAAACGTGTTCACGACCCTGAAGGTTTTCTGGTCACTTCGGCTTTCATTTAATCTCCGCAACACTAACACAAACCCTCCGTTTTCCCGTTACTCGTGAACGCACCGTCAGAAACGGCCACAGACAGGTTGCCAGTGAGCAACTCCAGAGTTGACAGTTATTGCAATGCATGTTTGGGTTGCAGTGACGTTTCATGCAGCTAAAATAAAACGTTTTCGGTTCTGTTCCCGGGGCTTCGGGGTCTCGAACACGGTGCCCTTTTCTCCCCAGGTGCAGAAACAACACCGCGGAGGGAGGGAGTGGGGGTTCTTGCGTAATGTATTTTCCTTAAAGGCACCTTTTGTGCAGTAAAGGGCAGCTTGAGGTGACGCATAGTTACCTGCCCGTACACCTTCGGCAGGGCCGACTCTCCGGGGCTCCGGCGGCTGCGATGCTGCGGGAAGCCGCCGGAGTGCGACCCGCCTTCCGCGGCGCTGCGAGCGGCCAGAGGCGGCCGCGGAGCCGCTTCCTCGGCGGCGCCTCCATCTCCGTGCCGTAAATCCCGGTGCACCGTGAAGAAGCCTCGGTCCTGCGGCAGCGCGCGCGACGAGTCAAAGCCCGCGAACCAGAGGACCAGCGCGCACACGGACCACCGAGGACCCGCGAGCCACAGCGCCATGTTTGTGTATGTTTGGGGCTCGTGGATTAGGTAAAACCCGGGAGAGAGAGAGAGAGAGAGAGAGAGAGAGAGGGAGAGAGACCCGGGGAGAGAGAGAGAGAGAGAGAGAGAGAGAGAGAGAGACCCGGGGAGAGAGAGAGAGCTCCTTCTACTGGCAGCGGGGCATGCTGCTGCGTTCACGGGCCACGGGAATAACGGGAAGCGACACTTGCAAACGTCGAAACGTCTAACACAAACACACACGCACACATACACGCACACAGACACACACACACACACAGACTCTCACACACACACAGACTCACACACACACAGACTCACGCACGCACATACAGACACACAGACTCTCTCACGCACACACAGACTCACAGACACGCACACACAGACTCACGCACACACATACAGACACACGCACGCACATACACACACACAGACTCTCACACACACAGACTCACACACACACACACACACACACACACACACACACACAGTCACACACACAGTCACACAGACACTCACACACACAGTCACACAGACACACACAGTCACACAGACACACACAGACACACACACACAGACACACACACTCACACAGACACACACACACACAAAGGGCAGTTAACAAGTCTCTGATGCGCAACGAGACAAAAGAAAAGGCGACAACAAATAAACAAGAATAAAAAGACTAGAATACAAAAATAAAAAAGGAATATTATGTGTAATTAGCTTCCTCTCTGGATGTGTGATGTTAGATAATTAATGTCATTAATTAGTAAATTAGTAACAACCTCAGTTATAAGACATATTTTTTTATTACAAGAATGTATTCTAATTCCCTTATAATAATAATAATAATAATAATAACAATAACAATTATCACAATAATGAATATTATTATTATGATGTAATTAACTTATTATAATAATAAAAATAACAATTATCACAATAATGAATAGTATTATTATTATGATGTAATTAACTTATTATAATAATACAAATAATCACAATAATTCATATTATAATAATTATTAATATTATCATTCACGTATTGTTGTTATCGTTGTTATCATTATTACCGATTCACAACATTGATAATAATAATAACAACAACAATAACAATGGTCACAATAATGAATTAAATAATAATAACTATGCTTATTAATAATAATATTATTATTAACATTATTGTTGTTGTTGTTGATACGTTTGTGCTGTAGTCCTGGTCCTCTATAGGCTGTCAGATCTGCTGCAGTAGAATGAGAGACACTACCTCTTTAGTCCACAGGGGGCGCCATAACCAACACTACCTCTTTAGTCCACAGGGGGCGCCAGAACCAACACTACCTCTTTAGTCCACAGGGGGCACTAGAACCAACACTACCTCTTTAGTCCACAGGGGGCACCAGAACCAACACTACCTCTTTAGTCCACAGGGGGCACCAGAACCAACACTACCTCTTTAGTCCACAGGGGGCACCAGAACCAACACTACCTCTTTAGTCCACAGGGGGCACTAGAACCAACACTACCTCTTTAGTCCACAGGGGGCACCAGAACCAACACTACCTCTTTAGTCCACAGGGGGCGCCAGAACCAACACTACCTCTTTAGTCCACAGGGGGCGTCAGAACCAACACTACCTCTTTAGTCCACAGGGGGCGCCAGAACCAACACTACCTCTTCAGTCCACAGGGGGCGCCAGAACCAACACTACCTCTTTAGTCCACAGGGGGCGCCAGAACCAACACTACCTCTTTAGTCCACAGGGGGCACCAGAACCAACACTACATGACAGTTCCTTTATCAACCTCTCATTAATAAAAAATACACACTCACATTTCCTTTCGATCCATATTATTATATGTGAACATTAAATGTAATATAATCGACTTTCAGTTGATATGATGGACAGTTTATTAATTATAAATTAATTTATTAAGTTTTTTAATATAAGAAAGATGTTAGAAATCAATCATCTTCTAAGTTCACTTCATTAAAAGTAAAACTCTTTCAGTTCTCCATCAACCAAAATAGAAAATACTTCCAGTTTATTGAAAAAGTTAAACTAAAGCTTCACTTCACTTAAACTAAAGCTTCACTTCCACTTCATAAACATATTGAACAATATTAGCAGCATTGGCGTCACTGAAGAAATCACTTCCTGTTTCCACATTCAGAAGAATTGCATTTTATTTGTCCATCAGTTCCTCATTATGTCTTTTATACTTCTGTCTTTCAACCAAAACCCCCAACAATGCTCAGCATCGGCTTATTAAGATGAATAATTATAATTATTATTATATTTGTCTGCTTATTAAAAACAACATTGTGACACACATTAATAACACTTCCCTATTCTGGTACTGAATATTGTAGCGCCTAGTCTTATCTACTATATAAAAGTACATATTTTAATTGTTGTTCATACAAAAATAACAGAAAGTTAAAGGGTTATTAAAGTTAATTAAAGGGTTATTAAAGTAATTAAAGGGTTATTAAAGTTAATTAAAGGGTTATTTTAGTTAATTAAAGGGTTATTAAAGTAATTAAAGGATTATTATAGTTAATTAAAGGGATTATTATAGTAATTAAAGGGTTATTAAAGTTAATTAAAGGGTTATTAAAGTAATGAAATGCTTATTAACGTTAATTAAAGGGTTATTAAAGTAATTAAATGCTTATTAACGTTAATTAAAGGGTTATTAAAGTAATTAAAGGGTTATTATAGTTAATTAAAGGGATCATTATCGTTAATTAAAGGGATTATTATTGTTAATTAAAGGGATTATTATAGTTAATTAAAGGGATTATTAGGACAACAAGCCCTGAAATCACACAATTTTTCTTCTGGTACAAGTCACACCGTTTGAACGTGTCTGAAGACACTAAACCTGTCTGCTCTTCTTTATTTTATTATATGTTTTAAACTTTGATTGTCTGTAAATTGATTTGGTTTTTTGTTGCTGCTTTAATTAAAACTCTGAAATAACCCGTTGCCTCCAGCGGGCTGCAGCGTTGCTCTGCAGTTAAACCAGTCTGCTCTCAGTGTGTGCTTCTGCTCTTCCTCTGTATGATCCCATTGATTTATATATATATATATATATATATATATATATATATATATATATATATATATATATATATATGTAATATAGTGTATTACGGAATACATATATATTCATACTACTACACTGGGGTCTATATATATATATATATATATATATATATATATATATATATATATATATATATATATATATATGTAATATAGTGTATTACGGAATACATATATATTCATACTACTACACTGGGGTCTATATATATATATATATATATATATATATATATGTATTCCGTTATATATATATATTACCCGCACCTTTAACCTGCAGAAGTAGACGAGGGAATTTTACTGCAGTCCTTGAACGCAGCATTCCACCGGACACGCAGGACGTTATTTTCACCGTATTGTTCAAACCCCTTGAAATAACATAAATAACATAAATAACAGTTATTTTGTTTAATGAGTACAAGAAACATCCAATCTTCACCTCAGACCGCGTAAGTAGAAGTTAACTAGTGGCTTTATTAATGTAACTAATGTTAACTAACTAGGTTAGCTAGTGAGGTTAACTAGCTAGCTAGTACACATAACGTTAGCTAGTTAGCTAGTTAGCTAGTTAGCAGGTAAGCTAGTGGCTAGTTTACTTATTACCTTAACATTTAATTAAGCTTTGTGTTAACTAGTTTAATGAGGAGTGAACTAACTGAAGAAGATATCAAATGATTTGTTCACATTATATTGAGCCACACAGCTTTTAGCTAGCTAACATTTATTATTATATTATTATATCTTAACTAACCAGACATGAATATTATCATGTTTTATATTCTATTTTTGTTCGTTTAAAAAAAAAAAAACATTATTCTATTTTCTGTTAGTTAATTTATTATTATTAAATTTTTTGGAAGTTAATTTAATATTATTATATTTTTGTTAATTATTCTAATATTATTTTATTTTGTGTTAGTTCATTTAATATTATTATATTTTTTGTGATTTAATGTAATAGTATTCTATAATTTATTAGTTAATTTAATATTATTCTATTTTGTGTGAGTTAATTTAATATTATTCTATTTTTTGTTAGTTCATTTAATATTATTATATTTTTTTATTCTAATATTAATTTATTTTGTGTTAGTTCATGTATTCTTATTTTATTTTGTGTTAGTTCATTTAATAGTATTCTGTTTTTTGTTAGTAATTTAAAAAAATCAATTAATGTAATGTTCTTTTAATTTGTGTTACTTAATTTATTATTTATTTTGTTAGTTGATTTAATATTATTATATTTTATAAAATTATTTGTATATATTGAATTCGCTGCTGTAGCAAAAAAAATTCCACTTTTGGGATTAATAAGTAATAATATTATAAAATATATTTATCAAATACAAGAACTATAACAATAACTATGAGTGACTGTAGCGCTCTGTGACGGTGTGATGAGACAAATACACATTTGTGATTTACAAACTAGCAGTAATTAAAATGTCTTGACTTCTCATTTGCAGAAACATTAACGTCTCAATAAAAGAATCAGCGGCGATGGCAGAGAAGATTATAGAAAAGACATCCAACAAGAGGGCAGTAAACAACAACAAGGGCTCCAAACAGACACGCGAAGAGGTAAGGGAGGCTTTCCTATGAATTTACAACAATTATAATCTTTTACTTAAGTAGATAAAAATATGTGGGAATGTGTGCCAGAGTCCCTCTAATTAATAATTACATATTTATAATAATGAAAGTAATTTTTGTGCTTTTTTATTGAGATTAATAGGGCTGAAACTGACATTTATTTTCATTGTTGATTCATTTAAAAATAGTTTGCTCTGTAAAATGTCAGTTTCCTGTCATAGAAGAAGAGAGAAACCAGAAGATATTCACGTTTAAGAAGCTGGTATCAGATCATTTTGACTTTTTCTCTGAACAAAAAATATTCCCGATTCAATCAATCAATCAATCGACAATTTATTAAGACGACTAATGGATTAACCGCTGAGCTCGTAAACATTGCTTCCCCCGGTGCAATAGATGGAGCGTGCTCCTGCAGGTCAGGACAGCTCTCCTCCCAAGAAGAAGACTCTGGAGTCTGCAGGTTTATTCCAGGCAACAACTGCAGGTACGCACACCTCACTGCCAGACGCACAACGTGCAGCAACACAAGCTCACGGCAAGCTAGAGGCCGCTAAGATGTGAACCAGGAACCAGCAAATGTGAAAAGTATTAAGTCAAACCAGGGTAGGACATTTACATATTTTTTAGGGGCCCCACCGACAAAAAGAATTAAAAAGATTGGGGGCATTTTTTGAAACTTGTCAAATAACATTTAACCTTTATTCAAAATAATAAATATACTTATATAATATTTAGGTTTACAGTATATGAGCAATTGTCATCAAATGGCAATAATAAGACAATTAGGGAGTAGTCTACAGATTCAAAGGGGTTTTATTAGAATCTTTGAACAAAAAACAAACAGGAAACATAAATCAGACAATCCTATTACATTTTATTCTTATTTCTTTGTGGTTATTTACTGTTATTATTATTTTTTTAAACAACTATTAACAATTATAACTTTTTTCTTTCTTTTTTTTATAATAAAAAATTCTATTTATTGATTTTTTTGTTACCTTAATCACGTTGTACCTACCTAGTACAGGAACTACAGCACGTTTCTTCAGGTTACGTCACGACCAGCGGCTCAAACCGCATTGGTCTGGTTCCAGACCCCTGAGCTGGATTAAATGCTGTTGAAATAATGACTCAGTCTGATTGTGGAGATATTTCTGGCCATGGAGTGGCGTTGGCAGCGTCCTTCCTGTTGTCTTTGCTCCTCTCGGTTCCAGGTGCCAGCAGAGACTTCAGCATGATGTTCTCCAAATTTGCTGAAGTGTTCAGGTAGGTCATTAGATTTTACAAAGTTGTGACCGGTAGTCACATGATCCACTCGTGAGAGTCCGCGAGGCGGATGAAAATCAGCCAACTGAATTTAATCTTTGTTATTTGAAAACCACGAAATAAGTAAAACAATTTGTCTAGAGGCCAGAAGAAACTCACTCAGGCAAGATTTAAAAAGACGTTGAAGCGAAACAAAATCAATGGTGGTCGACGGAACCAACCTTTATTAAACCTAAGTATTTCATCTTTATTAAACATAACTAAGTACTTCATCATTATTAAACATAACTAAGTATTTATCATCTTTATTAACCATAACTAAGTATTTCATCTTTATTAAACATAACTAAGTACTTCATCATTATTAAACATAACTAAGTATTTCATCTTTATTAAACATAACTAAGTACTTCATCATTATTAAACATAACTAAGTACTTATCATCTTTATTAAACATAACTAAGTATTTCATCTTTATTAAACATAACTAAGTACTTCATCATTATTAACCATAACTAAGTATTTCATCTTTATTAAACATAACTAAGTACTTCATCATTATTAAACATAACTAAGTATTTCATCTTTATTAAACATAACTAAGTATTTATCATCTTTATTAACCATAACTAAGTACTTCATCTTTATTAAACATAACTAAGTATTTATCATCTTTATTAAACATAACTAAGTATTTCATCTTTATTAAACATAACTAAGTATTTCATCTTTATTAAACATAACTAAGTACTTCATCATTATTAAACATAACTAAGTACTTATCATCTTTATTAAACATAACTAAGTACTTCATCTTTATTAAACATAACTAAGTATTTATCATCTTTATTAAACATAACTAAGTATTTATCATCTTTATTAACCATAACTAAGTACTTCATCTTTATTAAACATAACTAAGTATTTATCATCTTTATTAAACATAACTAAGTACTTCATCATCTTTATTAACCATAACTAAGTACTTCATCTTCTTTATTAACCATAACTAAGTACTTCATCATCTTTATTAACCATAACTAAGTACTTCATCTTCTTTATTAACCATAACTAAGTACTTCATCTTCTTTATTAACCATAACTAAGTATTTCATCATCTTTATTAACCATAACTAAGTACTTCATCATCTTTATTAACCATAACTAAGTACTTCATCATCTTTATTAACCATAACTAAGTACTTCATCATCTTTATTAACCATAACTAAGTACTTCATCTTCTTTATTAACCATAACTAAGTACTTCATCTTCTTTATTAACCATAACTAAGTACTTCATCATCTTTATTACCCATAACTAAGTACTTCATCTTCTTTATTAACCTCAGTGAGCGCGCGGCAGCAGACACGTCTCAGATGAAGAAGCTTGAAGGTCTTCTGACTGAAGCTCAGAACTTGGAGTCGTTCCTGAAGGAGAAGAAGAAGCGTCTGAGGCAAACGTTGTCTCTGATCTCTGAGCGCCTGCTCGGCTAACGCTGCTCCTAGCTAACGCTGCTCCTAGCTAACGCTGCTCCTAGCTAACGCCGCTCGGCTAACGCTGCTCCTAGCTAACGCTGCTCCTAGCTAACGATGCTCGGCTAACGCTGCTCCTAGCTAACGCTGCTCCTAGCTAACGCTGCTCCTAGCTAACGCTGCTCCTAGCTAACGCCGCTCCTAGCTAACGCTGCTCCTAGCTAACGATGCTCCGCTAACGCTGCTCCTAGCTAACACTGCTCCTAGCTAACGCCGCTCCTAGCTAACGGGCACAACTGTGAGTTCTGACAAAAAAACTTCTGAATGTTTTATTAATTGTTCTGCAGTTCTTGCAAAATTCCTATCAACTAATAAGAGACACTAATATGTGTCAACTGTTATGATTTTTTGTAAAAGCTCCATTTTGAATTGAAAATGTGTCACTTTTGATTCTTTATACAAAGTGTTTGTGTTGCTTTTCATAAAGAATTAAAGTTCCAATCATAAGACATGTTACATGTTGTCTTTGTTGATATCTAAAAAATAAATAAGAGGGAATTTCAAAGAAAAGTTCAAAGTTCTACGTCTTTTTTCAGACGACCACTTCTTCCTTTTCTGCTTTATTCAGCTTCTGGTTTTGTTTTTAAATTGGTTTAAAAAGCAGTATTGAGACAAATGGCCGGCAAGCAGAGGGAGCAAGTGCAAGAGTCATGTTTTGGGAATAATTTTTTTCAGTGACTGAAATGTCCGTTTCTATAGAAGTAGTAAGTATTTATAGTATTCCAATTACATCAATATGTTACATTGGAAAGTTTATCTGCAGTCGTGTTATATAATTAATATATAGATACATCTAAATATATATATAATATTACTCCAAGGAGAAATGAATGAATGCACATAGACTGGATGTTTAAGTCAAGTTTTCTTTATTTATATGTTTCATGAATGTATTTAAAAATGTACATTTTAAAAGTCATGCACGAGTAACTCATTAATCCCATCGACATAAGTCAAAGCCAAAGTTGCGTCAAAGCATTCGCTTTATCACTTCCTCGTTCTTGCAACAGGACGCCATAAAGATTCGCTGAACTTGAACTGAACCTGAACTTTTTTTTCTCTTTCTGCTGCTTAAAATATTTCATTGCAAGTTCTTCATTTCCACAGCCCTCATTTTTAATATGCATTTTAACTGAAATGTTCAAAACAACGGTTTAAAAGTATACAAAGTTTTTACAATTACAATTTACATCTATTTAACTTCAATAACAGTAAAAATATGAATACACTTGTTTTTAATACATTCATTCCTACGTAGTGACCTCTAAAATTCACGTGTGCGATAAGACAGAGAACAACTTTGAGACGGACGATATTTACATAGTTTATAACTTCTTTCCACCCGGTGTCTTTTACTTGGGATTCCCACGTTTACGCCGTGGCATTGAACGTGCCGTGGAAGCCGTAGGGGATGTTGACGGGCACCGCCGCTCGGCCCAGCTCCTCGAACGTCTTGGCATCCAGGACCAGCAGGAACGTACTCTTGTCCTGGAAAAAGAGTTGAGACAAAGTTTAAGCTTTCCATTTGGGGATTTGCGTCATACATAGAGGAAGTCCCGCCCCTTTTTTGGGAGAAAAAAATATGTATGATAGAGACGAGTATTTTTCCAGCTTGAATTGTGTCATATAAACATAGGATGTTTGCCAATGTAACATTATCGTACCTGAAGAACGAACAACACCCGTTGTGTTTGCGTGATAACATCTTGCTACGGAAACACACACACTGGCATCGTTGCTTCGTTAACGCCACTTTTTGGTTTGTATTCTGTCTAATTGTGTATTTTTTACGACTATGACGTTTTTAACTGACAAACTTCACGTGTGTCTTTCGTGGCACAATTCAAAACGGGATTTAAAAAAATTATTTGTTTCTTGCCCTCAATTACCGTACGTACTTTTTTCACCCTCCCCCAAAATGAAGGTACCTTGGTGGTCAACCGGGTAAGGGGGCGGGGTTTGTGATTAAAAGCCCGTTGCGGTTACACAATGAGAAATAGATTTCTGGCTGACTTGACCGACCTTATTGGGTGTGATGACAATAGACATGACGACGCCATCGTCCTCCTCCGTGGCATCGGGGGACGGGACGAAGACCGGTTCGGAGGGATAAAGACCGGCTTCTTCCCAAACCTGTGAGAAAACACGGGAGTCGCTCATGAGTTCAAGTTCAGTAGTTCACTTTTAAAGAATGTTAATATTCATGTGCATTTTTTTTTAGCATTCATCTGCTAAAATGTTATATACATTATTATAAAGGCACAGAACTCTACTAAATATATCCTGTAACATATCGGGGAGAGAAATCAATCCAACTCACCTTCATGTGTTTCCCGTTGAGGTCCATCTTGATCAGCGAGTCTCCGACCAGATGCCTGAAGCCGCAGCCATAGAAGTAGCGGTAGCGGTGGGTGTTGTACTTGCCGTAGTTGATCTGAGGGAACTCCAGACCTCCATACTGGTTTAGATCATCTCCGTGGAGGTCCTCATGGGTACAGAAGACCTGTACGGAGAGGAAAAGGAAAGCAAAAATGTAATTATAGGTCATTTAAAATGAGATCAAAAGGTTAAGAAGACAACTTTCCCGTCTTTGGTAATTCTAACAATCAAATAGATATAAATATAAAACATGAAGTCATATATGTGTGGATACATGTTGGTTGTCTACCTTTTCTTTGGCGATTCTTATGGAAGTGGCCGCGCTGCCGGGCGGGTTCAGGTTCTTGCCGTAGGGCGTCTCTTGGTCCACATTTAGAGGAAGAACGAAGCGCCGTGGGAAGACTCTGCACATGGTGTTGTACACCTGATGAAGAAATAGAAAATATCTTTACAGCCTCAACAAACCAACGTGATGTTCATCCGAAAATACCAAAAGCAACCAAAGCACTCAAACTAAACCCCTGAAACCAGCTAAAAAAAACAATGTTTATAGGTATTTAGTGGTAGTGTGAATGGATTCTGGACCTACTCTTTACATTTTAGAGCAAAGT
Organism: Myoxocephalus aenaeus; assembly: GCA_038501785.1. Lineage (NCBI taxonomy): Eukaryota > Metazoa > Chordata > Actinopteri > Perciformes > Cottidae > Myoxocephalus > Myoxocephalus aenaeus. The sequence goes on along the minus strand of JBAMJR010000077.1, from coordinate 260,418 downwards.
ATTTGAAGTCAACTGTTATATGGAGGTAACTCCCCTCCTCCTATGAAGCTAACAGCTTTAAAACACTTTTTTAAAGCACTTTGCTGTTACCAGATAATCCAATTTGCCATATTTTCCAAAGAAAAGCTGCTCACGTTGATACGTTGTAGGATTCCGGTTGTGTTTTTAAGACGTCGGCCATGTTTTCTGCCCAGAGAACTGTTTGTTTGCTGCGGTTTACATTCCTGACGATGCAAATTCAAGACATGCGCCACAGGAATGTTCTCCTGTTTTGTTTTGTTTTCTGTCATGTTTTTCTTCGGGCTACAACTGAATCCTACACTGAATCCGCTCACCTCGTCAAGGGCCTCTCCGGACTTGCGCAGGTTCTGGACGTTGTAGTTGTTGATCGCTTCGCCGTCGTCCGCAGCGCACATGTCTAAGATCAAGAAGCCGTCCTCCTCGTACGCGTTGATCTGGTGGAAAGTGGACAGCGGCTTGGCGATGTACTTCAGGGAGCTCACCTGAACACAGAGAGAGGAAGGAACATAAGAACGAAGGTAAGAATTAAGAACGAAGGTAAGAACTAAGAACGAAGGTAAGAATTAAGAACGAAGGTAAGAACGAAGGTAAGAATTAAGAACGAAGGTAAGAACTAAGAACCAAGGTAAGAACTAAGAACCAAGGTAAGAACCAAGGTAAGAACTAAGAACCAAGGTAAGAACTAAGAACCAAGGTAAGAACTAAGAACCAAGGTAAGAACGAAGGTAAGAACTAAGAACCAAGGTAAGAACTAAGAACAAAGGTAAGAACTAAGAACCAAGGTAAGAACTAAGAACCAAGGTAAGAACGAAGGTAAGAACTAAGAACCAAGGTAAGAACTAAGAACCAAGGTAAGAACCAAGGTAAGAACTAAGAACAAAGGTAAGAACTAAGAACCAAGGTAAGAACTAAGAACCAAGGTAAGAACTAAGAACGAAGGTAAGAACTAAGAACAAAGGTAAGAACTAAGAACGAAGGTAAGAACTAAGAACCAAGGTAAGAACTAAGAACCAAGGTAAGAACTAAGAACCAAGGTAAGAACTAAGAACCAAGGTAAGAACTAAGAACGAAGGTAAGAACTAAGAACAAAGGTAAGAACTAAGAACGAAGGTAAGAACTAAGAACCAAGGTAAGAACTAAGAACCAAGGTAAGAACGAAGGTAAGAACTAAGAACCAAGGTAAGAACTAAGAACAAAGGTAAGAACTAAGAACGAAGGTAAGAACTAAGAACAAAGGTAAGAACTAAGAACCAAGGTAAGAACTAAGAACCAAGGTAAGAACTAAGAACAAAGGTAAGAACTAAGAACCAAGGTAAGAACTAAGAACGAAGGTAAGAACTAAGAACAAAGGTAAGAACTAAGAACAAAGGTAAGAACTAAGAACAAAGGTAAGAACTAAGAACGAAGGCGCCACGAGGCGCGGTGAACGGACTCGAGGCCTCGCAGACTCACCACGCCGGTCTGCTTGTGGATCAGGTGGAAGATGGTGTTGAGCTTCGGGTCCCAGTGGAAGCCGTCGCTGATGCTCTTGCCCCTCAGCTTTCCCGTCACGATCTTCAGCAGGTCCATCTTGATGGGCTGCTCGATGAACACCACGTAGTTCTCCGACATCGCTGCAGATGGAGTCAGAAGAGTCCAGTTGAGAGGAAGTGGAACCAACACATAGCAAAGCAAACGTTGTGAAATAGGACGTTTCTCTACCTGATATTTCATAGTTAAAGTCAACCATTTGGACAAAAACAAGAAGACGAAGATGTCGTGATGGGATTTATTTGACTATTTCAACATTTCAGGGTTGAAATGGTTAATCGATCAAATAATAATTGGGCATTAATTTATAATGGGAAATAATCTGCAGTTGTGTACGGTAGTTGACATTGGACAATATCAATATTACCCAGCAATCATTGCAAATATGACAAAGAAAGTACCAAAGAAAATGAGAAAATATTTGATGCATTGAATAGTTTCTTTTTATACTTTTTATAGTTCATGTAGAATATTTTTCTTCAAAGAAAATCAAGGTCATTGAATAAGAGGGTATTGAATCACCTTTAAAGTGGAACTTTTGATCATTTTTATTTAAGTTTTCTCTGGATTGCTGCCACTGAATGGATTCAGATACCTAGTCCACTTAATAGGGTCAGCATACTTATCATATACAAACATATCAAAACCATCCTCACAGGAAGTCGAACATAACTTCCCTAAACGTCTCTACAGTCCCGGCGAAATCGATTTCGAGAACTTTTTAATCGGCTCACCGAAGCTGTGGTAGTAGGACGGTTTGCTCTTGTCCACCGAGGGGATCGAACACAGCACCGTGGCTCCCTCCAGGGTGTCCCCGGCGGACGCCTTGGTCGGCGGCACTCGGATAATGTTGTAGCTCGCTCCTGTGGAGAAAGAAGCAGCCTCTGATTTGTACCCTGAAGGCAACACGCGGACACACTGGTGGTGTGGTGGCCTCCTCTCGCGGTACCTTTGGGGGTGTAGGAGTTCCCCATGTTGTACGTGGTGCCGTCCGGCTCGGTGTGAGGGTGGGCGGTCGCTCCGTTCACCGCAATGAATTTGCTCCAGTCCACCTGATGGGTGCAAACAAGGAGCGCAAAGACTTCGTCAACTCTTTACACTTTATGGTTTTATCCAGCAGATTATCGCACAACGACAACGACATTGTTCCCGTTGATCGCCGTCATAAACCCGACAGATCGAGTCACCAGCAGGTTTCACACCAACACGGTCGTTACCTTCTTGGTGGTCTCCAGGGTCTCCGGGTCCACCTTGTGCATGACGTTGGTCTCCGTGCTGACGTAGTAATCCCCTTTGTAGGTCACAAAGCTCACGTTGGCGTTATCTGAGGCCTCTGCAGGGAAGAAGAACAATAACTCAGCAAAACAGAACACATCTGGTCAAGTTAAAGCAAATATTTTCTTGGGATGTTGACCCGGCATGAACACTTGAAAAATAAAATATTTATAATAATAGTAAAATATAACAATAATCCTTTTTTTTTTTTTTTTTACAAAATAGAACAAATCAGTAAATCAATGGACACATTTGGTCAAATTAAAAGGCAAATATTTTTCTTGGAATGTTGACCCGACATGAACAAATATATCCTTGAAATTCTTTTTTTAAATAAAGAAATAAAATTATTATAGTAAATGTGAAATATAATAACAATAATATAATATAATAACAGAACAAATCTGAAAATCCCAGCATGAACACATATATCCTTGAAAAAAAGAGAGGTTATTATGAATAAATGAAATATTAATAATGATAGTAAAATAAAACAAACAATAACTCCTCAGGCTGCTTTAAAAGTAGAAAGTTAAAAGGACTCACTTGGCATTTCAAACCGGGACAGGAAGCGCTGGAAGAAGTTCTTGCAGGGGTCCGGCACGTTGACCGTACCGAACTCCGACACCGCGATGCGGTTCTGCTCCTTGTTGGCCTTGAAGCTGTCGCTGGACAGGAAGCGGCTTTTGTACGTCACCCGACCACCGACTATTTTAAACTGGTGCAGGAGCGCCATGCCGTCAAACCAGTGGTTGAACCTGAGGAGAGAGGAGAGGAGAGAGGAGAGGAGAAAGGAGAGGAGAAAGGAAAGGAGAGGAGAGAGGAGTCAGCGTTTGTGATGCTGTCTCTGCGTTTAAAAAATAAAATAAAAAGCCTCAAGAAGAACTCACTTCTGGTTTCCGATCTCGAACTTCCCGGGCCCGTTCCTCAGGAAGCTCCCGTTGATCCACTCGGGGATCGAGCCGGTGACGACGGTGCCGATGGGCTCGGGGGTGTCCTCCACCGAGCTCACGATCTTCTCGATGCACGGCAGGCCGTGCACGTCCGTGAAGCGGTTGATGTTGTTCCTCGACTTGGACTTCTTGAGCTCTACGGGAGAGGGGAAAGAAACACACAAAAAGTCTGATTTTCAGAATAAAAGCCTGGAGTAGAAGTTGAAATGCTGCATGTCCTGCAGGATCGAGCGGTTACCTCGGGGCCGGTTCTGCGTACGAGTGATGGTGTCCATGGCTGCAGCTTGGTCTCTCTTGAGTGTGTGTTTCTCTTCTCCAGCGCTGACTCGGCTTTATACTGTCCTCCCGCCTGTGAAACGCCCCAAAAATCCACCAGATAAGTCGGCTACCAAGCCACGATTTCACGCTTACATAACAATCTGCAAAACAGAAGTCTTGTTTCACCAGAAGAAACAAGTGGTAACTCATTCACAGAGATAATCACTTGTTCTAGCCCTGAACTGTAAGTGTGTGCACTTATTTTTAGGCCCGACCGTGAAGTTTTCCCTAAACCGCTTTAGTTCTGTTGTGTCGTGCAGAGGGCAACAGAACTAAAGCGGTTTAGGGAGCCTGGAAAAGACTGGACTATGTCAGCAAACTGCCGTGAGACTCGCCGCTCGATGAGCGTTCCTCATTCAGCCGCTTGTTTTTTAAGACCCGTTGAGTCTTTAAACTCCCAGAGGGGGTTTCCTGATGCAGAACAACACGTTGACTTTCACTGACAGAGTGCTGACTCATTCCTGGGTTCTAGGGTGATTATTAGAACCATTTTCCTCTTTATTTCTGCTTCGAACCTTCTAGTTGACGTTTGCATATTCATCACATGAATGTGAAGTAATGAAACTGGATTTCATTGACTTTCAAGCTGCAGGTGCGCATTCGTTTCCAGACTCCAGCAGAGACCAGTCCACCGTTAAAAAAAGAAATACAAAACAAACCAGCAAATAGCATCAACCAAATAATTGTCATTCGGTGATCTAAAAGTCCTTCATCCTGTTGCAATAAAAATGAAATATAAAGACAGGGTTCATACGGTCATTTAAAACCTGGAAAAGTCCTTGAATTTGGTTATTTCCAGGCCTGGAAAAGTCCGTTGAAAAAAATAAAATCCCAAAAGTGTAGTAAAAGTCATGTAAATGTGTTATATTCATGTGTTCATGGCGTTCATTTACGCTGAGTTTGAAATAATGAATATGCTTTTAAAAGAAAGACGCTCAGAATATAAGCAGGCATACATACAGGCATCTATATAAATGTTTATTCTTTTAATCAAACTATTGTCTCATTCATTTGAGTCATTTAAGGTTTACTGTATGCTTTGTATTCTCATTGTTAGTTTAAATACTACATTTACTCACTTTTTACTGTTTACACCCAGATTTCACTAAATGTTTGGTCATGGAAATTTGGTTTAAAGTCAAAGTACCTTTGGTAAAAATATTTATGAAGCCTGAAAGAACAGGTTAATTACGACATAATCTATATGAGCAATTTAGATTCCGCTGTCAAGCAGACCGGCGTGTCTGCGACCTTTGAGAAGAACCCTCGCCTTGTACTCTCAGAGACCTGCTCCACGTTTCAGGGCCCACGGGAACCATAAACGCTTTGCCCCGCCCCTTTATGAGGACATACATTGAGGCGCTGTACATGTGATAAGCGTATATATATATATATATATCAGCGCCACATAAAGCCCCGAAAGGCACGTTCTGTTCCAGAAATAGACGTTTGCAAAAAGCAAAGATAAAAAAACAAGTTGTTTACTTCTCTTGACATTCTAGCCACGCTTGATAATCAGGGTGCAAATTATATTAACATGGTAATGTGTTAATGGTTGAATTCATGAAACATATTATCATGAGTCATTACTTCAAATAACTGAGAGGAACTTTCATGTAGTGTTGGTTCTGGCGCCCCCTGTGGACTACAGAGGTAGTGTCTCTGAGCACCAGGGTCCCTTTAGAACACCTCTTATTTTACTGCAGCAGGGCTGACAGTCTCTCAGTCCTGGTTCTGGTTCTCCCGTGCTCCCCTTCCCTCCAGCGGGTCTATGGTGGACTGGTCTCTGCTGGAGTCTGAGCTGAAGGAGGTTCTGGTGAACCTGCATGATGTCATCTGGTTTCACCAGAATCCGACCTGGTGGCTCCGATGAAGAACTTTAAGAAGAACTCTATAGAACCAGACCATCTTCTCTCAGGTGGTCTGGTTACTGATGGAGGTCTATAGAGGACCATGATTACACTGAGGTCTATAGAGGACCAGGACTAGACTGAGGTCTATAGAGGACCAGGACTAGACTGAGGTCTATAGAGGACCAGGACTAGACTGAGGTCTATAGAGGACCAGGACTACATGAGGACTATAGAGGACCAGGACTACACTGAGGACTATAGAGGACCATGACTACACTGAGGACTATAGAGGACCAGGACTACACTGAGGACTATAGAGGACCAGGACTACATGAGGACTATAGAGGACCAGGACTACACTGAGGTCTATAGAGGACCAGGACTACACTGAGGTCTATAGAGGACCAGGACTACACTGAGGTCTATAGAGGACCAGGACTACACTGAGGACTATAGAGGACCAGGACTAGACTGAGGTCTATAGAGGACCAGGACTACACTGAGGTCTATAGAGGACCAGGACTAGACTGAGGTCTATAGAGGACCAGGACTACACTGAGGTCTATAGAGGACCAGGACTACACTGAGGTATATAGAGGACCAGGACTACACTGAGGTCTATAGAGGACCAGGACTACACTGAGGTCTATAGAGGACCAGGACTACACTGAGGTCTAGAGAGGACCAGGACTACACTGAGGACTATAGAGGACCAGGACTACACTGAGGTCTATAGAGGACCAGGACTAGACTGAGACTGTGTGTCAGACTCTTTCTCGGCTCTGAGCTGTCGTCTGAGAAACACGCTAGCCGTTTCCCCCCGCTTCCAGTCTTTGTGCTAAGCTAAGCTAACAGCGGCTAGCTGCAGCCTTCATATTTAACCTGCAGATCAGAGGGTTAGAACTCTTCCTTTAGGGAAGGAAACAGACCTTCACTCTCGGGATCGACGTCCAGCTAAAGTCAGTTTCCCCACTGGAGCAGTGATGATGTCATCCAGGAAATTCCCACCAAAAGAACTCGTGTAAGCGAGATGAATTGAACCTGATTTCACTTTACTGTGGAGGCGTTTTCGTTCTGCAGGAACTCCTCCACACGTTCAGGACACCGCTGGTCTTTAGTCGCGCCGCGCTGACTCTTCTGATTCGTGGCGATAAAAGAACTTGTGATGACAGATTGTTCGCTTCTCAAACATTCATTTCTTTGGCTCTTTTGGGACATTTTGACCGCAGAAATTCCCGCTTCGGCGAGACGGGAACAAGAGCAGCTTGTAGCTGTTGACTGACAGCTGTTACCCCAGCAACAACGCTCACAATGGGCTCGTTGTTTGTTGTTGTTTGTTTCATTATTTTCTATTTCTGTACAGAATTACCGTCTTTATGTCAAGGTTTATGCTAATATAAAATAATCTACTAGATCTAATTTAATATGGGGGGCGGCTGCGGTTGAGAGGCAGAAGATCGGTGGTTTGATTCCCCGGCTCCTGCAGACCACATGTGGAAATGTCTGTTTAAAAAGATATATATATAATAATAATAAAGGTGAAACGAAACCACCAAAAAGCCCAAACTTAAAATAGAAAATGTATATATATTTTTAATTCAAAGTAGCCTAAATCGTCCAAAAATAAAACATAAAAAAGCCTAAACTTAAAATAGAAAATGTATGAAAAATATGAATGAAAAGTTGCCTGAATCGTCCAAAATAAAACATAAAACATGATGGATGTCAAACTAGTGTCAGACTAAAACATTGTACGTGTAATACGGCTATTGATGGTAGCTGTTTTATTATTGTTATTATTAATAACTATTTCATTGTTTTGTGACACCACATTGTCATCAGCGGAACTTCATAAAGGTTAAATAAATAAGCAAAATAAAATATTATATATATATTTAATACACAAACATGAGCCTGGAATCATTCGTTTTCATATAATTCTCGGGGAGAAAGCAAATAAAGCACATAGAAAATAGAAAATATTGGGAATATCGAGCGAAGTCACACGTAAATATAATAAATATAATGAATCACCAACAGGTTTAAATGTTGTTCTTTAAATCATCATATGGTGCTTCGTTATATAAATTAATATAATATAATTATGATATAATTTGTGTTCCTGAAGCAGACAAGTGAAGCAGAACATAGAGGGAAAGACCCAGCACACCGCATCCCATAATAAACAGTGAGGAAGGCCTCTGGGCTTCGCTCCACAAAGATGCACTCACACAGACACCAGGAGAAAGAGACGCTTTGTCCACTTCATAAAACATATGAAATATAATAACCTCAGCATGTTTCACATGTGCTGAAGCTGCAGAGGAGAGACGTCTGCAGCTGCTTTATCTCCTTCATGTCTCTGCAGGTTATCAGAGGGTGGGAGGAAACATAACAACGTTGTTGTTTATTAGCGTTCAAGTAGAGTTCAGTTTTCGGTCAAACAGCAATATTCAAAGTTCAATATTTACTGCTGTTCATCATCCGACTCACGAGGGAGAAATGTTTACATCTCTGAGGCTGATGATTTAGGTCATGTACTTGTATAATATATGTAACAAATTGACATCTTGCTTCACACGTGTCTGTATATTATACATTATACATTATATATTATACATTATATATTATATATTATACATTATACATTATACATTATACATTATACATTATATATTATATATTATATATTATACATTATACATTATATATTATACATTATATATTATATATTATATATTATACATTATATATTATACATTATACATTATATATTATACATTATACATTATATATTATACATTATACATTATACATTATATATTATACATTATACATTATACATTATATATTATATATTATACATTATACATTATACATTATATATTATACATTATATATTATATGTTATATATTATACATTATACATTATATATTATACATTATACATTATACATTATATATTATACATTATACATTATACATTGTACATTATATATTATACATTATATATTATATGTTATATATTATACATTATACATTATATATTATACATTATACATTATACATTATACATTATATATTATACATTATATATTACATATTATACATTATACATTATACATTATACATTATATATTATACATTATACATTATATATTATACATTATACATTATATATTATATATTATATATTATACATTATACATTATACATTATATATTATACATTATACATTATACATTGTACATTATATATTATACATTATATATTATATGTTATATATTATACATTATACATGATATATTATACATTATATATTATATATTATACATTATACATTATACATTATACACTATACATTATACATTATATATTATACATTATACATTATACACTATATATTATACATTATACATTATATATTATATATTATACATTATATATTATATATTATACATTATACATTATATATTATACATTATACACTATATATTATACATTATGCATTATACATTATACATTATATATTATACATTATACATTATACATTATACATTATATATGAATATTATATATTATACATTATATATTATATATGATATCTTTCTTGAATGAACAACTCGCTGATAATCTGTCAGAATCTGCAGCCTCATGAATCATAAAGACTGACTGGGTTTATGAAACGTGATGCGTATGTGATAATATGTGCGTCGTTGTCTCTTCTTCATGTGTTTTATCTCCCGCCTGAAGTCACTCAGAGGTGAAGCTGTTGGTGTGACCGCCCTCAGATAGAAGGTACCAGCTTCCCGATAAGGAAGTTATTCCTCTCGACACATATTTCATATGGATGCAAAGTCATCATCTTTCATGCAAACACTGAGGGTTTAGTTCCCTTTTTCTGAACGTTCTCATTCGGTGCTGAAATCTACTTTGTTTTGCTTACTCTTGTTGCTACTGTGTTCTATTTGGAGTAATGTCAGTATTCTTTCTTTTACACTTAATAATTGTTATTTCACGTTTCATATGTGTTTATATTTGTGTTTTATTGTCATGTTCTGTTCTTCTGTTGAAACCTTTAATAGATAAGATAAGATATTCCTTTATTAGTCCTGCTGTGGGGACATTTGCAGGATTAGAGCAGCAGCGATGAATGAAACTCTGGAACAACAATGTCCTTACAGGTTAAATAAAGTTCAGTCTTATCTTATTTTATCTATTTTGATCTTATCTTGAATTATGTCGTCCCCTCCTGTTCCCGCTGTGCGCCCTCGACTGCTACCTGAGGAGAACTCTACCTCCATCATGAGGAGAACTCTACCTACCTCCATCATGAGGAGAACTCTACCTCCAACATGAGGAGAACTCTACCTCCAACATGAGGAGAACTCTACCTCCATCATGAGGAGAACTCTACCTCCAACATGAGGAGAACTCTACCTCCATCATGAGGAGAACTCTACCTCCATCATGAGGAGAACTCTACCTCCATCATGAGGATAACTCTACCTACCTGAGGAGAACTCTACCTCCAACATGATGAGAACTCTACCTCCATCATGAGGAGAACTCTACCTCCATCATGAGGAGAACTCTACCTCCATCATGAGGAGAACTCTACCTACCTGAGGAGAACTCTACCTCCAACATGAGGAGAACTCTACCTACCTGAGGAGAACTCTACCTCCAACATGAGGAAAACTCTACCTCCATCATGAGGAGAACTCTACCTCCAACATGAGGAGAACTCTACCTACCTGAGGAGAACTCTACCTCCAACATGAGGAGAACTCTACCTCCAACATGAGGAGAACTCTACCTACCTGAGGAGAACTCTACCTCCAACATGAGGAGAACTCTACCTCCAACATGAGGAGAACTCTACCTCCAACATGAGGAGAACTCTACCTCCATCATGAGGAGAACTCTACCTCCAACATGAGGAGAACTCTACCTCCAACATGAGGAGAACTCTACCTCCAACATGAGGAGAACTCTACCTCCAACATGAGGAGAACTCTACCTCCATCATGAGGAGAACTCTACCTCCAACATGAGGAGAACTCTACCTACCTGAGGAGAACTCTACCTCCAACATGAGGAGAACTCTACCTACCTGAGGAGAACTCTACCTACCTGAGGAGAACTCTACCTCCAACATGAGGAGAACTCTACCTCCAACATGAGGAGAACTCTACCTCCATCATGAGGAGAACTCTACCTACCTGAGGAGAACTCTACCTCCAACATGAGGAGAACTCTACCTCAATCATGAGGAGAACTCTACCTCCAACATGAGGAGAACTCTACCTCCAACATGAGGAGAACTCTACCTCCATCATGAGGAGAACTCTACCTCCAACATGAGGAGAACTCTACCTCCAACATGAGGAGAACTCTACCTCCAACATGAGGAGAACTCTACCTCCAACATGAGGAGAATTCTACCTCCATCATGAGGAGAACTCTACCTACCTGAGGAGAACTCTACCTCCAACATGAGGATAATTCTACCTCCATCATGAGGAGAACTCTACCTACCTGAGGAGAACTCTACCTCCAACATGAGGAGAACTCTACCTCCATCATGAGGAGAACTCTACCTCCAACATGAGGAGAACTCTACCTCCAACATGAGGAGAACTCTACCTCCATCATGAGGAGAACTCTACCTACCTGAGGAGAACTCTACCTCCAACATGAGGAGAACTCTACCTCAATCATGAGGAGAACTCTACCTCCAACATGAGGAGAACTCTACCTCCAACATGAGGAGAACTCTACCTCCATCATGAGGAGAACTCTACCTACCTGAGGAGAACTCTAGCTCCAACATGAGGAGAACTCTACCTCCATCATGAGGAGAACTCTACCTACCTGAGGAGAACTCTACCTCCAACATGAGGAGAACTCTACCTCCAACATGAGGAGAACTCTACCTCCATCATGAGGAGAACTCTACCTACCTGAGGAGAACTCTACCTCCAACATGAGGAGAACTCTACCTCCATCATGAGGAGAACTCTACCTCCAACATGAGGAGAACTCTACCTCCATCATGAGGAGAACTCTACCTACCTGAGGAGAACTCTACCTACCTGAGGAGAACTCTACCTCCATCATGAGGAGAACTCTACCTCCATCATGAGGAGAACTCTACAGATGAGTCCAATGAGGGTGATGTCATCCGTGAACTTCAGGAGCTTGACGGACTGGTGACTGGAGGTGCAGCTGTTGGTGTACGGGGAGAAGAGCAGATGGGAACCGGTGCTGGTGGTCCGAGAGCCTGAGACGTGTTTCCCCAGCCTCACGTGCTGCTTCCTGTCTGACAGGAAGTCTGTGATCCACCTGCAGGTGGGGTCGGGCACGTGCAGCTGGGAGAGCTTGTCCTGCAGCAGAGATGGGATGATGGTGTTGAAGGCAGAGCTGAAGTCCACGAACAGGATCCTGGCGTAGGTTCCTGGGGAGTCCAGATGCTGGAGGATGTAGTGGAGGGCCATGTTGACAGCATCGTCTACATCGGAGCTCAACGCTCTGAAGACAGTGGAGATGGTTGTGGACTTCAGGAAGAACGCAGCCCCACCCGCCCTCTCACCCTGTGTGACTCCCCCGTCGACGCTGTGGAGTCCTTCCTCTTCCTGGGCTCCATCCTAACCCAGGACCTCAAGTGGGAGCTGAACATCAGCTCCATCACCAAGAAGGTCCAGCAGAGGATGTTCTTCCTGAGGCAGCTGAAGAAATTCAACCTGCCAAAGACAATGATGGTGCACTTCTACACTGCCATCGTTGAGTCCATCCTCTGCTCCTCCATCACCGTCTGGCACGCTGCAGCCACTGCCAAGGACAAGGCCAGGCTGCAGCGCATCATCCGCTCTGCTGAGAGGTGATTGGCTGTAATCTGCCGTCCCTCCAGGACTTGTTCGCCTCCAGGACTCTGAAGCGAGCTAGAAAGATTGCAGCTGACCCCTCTCACCCTGGACACAACCTGGTTGAGTCCCTCCCCTCTGGCAGGAGGCTGAGGTCCATCAGGACCAACACCTCACGCCACACCAACAGCTTCTTCCCGTCAGCAGTCGGGCTCATCAACAGAGCCCGACTGACCCTGTCATCCCAGGACTATTTCTTACCGGTCACTCCCCTGCACATCCCTTCATATCTCATATTTAAATACACTTGCCACTTTCACATTACACTTACATTTTCCTTGTCTAAAGTACTGTTATCTGTTTGCCTGTGCACTTTATTTTAATTGTATATTATATTATATTGTAAATGTCATGCTCCTATTTCTTTTTGCACTGTGTGTTTAATGTTATGCACCACCTGCCAAGACCAATTCCTTGTACATGAAAACATACAGTCAGGTCCATAAATATTTGGACATTGACACATTTTTCATTATTTTGGCTCTGTACACCACAACAATGGAGTTGAAATGAAAAAATGTGCTTTAAGTGCAGACTTTCAGCTTTAATTTGAGGGTATTTACATCCAAATCAGGTGAACGGTGTAGGAACTACAACACATGTATAAGTGGCCACCCCGTTTTTAAGGGACCAAAAGTAATTGGACAAATTAATATAATCATAAATCTAATTGTCACTTTTAATACTTAGTTGAAAATCATTTGCAGTCAATGACAGCCTGAAGTCTGGATTCCATAGACATCACCAGACGCTGGGTTTCGTCCCTCAAATTAAAGGTGAAAGTCTGCACTTAAAGCACATCTTGATGTTTTCCTTTCAACTCCATTGTTGTGGTGTGCAGAGCCAAAATAATGAAAAATGTGTCAATGTCCAAATATTTATGGACCTGACTGTATGTGGCAATAAATGGTTCTGATTCTGATGACACGAGAGACTTCATAGAGAGAAGAAATGCACCAACAACCTGCTGCTCAATGTCACTGAAACAAGGAGCTGATTGTTGATTTATTTAAAGAGGAGTTAAAAAAAGCATCATCACTGCCCGTCTACAGAGCCTGTCAGAGATACAACGGCCTTAAAGTCAACCACCTGTTCACCTGCTGCCGTGTGGACAGAGATGCAGAGAATCATCTGAAGCAGCTGACTTCAGAACAGATCTCCTCCGGCTGTGAGACGCTTTAACTCGTCCTCCACCCTCCAAACATAATATCAGTTGTGTGTTTTTCTTGTTGCACAATGACAGCAAAATAACCTTGTAACTCGGAAATCTGTAAGTAAGAAATTGCCAAATATTGTTTTCTGGTCACGCGTCCTCAAGGCCCTGCTTAAAAGATTACGACACAAATGTAAACGTAAGATATAAATGTGTCTGATATTATTCAGTGTTTCACCATCTTTGCCTACATCTAGCTGAGTAGTTTCCTGTGAAGATGGAAGTTTATTTTGAAAAGCCTGTATTAATGTAAGGAGCAGATATTTCGTAACATATCATGAAAACTGTTGCAAACAGCAGAAGAAGAAGGCGTTTTATCCATTAAACACACTTTCTCTGCAGCACTTCTTCCTCAGCTCGTGTTCGCCCTCTGGTGGACAAAATATACTTTAAAACAATGATTATTACTTCAAAACAACTGGTTTCAAATGAAAATGTATTTAATAAAGAGGAGGAATCTTTATATAGAGTCACTCATTACACAGTGCAGTCCATGCATCATAACACACAGGTCTTTGTGAGAGATGCAAACAGAAGAACTCACAATCATTAAACATAAACACTTCCAACTGCTTTTTAATAACGTATTTACACGTTAGAAACGGATTCCCCAAAAAAAGAAAGAAAAAAGAACAGGAAATGAAACAGGAATAGCGTTCTTCTTTTGGGCCATTCTTCACTTTCACTTCCGTGTTGTGTTCGGATTCGGAAGCGCGCGCGCCCGCCAGTCCACGCGCCCACGCCTCTGCGCGTAACATTCCACGAGAGCAAATCACGTCTCGAGCCAGTTCCGAACCCGCGTCCCAGAGGAGAGACCGGAGAGCAAGGTAACGCATATACAGTGTTTCACAGCAGGACAACTTCTTGTATCTGTATTGTCTACTTTCCTGTGTTTTCCTCGTTTGAAGGTGAACGCCCCCCCAGGCATTTGAACGCCGCACTCCCACAGGTACGTGAACGCTCCAAACGAACCAGTTTACCGTGATGAGTTCATGGTAACTTGTTAGTGTTGCACACAGTGGTTTTGATTGTCGTTGCAAAGATACAACGTGTCACTCTTATGAAGAATATGGTAAACAATATATATATATATATATATATATATATATATATTAAGTATTTAGTTAGTAAATACACAGTTCTCTAACAGTTTAAAACAATCTACACATGTTGTAAAATGTAATTATGGGGCACGGTGGACTACGGGTTGAAACACAATCGCCCCCCTCCAGAAACTCCAGAAATGAGCGCCAAATGTTTTCAAAGGCGTTCTCTTTCCCTTCAACAGAAAGTTCCTCTGCAGCATCGCAGCAGTCGCTCTGTCCGATTCTGTTTGCTCGGCCTGTGGACCGATGTCCAAGCCATTGCAATGTTATGTTTAGCTTCAAGAAGGCAAAATATGACCATCTTCTTTTTCTATTGTTAAGTGTACAGTTTGCTGAGAAACACCCAAAAGACAGAGTTTTGGACATAATGGAAGTTGTTCGTCGATACAGATAGAAACAATTGTAATAATCTCTTTCCAGAAATCTTGAATGAGGCTGCATCCCAGAGTCTATCGTTTACCCTTTTTCTTTTGGTCCTTTCTTTTCTTTCTTCCCTTACTGGTCACACTTAAGGAATGTGGGAGCGTTCTGCTTGTGGAGTATAATATCTATCTATCTGTGCATGTACACATATCTGTCACGCTCTACTGATATTTTATTTTTCTGTTGAGGAACAGTCAGTAACAAAAATAACATGCCGCTGATATCTTTATCTGAAATGCCGATATGTACTTTTTTGTTGTATGTGCCTTGTTCTGTCTTGTTTGTTTGTGCATTGTTGAAAAGACAATACAAATATTTGTCCAAAAAAAATGTAATTATTAAATCTAGTATGTAAAAAAAGTAATCTACATACATGGAACTAATGTTGAAAATGCTGAACTTTGAATTCAATTTAAAATGTAATTATTCAATTAAATCTAGTGTGTGTGTGTGTGTGTGTGTGTGTGTGTGTGTGTGTGTGTGTGTGTGTGTGTGTGTATGTATGTATGTATGTATATGTGTATATGTATACCAGCCTTACCTATAAACCTGAGCCAACCCTACCTATCTAGCTCTTTAGTGGGGTAATATGGTACTATGAGCTCTTTAGTGGGGTAATATGGTACTATGAGCTCTCTAGTGGGGTAATATGGTAGTATGAGCTCTTTAGTGGGGTACTATGGTACTATGAGCTCTTTAGTGGGGTAATATGGTACTATGAGCTCTCTAGTGGGGTAATATGGTAGTATGAGCTCTTTAGTGGGGTACTATGGTACTATGAGCTCTTTAGTGGGGTAATATGGTACTATGAGCTCTTTAGTGGGGTAATATGGTACTATGAGCTCTCTAGTGGGGTAATATGGTACTATGAGCTCTCTAGTGGGGTAATATGGTAGTATGAGCTCTCTAGTGGGGTAATATGGTAGTATGAGCTCTTTAGTGGGGTAATATGGTACTATGAGCTCTTTAGTGGGGTAATATGGTACTATGAGCTCTTTAGTGGGGTACTATGAGCTCTTTAGTGGGGTAATATGGTACTATGAGCTCTCTAGTGGGGTACTATGGTACTATGAGCTCTTTAGTGGGGTAATATGGTACTATGAGCTCTCTAGTGGGGTAATATAAGCTCTCTGTTGAGGTAATAAGGTACTATAAGCTCCTTAAGATATGATGGTGCATCACCAATCAAGGCTTTGTAGGTGTCTATATATATGTAGCTCGACTTTGCTATCCTAACTTTGTAAAACAAAATATCACAAATAAAAATATAAACAACATATTTATACAGTATATATGATACATAGATACATATTGACTGAATTGTTATTCATTACTAAAATAATAAAACAAATAATCTAAACATAATGCAATTAACATGAATTCCAAATCAAGTGTACACCTTTTTAATTCAGCAACAAATTGGTCAAAAGAGGAATTATGATTCCAGTAAATATGTGTATGCATATGTGTATTTCATGCCAGCTCCTTTATCAAAACCACTGGTTTTCCACCAGTCCTCCTGATGGCGACCAGTAGCTGCGTCCCTGTCACATGGTTTGATACACGTTCGGATGCCTTCTACTTTCAAGGTAAAAGGGGTTTTGATCCCATGACTATTACATATGAAACATGACACTGTACATTATAATGCTGATATTGAAACCTTCTCTTTTGCCCTCTCCCTGTAAAGTGGTGAACCCAGAAACAGGTGAGGCTCTCCTTCTCTTCTTCTTTTCTCCTCCCACCCTCTGTCAGTGGTGGAGTAAACTGGTTTCCAGTGGTTCAGTGGTACAACGTGTGTTCTTTCTCCCGCCGCTGCAGACGTGGTCGAGGACTGCTTTGAAATATCCAAATGCCTCGGTCGTTGGGTCCGGAGCGAATACAACAAATTCCTGCTTTTAAACGAGGAGAAGGAGTTTCAAGTCCAAAACTTAACCAGCGAACAGCTGAGTGACCCGGGTAAGATGCTGCCAAATATATATATATATATATATATATATACACACACACACACACACACACACACACACACACACACACACACACACACACACATATATATATATATATATATATATATATATATATATATATATATATATATATATATATATATATATATATATATATATATATATATATATATATATATATATATATATATATGTATACGTATACATATACACATATGTATATACATATACACACACACGCATATATATATATATATATCGCCACCTTAACGTGGTGGAGGAGTTTGAGTGGCTCAGTGATCCTGGGAGCTATGTTGTCTGGGGCGT
>JBAMJR010000077.1:127500-237500 GCA_038501785.1 Myoxocephalus aenaeus | reverse complement strand
TAATTTCAAGGTCATTTTACCTCCCAGAACACCTTCATTCTTAAAATGACCGTTTTTTTTTCAATGGAGTCTGGTGGCTTTGGCGAGAGCATAGGAAACAGCTTCTCCGTCAGAAACATAGAGCGTGTACCGTAAAAGTCGGGTTACAAGCCGCTCCTACCTCCGGTCAGTGTCCCCGCTGTAGCTAGCTAGCAGAAGAGTTAGCTAGCGCTGCTAGCTAACTCCTCTGCCCAGGTCGGGTGTCGAGCCGGGGCTGGTCCCGCTACCTTCGGTGGTTGTCGGAGAGTTAGCGGAAGTTAGCGGGGGAACTAGCGGAGCGCTATCTAGCTACAGCGGGGAGCTAACGGGGACACTGACCGAAGGTAGTAGCGGCTCGTAACCCGACGTTTACGGTATTCTATTCCACTCGCGCTACTGGAAGAACAACACTGAGTACAAACTGTCCCTTCAAGGTTAATTTAAGGTCGATTTTAAATGTAAATGTCTCCCTGCAGGACACTGTGCCGCAGCGCATCGAGGAAACCAAGCACAAGGCGCTGTTCTTCATGACCAAGCTCACGGCCTGCGCCACGTTCACGTTCGAGTCCTCCGAGTACCCGGACAGCTTCCTGGGGTTCCAGCCCGACGGGGACAACCCGTCTCTGAACAAGCTGGTCCTGCTCAAGAAAAAACCTAGGGAGGAAGTGGACAATTCCATGAGGGTTATTTTACTTAAGTAAAGATAAAAAAATAAGAACTAAACGACCCCCGTTTGTCTCTTTAAGGACGACCTGCAGCCTTCACTGCGCTTTACGTTGAGTCGTAGAAAGTGTTCAATATTAAATAAATAAGACGTTATTAAAGAATATGAATGTTGTGTAAAATACCTAAATTAACTAGCAATATACTCTTTGTAAATGTGATTGCAGTTTTAAATGTGCAGATATTCGTTATATTGCTGTTTATTTTTCTTGCTTCTCTTTCTATGACAATGATTGAGACAAAAAGAAAATTATTCAGACGAATGTATTTCAATTTGAAAGTTTCTCGGCCCCAAAAAGAAGAATTAAATGAGTTAAAAACATACGTTTTAGAACCATTTTTCTCCTGGATGCCTTCTTATATTTTGAATTAGTTTTCCAGTCTAGAAAAGCCCGATAATGATTGAACTCTAAATGTCGAGTTTGTCTCTGTGCAAACCTTAAATAATCTCCTATTTCTAGTGTGACCTTTCCAATTTATGCTTTTATTGTGAAACAGGAAGTTGTTCCCATAAATCTTTTTTACCAATAAGTGCTGATTTCGTCTCTTCTTGTTTGTCGGTCTGGTTGAACTGTTGAAACTAAACATGTAATTAGTGAAGAGGACTTTACTACAAAATAAAAGCACTAAAAGACAATAGAGAATAATCCTCAGAAAAGCTTGACTTGTTACTTCGTATGTCAGGTGACCCCAAACTTTAGTGTTTCTGTTCTCGTCGTAAACATTGTTCATTATAACATTTGAATATGAAAAATAACTGAAGAGGTTGTATCCATCTTTGTTTCTCACCAAAACCACCAGAACACGGTGGTGCCCTTGATTTGGTAAAATTATATTTTTAGAGTCTGGTGGTTTTGTTGAGCATAGAAAACAGCTTCAGTGTCTTTTGAAATGTCATTTTAAACATTGTTTAAATTGTTTATCATAAAATGTAAAACATAAATATGAAAAGAATCTGTAAAGCCAACTTTATTGCAGCAGGAACAGTGCAATTATCTTTCTTGCCACGTCTCATTTTTTGTGCGTTTTTAATCTGAAAAGCCGTTTAATGGAACAGAAATGACAAAAGGAACAATTACTGAAGACGGAAACAGACAAACAACAAACGTTCTTTTCTTTCTTTAAAGCCGTAATAAACATTTACTGAATCCATTTACCATTCCATCAGTACAAAAATAAAAGCTGCATGCAAGCTGTGTTTTATATATTACGAGTAAATGTTCAGAGATCACGAGCCGGCCATCGGATCTCATCATACAGACACCGATCAGCAAAAAGGGCCTGAAATCAACTCAGATTTCCAAAATAAAAGTCCATTTCTAAAGCTCTCAAAAAGGCGTCGTCTTCTTTAATTTGCTGTCCGCTGACTCCCAAAGTGGGAGGAGCTTGTGATTCATACGTGACACGTGTTACAGCTGGCTGTGTGTGTGTGTGTGTGTGTGTGTGTGTGTGTGTGTGTGTGTGTGTGTGTGTGTGTGTGTGTGTGTGTGTGTCTGTGTGCAGTTACTCCTGATGGGTTCACGGGCCAAATCAATAGTATGTACACATTGTGATCGGAACAAAAATTGATTGAAGAAATCAGCAAAAAAAATTTAAAAGGGACCCGAACACAAAATAAATATTTTTTGTAGATTCGGCAGATGTTTTTTGATATCGTATATTTGTAACTGGACATAAATCAATGATGTTTTAGAGCAACAAACTGCTACAATGACACTTTTGAGTTTATATTGTCAAAAATGATATATTTATAAGAATTTACATGAAACACCATGAATTTTTTTACAAAGTCTCCCGGTCCGTCCCGGGTCCTCCGGCCCGCTCATTTGCTCCAGAGCAGCGCGATGGCTTTGCAGAGGCCCACGTCGTTGTAGTTGAAGTAGCAGAGGCCGGCGAAGGTGACGGTGGACACGAGGAAGAGGCCGGCGTTGGCCATCTTGATCTTCGTGTCCCCGTGAACGTAGTCCGTCAACACCTGACCGATGCCCCTACGAGGAGAAACCAGGGTAACGTTCACCATCAGTGGAAATACAGTTTTATCCTCCAGTATCCAGTAGGTCATGTGATCAGGACGTCATGATGTTTCTCTAGACTCTGATCATGTGACTTTGTAAACAACCAGTCAGTGTTTAGACCAACAGGAGGAGAGCTAGTAACGTTAGCAGCACAGCTAACAGAGAACCAACAGGAGAGCTAGTAACGTTAGCAGCACCGCTAACGGAGAACCAACAGGAGAGCTAGTAACGTTAGCAGCACCGCTAACGGAGAACCAACAGGAGAGCTAGTAACGTTAGCAGCACCGCTAACGGAGAACCAACAGGAGAGCTAGTAACGTTAGCAGCACCGCTAACGGAGAACCAACAGGAGAGCTAGTAACGTTAGCAGCACCGCTAACGGAGAACCAACAGGAGAGCTAGTAACGTTAGCAGCACCGCTAACGGAGAACCAACAGGAGAGCTAGTAACGTTAGCAGCACCGCTAACGGAGAACCAACAGGAGGAGAGCTAGTAACGTTAGCAGCACCGCTAACGGAGAACCAACAGGAGAGCTAGTAACGTTAGCAGCACCGCTAACGGAGAACCAACAGGAGGAGAGCTAGTAACGTTAGCAACACCGCTAACGGAGAACCAACAGGAGGAGAGCTAGTAATGTTAGCAGCACCGCTAACGGAGAACCAACAGGAGGAGAGCTAGTAATGTTAGCATCACCGCTAAAGGAGAACCAACAGGAGGAGAGCTAGTAACGTTAGCAGCACCGCTAACGGAGAACCAACAGGAGGAGAGCTAGTAACGTTAGCAGCACCGCTAATGGAGAACCAACAGGAGGAGAGCTAGTAATGTTAGCAGCACCGCTAACAGAGAACCAACAGGAGGAGAGCTAGTAATGTTAGCATCACTGCTAACGGGTTCACTTCAGTTACACTATGATGCGTTCAGGCTCTTCTCAGTGAAAATGAGTACTGGCTGAAGGTAAATGATAACGTTCTCATGATGCGTTCAGGTGTAATCTAGTAAAATGTAGTGTTGGTGATAAACTAGAATGAATCCAGATGTTTTCACATGAATATAAAAAAGATTAGAGATGAATTATGATGTTTAACTTCCTAACAGCTCTGAGCTCATTAATACACGTCATCAACACTAAGAATGAATATAAAATACTTTTCTTTACTTATCAATTGAATTTTGTGTTTTTAATGCACAAACAAAGCGATGCGGCTTGACGCCGTTCGGCTCAACGTTCCTCTGAAATCTGAACTTCATCTCCGTCACGGAGGACCAAATAACTTTACAGAGAAATACACCAGAGCAGCTTCCTGCGTCCTCACCTCAACCACAGGAAACAGGGTTTCTGTGTCACCACCGAGGAACCAGGAAGTGAAACTATACGTATAAATGAAGTCACGCCGGCCCTGAGGCCAGCGAGGGTCTTAGTAAACAGCATCTCCCCCCCGCGCCCCACCTGTAATACCCCCGCGCCCCACTAGAGGGCCGCGCCCCACTAGTTTGAGAGCCACCGGGTCTCACCAGTGTCCGTGCAGGGTCAGGGCGGCGGCCAGCGAGTAGTCGATGGCGGGGCAGGGGTGGAGGTAGGCCACGGGCGCCATGGCGAGCAGCGCCACGCTCAGCGCGCGCTCCGCGGTCCAGTGCAGGGAGGCGGCCTTGGAGGCGGAGCCTGCTGCGGAGCGAGAGGCGTTCAGGGAGTCGGGATTATTAAACATCTCAGACGCATTGTTTTGCATCTTCGTTGCTCGTTTGTTTTCAAACCAGAAATAAGAAAAGCCTTTAAAGCTGAATCATCATTAACAAAAGCAGTTTGGTTTTAATTCACCAAATGTATTCTCACAGGAAAACTACGTCAAATGGTTTTACAGTCACTGCTCGAGCTTTTTTTTTTATTACTATTCTTATATATGTTCACATTGTGGTCGATCCTTTAAAAGAGTGTTGACATTAATTTAGTGTTTTTAAATTTCATCAAATGTTGTTTTCAGCTTAAACACAATTTTGTTTTTCTTCCCACTTCTCAAAAACAAGCTAAACAGGTTTTAACTCAACGGAAATAACGACGTCAACACACACACACACACACACACACACACACACACACACACACACACACACACACACACACACACACACACACACACACACACACACACACACACACACACACACACACACACACACACACACACACACACACACACACACACACACATTCCAGAGAAGGCCCAGTAACCAGACCAGTAGGTCACACAGCTGCAGGGTTCCACGCTTGCCTTGAAAAGAGTTTCCATGCTACCTCCTGATTCAGGCACCATATTAAGTGATGATCTAGAGGCGCCTGAAGCTTTCCGCCCACACACACACACACACACACACACACACACACACAAAATAAATTCCATGTTTTTCATGGTTTCCAGGTACCCTGAGCTGGTCTCAGGCCAGTGTACTCCTACTCCCCAGTGTACTCCCCTGTGTACTCCCCTGTGTCAGGGTACCCCCAGGATTTTTCATCTCAAATTTAAGACTTTTTAAGACCTTTTCAAGACACTTTAAATGAAATTTAAGACCAACATCGCACCTTTCCTGATATGCGTATGAATGAAAAAAATAGGAAATCAATCAATCAATCAATCAATCAATCAATCAAATAACGTTAATCATAAGACAGAAGCACGTTAGCTAGAAAACGTGTCTAGGACCTGAATAATGCTGTTAGCTGACTAGTCTGTAATGAAAGAAGACTTTTGTATTCATCACCATGATGTGTGAGCACAGCCGTGTGTAACGACGCCTCCACTGCATGTGTAACTGTTGTAACCGAGCAGCTGGTTTAGAGGCAGCAGGGCTGGATCAGCTTCAACGTTAAATTAATGAACACGTGGCGAAATTGTATTGCAATGTTTTATCTCCTGAAATCAAAATGTAGTTACGATCTAGCAGACGTTTTTATGGCAGTGAAATGTGTGTACGGTATGGATTGAAGTAGAATATATTGTGTCTGTTTTCTGCCGGAGTGACGGTGGTCTTCGTGTTTAGTCTATTTGGAATGTCATTTAAATTTGACCCTGTGTGCATTCAGTTCATTAAAATGTACTCTAACGTTTTGGTCTACGTGTCTTATTTTATTGTATTGTTATATAATAATGAACAATATTTTCTTATCATATATTATTATATATAAAATGTTATCTTATTTGGCATTTGTTGGACTGCTTGTGTTACCAAACAATGGGATCTTGATCGGCTTAATTTAGTAAGTAAAGTATTGTTTTTGTGTCATGATGAATATATTCAACTGGATTCTGGGGCGTCATTCTGAGACTTCGCTGAGTCGGCAACCGGACCCTGGCGACGTGTTTTCTGTAGCCGGCTTCAGGCCAGTGCTGGCCCCAGGTTAGTTTACATTACGGCCGAGTGACGGCAGCCGGAATCGGGCCGGTGTATTCGGTCCGATTCTGGGGCGTCGTTCATGCCGAGTCTCAGCAGAATCGGCAACGGGACCCGGGCCGGACATGTTTCTTACGGCGTGTCTAGCTTAAGCCGGATCCGGACACGGTCATGTTGGCTACCTGGGGAAGAACCCTTTAATTTACAGAGAAGAAACATCATTAGCTGGAGGACTGTGGACTCTGTAACACTACTGGCAAGTGCATCTGACCCTGCTGGTGAGACACGATGGAAACGGGAAAGCAGGTTCGCATAGCTCCATGCTAACCTGCGAGCGCGCTAGTTAGCTAGTTAGCGTGTGGCGCGCGATCAGCTGTTAAACTCTACAGGTCTCAGCAGTTCAGAGCCATATACAGGTTGCCTGATATTTTGGATGCGACGTTTGGGTGTACTAAGATCCGTTGTAACAACGAACAATAAACAAATGTTGTGGCGCCGTATCAAATAAGGAAGGGGGTAAAAATTAAGACTTGATGAACGAAATTTAAGACCTGTTGACCAAATGTAATACCTTTTTAAGGCCTTAAATTATGAATACTAAATTTAAGACTTTTTCAAGTTTTTAAGACCTCGCGGGTACCCTGCTGTGTGTACTGCTGTGTACTGCTGTGTGTACTGCTGTGTGTACTCCTGTGTGTACTCCTGTGTGTACTCCTGTGTGTACACTGCTGTGTGTACACTGCTGTGTGTACTCCTGTGTGTACTCCTGTGTACTCCTGTGTACTCCTGTGTACTGCTGTGTGTACTGCTGTGTACTCCTGTGTACTGCTGTGTGTACTGCTGTGTACTCCTGTGTACTCCTGTGTACTCCTGTGTGTACTCTGCTGTGTACTGCTGTGTGTACTCCCGTGTGTACTCCTGTGTGTACTCCTGTGTGTACTCCTGTGTGTACTGCTGTGTACTGCTGTGTGTACTGCTGTGTGTACTGCTGTGTGTACTCCCGTGTGTACTCCTGTGTGTACTCCTGTGTGTACTCCTGTGTGTACTCCTGTGTACTCCTGTGTGTACTCCTGTGTGTACTGCTGTGTGTACTCCTGTGTGTACTCCTGTGTGTACTCCTGTGTGTACTCCTGTGTGTACTCCTGTGTGTACTCCTGTGTGTACTCCTGTGTACTCCTGTGTACTCCCGGGCGCAGCACTGACCGCTCAGCGCCTGGGAGCCGTGGATCCTCGCCGTCAGCTGGTGCGGCTCCTGGTGCTGCAGAGGAGCGCCCAGCGGCCGGGACGCCAGACCGGTCTGCAGGAGCAGGGCTGAGGAGGGGAGAGCAGGCTGAGGACACCAGGACACCAAAGTACACCAACAAGTACACCAACAAGTACACCAAAGTACATCACAACCTTTTTAAAAAAGGTAAAAGATAGACACATTGTCAACATATTGACTCTGTTCTGTCACTACTAATATTAAATTATATATATATTTATATTTATATATATATATATATATATATATTTCCTTTTCAGTAGCTAGTGCAGTGCAGTGCACATGGGGTTAACCAGAGCTCCCTCTTAACCTCACATGAACTGAAACACGTCACAGCTCTTTGCTCGTCTGACGTGAGCAGACTTACAGACCAAGTCCCGTGACGTCACAAACACGTCGCTTTTAAACTTCCGCCGTGAACGCGTTTTAACTCATAATTCACACATTCCTGCCTGCGGCTGGCTAACAGGTCCGTCGTTGTTAAACCCGTGAGGAGCGTTCAGGTCACTAGCCAGTGACGTACGTGTGTCAAACACGAACTGGAAATAAGAAATAAGCCCCAAAAAAGATGAAAACAGACAGAATACTCACGTTTGACTCCTCTGCGACAAACAGAACTCAACCGAACGATGGCCGCCATGATGATAGACCAGCCAAGGTCAGCCGCAGTTACCCGGATGTGGTTGTTCTGCCGTCAGTGGCGCAAAGATCGTAGATGTTCGAGAAGATGAGCGACGCCGTTTCATTTCGGTGGTACGACAGTTGGTTTATAAACACTGTTAAGTCAGTTAATATTGTGTTTAAAACTCCCACGTGATATTAAAAAAAGTCATCTGTTTTTACAACCTCAAATTGACATAATTCACTTTTACATGATTTGTATTACTGTATATTTATATGGCATTATTATATGTGTCTATGATATGTGTGTTATAATGGGGTTGCATTATGTTTTATTAAAAACAGATCATTGTTATAATTGTGTCTGCCTTGTTTATATTGCTTTTACTGTTTCTCTTTTTACCATGTAAAGTGCCTTTTAGTACATTTAAAAGAATGCATTAAACAAATACAATGTAATGAATAGCATCAAGTATAGTAAGCACCAAGATGAATAAGATGGTGAATGACAATGATCAGATGTTGGTCAAACAAAAGACAAACCAATGAAATATGAATTAAACAATTACATTTAAATATATACACACTATGACATACACACACTTCAGTTAAAAGATCCTCTAATAGTTTGACATGTGTTTGTGTGTGAAAATTCAGAGTTTGACAATGACTTTGAAGAAGAGGATGAGATTGAGCATCAGCTAGTTTCAAAATGAAGACGAGCACCAGGACCAACCCGTCAGGAAGTGAAGAAATATGGATGATCCGACCCCCCAGGGTTCCATACTCCCGACCCCCCAGCTAATTCCAAAATGAAGACGAGCCCCAGGAACAGACCATTATCAGCAAGTGAAGAAATTGAAGGGTCCCCTTTTTTTTCCCCCCCAGATCAAATTTATAGATTTTCTTAGATATGTATATAAAGAAAGATTTACCAAGAACAAGATTACTTCATGAAAATACTGGACCTTGAACACAATTACAAAGAAGATTAAGACCTCTCATGTATAGTTATATCTTTAATGGCATTATTACGATCTGAAAGGCAGGGAGCCTTTACACTTTTAGAAGTTTACAAAACAAAGAATAAAAATCCAATTCAGATTGAAGCCAGTGAGCAAGATGGATCCATTCCTGTGTGAGAACAAAACAAAAGACCGGGTTAAGTAGTCGTTAAGGATTAATATAAAGTGCAATGTCAAATTAAAACTGACCTGAAGAATGAGTCAGGAATTCACATCAGTGATGGTAAGTGGCCCGAGGACAGCTTTTTGTGCCAGACCATGCTTCCCTGTTTAAAAATACATGAAAAGTTTAAGTCCAAGTCAAACCACACAAGTCGATGAAGCAGAAGTCTCACTAATACCTGACGCTAAACTCCTGACCCTCCTGGACCTGCAGTCAGAGGCACAGCAGGCACAGAGGTTGCGGGATGCAGAGTTGTCCAGCTGCTCCCAGCTGGGTTCACGAGAGAAAAGTCAGACGTTATTCTCAGTGGTTCCATCATACAAGTCGGATAGAACCTTCTGTGAATGTGTGTTTTCAGTGACATGTTTACCCGTGCTCCTTCACATAGTGGCAGGCCTTCTTGCTGTTGTCCAGACCGTTGGGATCCCAAGCCACAAGTTTACAGTGGATAAACACCTGTTGAGTGGAGAAGTGAGGCATAGCAAGCTTCCAGTTTACACAAGAAAGCCCCGAATCTAAAAATGAACAAGTTAGCGTTACCTCTTCGGCGAGACCGAACCTAAAGGCTTGAAGGGAAAGGTGGATCTCCGATGATTTTTGCCTTTGTTCGAATTTGGAGCGCGACACCAGACTGTCCACAAGGCATCTGTGAGGGTCAAATAGTACCGTAAACGTCGGGTTACGAGCCGCTACTATCGTCGGTCAGTGTCCCCGTTAGCTCCCCGCTGTAGCCAGCTGGGGCTCCTGCTAGCGCTCAGCTAACTCCCCGAAAACCACCGAAGGTAGCGGGACCACCCTCGACACCCGACTTGGGAGAGGGGATGCGGGCAGTAGCGGCGCTAGCTAGCAGCAGCGCTAGCTAGCAGCTTGCTACAGCGGGGACAGGCCGTAGGAGCGGCTTGTAATCCGACGTTTACGGTAGTAGGGTTACGTCTGATTTCAGGACGACAAAATGCTATATAAAAATAAAAATAAAAAAAGTAAAACCAGATTACCCGTCATTGGCGATTATCGGGTAGAAAGCGCTTCCAGGCTGCAGCTCCGGTGTGGTAGCCGCTACGCATTCCTCAAGAAACAGCAGCAAGGGCTGATGGGTCTTCTGCGCCACGCTAGCCATGATCGGGATAAAGGAGCCCAGAGGAAAGGTAGTAGATTCAGCGGGGCCGGAGAAGTCCGCTACAGCAGTAAAGAGGAGAGTCAATACGGTACAGGAGTCACCGGGAGAGATGCCATCTGCAGTGAAGTCACGCTTTACACCCACCATTCATGAGGCCAAAGTGGAACTCTAGATCTCCGAAACCGTACGTGTTGAAAATTGGGGCATAAAGCCGAGGGTACCAGTCTTCAGGCCTGCAACGAAACCAATCCAGTAAAGCAACAGCTGCCATGTTAGCTAACTCAATGCTGAAGTAGTGTGAGCAGCCACCTCTCATATGCACAGACAACGGGGTGAGAGAAGGCCAGAGTGTCAGAGTCATGAGAGGAACTGAAGGTCAGATCATTGGTGTACACCAAGCGATCCCCAGTTACCTACGAGAGAGACACAAGTTACCACGCTGCAGGAGATACAGAGGACTCAGCTTGCAGGTAATGTGGAGCTTCTACACACAATTCTCCTGAAGTTACAATCGTCGAAGTCCACGGTGAAAACAGCCTCGGTGGCCGAGAAGCTGGTGGGGAAGCAGTTACCCAGACGGAGGAGCGAGGGATCGGCCCGGGACCGGCGCTCCCTCCACACCAGAGTCACAGCATCGGGTCCACAGTCCAGCTTCATGTCTGGAAGGAGACAACACAAAGGCAAGTTGCTACTCAGACAGCTTTTGATGAAGACGAAAACAGAACTTTGTCCAACATTTTGTTTGAATATTACCTGCATACACTGACATGGCAGCAGCCAGGCTCCAAAGCAGCGCACGTTGCCAAGAGAAAGCCATCATGACTGGATGCTGGCTCTGGACCGCGGGGTGTTTTTATTCTTTGTTACCGGGGCAATTTCCATCAAGACAACCTCTTTCAGCTGGTGAGTGTCCACAGCCTCAGGTGCAGAGGCCGTCAGACTTCTTCTTTTTAGGTTTATTAACGGACTACAAACCAACGTTTATGGTGCATACCGCCCCCTACTGTACCGGAGTGTAACATCATGACTTTATGTGTCATTTTAAACGCAGTAATATTGTTATTGTTATAAATAAAGACTTCATATATCTGCCACCCTGCCTTCAGTCTTTCTCTTTCCACACTGACCTTCCTGCACTCTATCAGCACACATTCAACAGCTTATTTACCGGTGAGTATCTCTCATTTATGCCACCATGTCTTTTTCTTTGTGTATAACGCGTACTTGAGTCCTGTATGTCCTAAATGTCTTGCCAAGATGACATTATTCCGTGCTGTATTACTGATTTTGCTTCTGACCTCCCAAAACTAATTTCAAAAATATCGTTTTTGTTTAATGCGCTTTTTTGCAAATTTATCCGTAACCTCATTCCCCTCTATTCTAATATGTACCCAACAGAAGATTACCTCTACTCCTGATTGTTGTAAATGTAATAGTGACATATGCGTCATATATGTGTGTGTGTGTGTATATATGCGTCATATACACACACACACACATATATATATATATATACACACACACACATATTACATATATTCTCCCTAAGTTATACTTGTTTATACTTTAGGTCAACTCTTTTTCACGTGAGGCGGCTCCTGTTAAGTATAGAACATCTTTGCTTGCGTCACTTCCTGCGTCACGTGTTCTACGTTTACCTACGTCACAGGACGAGAGCCGTAAACTCAGCGGGAACCGAAGCCGAAGGTCAGCTCCTCTCGGCGGCTTCACGACGCGCAGAACCCGGGTGGCTGAGCACGATGGACGGCTTTGAGAACTTCAGCGCGTCGGAGAAAGCGGAGGCGTCGGAGCTCCAGCGCATGATCGCGATAGAGCAGCAGAAGGCGCAGTTCCAGGCCCAGGTGTGTATTCCACCTGAGAGCCGCGAGGCGCGAGCCACGAGCCGCGAGCCACGCGCCGCCCTCTCATCTAGAGCTCACGGGTAAAGGTGTATTCATGACGATGGTGTTCAATGTGAAGCGAGTTCTCCATTTTGCTGCATTGAAGCCAACAGTCCCATTAGAACGTGTGTGTGTGTGTTCATACATATATATATATATATATATATATATATATATATATATATATATATATATATATATATACACGCACACATGTATGTGTATATGTATATATATATATATATATATATATATATATATATATATATATATGACACATATATATATATATATATATATATATATATATACACATATATAGATATATGACATATATATATATATATATATATATATATATGTGTCATATATATATGTGTATATATATATACACGCACACATGTATGTGTATATGTATATATATATATATACATATACACATACATGTGTATATGTATATATATATATATATATATATATACATATACACATGTATGTGTATATGTATATGTGTATATACATATACACATACATGTGTATATGTGTATATATATATATATATATATATATATACAGATACACATGTATGTGTATATGTATATGTGTATATATATATATATATATACACACACATACATACACACACACACACACACACACACATATATATATATATATATATATATATATATATATATATATATATATATATATATATATATACGCACACACACACACACACGTCTATGGTACTGAGTGTAGTACTTTACTGGGACAAAATAATTCATGTAATAAACGCTAATAATAATAATATATAAATATATATTTGTCCATATTTATATATATATACACATATATGACACAAACATATCACATATACACACGATTTTGACCCGATTCTCCCAAATTCCATTCGCAAATCTAACCCTTTAAAGTTCATTTCGATATTCACCATTTGCTTTTTTCCGAATGTACATGAACCCCTCCACACGGCGACCCGTTGAATCACCAAGAATACGCGTACGGATATTAACGGTTTCATTTCAAACGCGTGTTCCAGGTGCACACCTTCACGGACGTCTGCTGGGACAAGTGCATGGACAGTCCGGGCTCCAAGCTGGACCACCGCACCGAGACGTGCCTGGTGAGCTGCGTGGAGCGCTTCATCGACACCACGCTGAGCATCACCAACCGCTTCACGCAGATGGTGCAGAAGGGCGCCCATTGACGAGGAAGAGGAGGAGGATGAAGATGAAGATGATGGACTAAAAGATGACGACATTAATGAAATGTTTTGTATCGATGCAGATCATGTGCCGTGTGAGGTTTCCTGTAATGTGACATTAGTAAAGTGACTCATGATCTCCATCCTGTCTGACGCTTCGTGTACTTAACTTAACTTTTTCTGTCAAAAATTCAAACAAAATGGTCCGTGCTGAATTTTTATTGAATTGACTTTTAGTGACTCCTCCGTCCGTGCTTTTTCAAATAATAGAATAAAGAAAATTTAAATCACTTTCAGGTAAACCAGATCGTTCCATCAGACAAACACTAATAACATGTGCAATCACTTTGATAAAGTTATATCTGTGCAAAAAATAACTAATATTTGGCAAAGAAATTGCTATTGTGGCTGCAAATAACCTGTTTTGTACTGAATATAAGAAAAATAACAATAATGTTCAACCAAGCAAAACAAAATGAGTGCAGATGTGTGTGAGGATGGTCAAATGCAGAGAATAATTTCCCCACTTTGGGATTAATAAAGGATTATAATTATTTTTATTTAAAAACATTTATTTAAAAGAAAAAAATCTCCCCCTCACCTGTAATACCTCCGTGCCCCACTAGAGGGTCGCGCCCCACAGTTTGAGAATCATTGAAAATAAAAGGGGAGGTGAAGTCCCGCCCCTTCTGGTGGCCCCACCCCCACATGACAAAAACGTTTGTGTGGGAGTCGATGGCAAAAGAGCAAAAGAAACAAACGGTCAATTTAAACGATACTTTTGGGAGAACAGGAAGTTTGTCTTGAATCTTTTGGGCGACTGGAAGAACTCGGGTCCGTCTGATATGGCCGTCGAGCTCCGGTGTGTCAAAACTGGCTCAATGGCGCCCCCTTCTGGACTCGCCACGCGGGCAGCTTTTCACCTTGCTGTATGAAATTCGATAGGTAGGTATAAGTAAAAGTAAATTAGCCTTTTGGGTTGGCTAGTTTGTGCCTCTTGCCTCAGCATCCTGCTACGTAACGCGCGGACGTCGTAGCTTCAGAGAGAGAAAATACGTAAGAAAAAATGTAAGAAACAGACGACGCACTGAAAAGTCTTGTATGAGAGTCGTCTTTTAATTTTTTTAACGTATTTTCAGTCTTATATGACAAAATTAGACTTTCTTGACATGCAAAAAATTATCTTTTAAATTGACAAACATATCCATGATTCATGGAACTATTCAAACATTCTTGCCTTTTGACTGGCGTTTATTTCATTTATGAACGATTTTTTACCCTTTGACCTCTAGCTGGTGAGCAGGTTTGAGTGAAAATATTCACTCGAACAAAACATTGATTCAATAATTAAATAACTTAACTGTCAGTGTTCTGAATATTCTGGGATTTTGGACAAAAACAATCAGGGAGCATTCACCGCCTTGGACTCTCACAATTTTAGGACTTTTTTAAAATAAAATTTAAGAAAATGAATTTAAGAAAAGCAATCAGCAGATTTAACAGTGCTCTAAATAATAGTTTCAGCTCTTAATTCAGTGTTAAAATCACGGACCAGTGAAGCCCTGCAAAGCACCACCACCACGGGGATGATCATCACATTTGTGTTCACGCAATATCTTTGTCAGAATTTACACCTAAATCAATGAATATGTCCAAAAACACGGTTCACATCCCCGGAGACGCCAGAACCCACAAGTTGTACCCCTAAACCTGATCCTGTGAGGACCGGGTGCAAACCAAAGTATTTGTGATTCATAAAAAACTAACCGGCGAGGTCATTAATGTTTCTGGCGGCCCGGAGTGCCGACTTCATGGCGGTTTCGATCCAGCCGTGCGGGGTGGCCGTGTGCTCTCCTGCGAAGTGGACCCGGCCCTCGCCCTGGAACAGCTCTTTGGCGTAGTGGCCCTGCTGGTAGGGCGTGAACAGGGCGAAGGCCCCCAGGCTGTACGGGTCCAGGCCCCACTTCTTCACCAGGCCCCCCGTCCACAGGGGCCGGATGTGCTCCCCGTGGACCTTCACCAGGTCCTCCAGGACCACGGCCATCAGCTCGTCCTCGCTCATGCCCTGGAAGAGGGTGGAGTCGTCGGAGCAGGTGTAGGACGCCAGCAGGGCCCCCGCCGCCGTGCCGGGGAAGCCGTGGCTCGGGTAGACGATGAAGCGGGACGGCCGGTCCGTGATGCTCTTGCCGCCTCGGATGCCCTCGGCCTCCCAGAACCGCTCCGCGAAGCTGAGGATCACCTTGGTGGAGCTGGCGTAGTGGACCGAGCGCAGGGCCTCCATCTTGTCCGCGGAGAGCGGCGGCTGGAAGTCGATGAAGACGGAGGCCTTGGCCGAAGCCGTGACCAGGGCGTAGTCCGCCGTCAGGTCGGTCAGGGAGCCGGAGTCGCGCCCGTCCTGGTACGTCACCGTCACGCCGCCGCTTGTTTGGTTGATCCGCTTGACCTTGCAGTTGAAGAGGGTCGTAGCATTTAACGCCTGGTGGAACGCCGTCGGGATTTGATCAAAACCACCCGTCACCTCAAAGTACCTGGACAATACAAACAACCTCTTAGTCACAAGCTGCACGAATAAATATTCGTATATTACCAATCAATCAAAGGACGGAAGGTGACGAAGGTATCAAGTCTTCTTCAATACAGCAACAGACCATAAAGCAGGGTATGCTATGGCAACCAGTGAACAGGAAGCGACCATAAACTCATGTTTAAAATGTTTACTGAGTGAATAAATCAAGAGAGAAGTAGAGTCATTTATATAGACTTCTATACAACCAGAGGAGTCGCCCCCTGGTGGTCAGGAGAGAGAATGCAGCTTTAACACATGAAGCATATACTTCTATACAACCAGAGGAGTCACCCCCTGGTGGTCAGGAGAGAGAATGCAGCTTTAACACATGAAGCATATACTTCTATACAACCAGAGGAGTCACCCCCTGGTGGTCAGGAGAGAGAATGCAGCTTTAACACATGAAGCATAGACTTCTATACAATTAGAGGAGTCGTCCCCTGGTGGCCAGGAGAGAGAATGCAGCTTTAACATATTTCTCACTGTGTGCTGTCGCTGATGTCCGACTGAATGTACAGCATCTCTATCAGCGACGTGTAGAAGAGGCTGTTTTCGTTCAGGATGTCCCCGATCATCCTCAAGGCACCACGGCTCAGATTGCCCACCTTCACCAGATATTCCTGTCAGCAGTCAAACGTAAACTGTAAAAAACTATTCAGATTCAAACTATACGTGTGTCAACGTCAAGATATAGACCTTCACGGTGTAGGAATCGTATTTATCCATCATGGCACTGCAGCCGATGGCCTTGAGATCGTCCTGCACCTGCACACAGATTACAATTACAAACACATGTGCAGTAAAAAATACCAACAATAACACTATTATAGATTATTATACACAAACCTTCCAGAGCGTCTGCCTGAAGAGTTCAGCAGCCGACTTCCCCCTCTCGCCTTCACTCAAGCTGTAGTTCAGCACATTGGGGTTGTTTCCCACGGCGCCCGTCTTCTGTCGCACTCCATTTATCAGATAGTAGGTGTTCCCGTCGTCCTGGATGAAGGCGTTCAGGGGAATTTGGAATTTGGAGGCAAAGGAAAGCAGAATCCTGTGGTATAGATGGTGCAGAATAAATATGTTTTTTACATGTAAGAGATATTTTACATTGTTCTTTTTTGGCAAGACCAGTGGCGGATGAAGTATTGACATCGTTAGCTACAACAATCTATCAATTACAGATTAAAGTTGTAAACTATTTTAAGTATTTTATAATTTTTTCTCAATTTAACTAGAAGAAGAAAAATGCTGTATTACAGTTTTTCTGCATGGTATACACATGTGGTGGCCGGGGCGTGATTAGGCTCAGCTACAGAGGGGGAGTGGAGGAGCGGCTCAGGGAACAGGTGCCGGGGTGAGGCCTAATTGGCTTTAGCTGGAGCTGATTGTGTGTTTTGTGTGTCTTCCCTATATAAACCATAGGATGGATGGAGAAGGCGAGGGAGGAGCTAGAGACACAGTCTGCCAGAGTGGCGTAGCTGGACAGTGCGGTTCCGAATAAAGACGTTGCCAGACGATATTATGGTCTGCTCGTGTCAATTGTGATGGGGGGAAGCTCGGGGAGGTAACTGAACTTGTTACAACACACAACAATTAGAACACAATTCATAACAAAATAGCATTTTTTATGGTATTTCTAAGGCAACCAAAGACTCTCGGCACATTTCTTTTGTTTTCACTCAAATAGAAATCATAAATCAACCAGGACTTTATATCTTATGGACCGCCCCTTTAAGTCCGGTACTAAACCCCTGCAGTACTTTAACCTCTGCAGTGATGTGTTCCGGCCCAGACGCACCTGTGGAAGCTGGGGATCCTCATGGCGCCCACCTCTGCGTACCAGCCTTCTCTCCTGACGGTCTCCACTCGGCCTCCGATGCGGTCGCTGGCCTCCACGATGGTCACCTTGTGGTCCACAAACGAGTCCCCCATCACACACCTTCACATGCACGAGTAGCTCAGGTCTCCAACGGCCCGCTCCTCTTTTACCTTGTGTCCGGCGTCTTCTAGAAGCTTGGCGGCGGTCAGTCCGGCGACGCCCCCGCCGATGACGGCCACGTGGCGAGGAGTCCTGGAGGCGGGGAGGCCTCGGACCGCGAGGTCCAGAAGCTCGCTGTAGTCGACGTCCTGCAGGCACTCGTTCAGCGGGTCCCCGAAGAGCCCGGTGACGAAGAACACCACCAGCCCGACCAGAACCAGAGGGACTGGAGGGACAGGATGTTGATGGGCTTTACAAGTCAGACTTCCTACATTATTGGCTTTTTCTTCTTCTTCTAGTTCCTCAAAACCTCTCCAAAAAGAAGGTTGAAATGTTTCAAGCGTCACATAAAAAACATTTCTTTTTTTTTTTACAGCTGTCTGTTTTTCCAAAGACACATTTAGACACATTTTTTATTTTTTATTGGCATTTTAAATTAAAAAATGTTTCCCAGTATTTATTCATCTGTTGACCTTTTTTAATAACACTTTAAATGTGACTTTAAAAGAGCAAAAGGCTTTCTTCCTCCCACTTTTATAACTCAAACTAAGTGACAAACTTCCAGTTTCTTTTTTTTTATTATTCTGGACGGATAATGCTAGATAATTGAATTTTCACCAAACACCCACTTGTGTTGCACAAGTAGTTATTTTTTATTGTGTCTGTATTCACTTACATGACAAAGATACATTTAATACTATATCAAATCTGAAATGAGACGTATTAAACTATTAAAATGAATGCAAACAGCAGTTCTTTAAATGTACTTACAGAACTTCCACATGTGAGGGATCATCTTGAGGACGGAGCTCCACGCTCTGGACTTCCTGGTGACACTGAGACTACTCGAAGAACAGGAACCCTTCCAGAAATTCAAATTAAACAGGTTTTAACGATTGTTATATAAAACTGTAAATCATAGCATGTTTTATGAGGAAAAACCTGCTGTATTTGGATGCATTGAACACCATAAGTAATATACAAGTGAAATATATGGTTTGGTATATGAAAAAATTCAAATTACACCAAAAGTATTCAAATAGCCCTAGTGGTTGCAGAGATACACCCTTTTTAGTTTGGGGATGACATTTTCGAGCAGAGGCCGATAGGTTGGTTTTCAAAGTGTTAGAGGTACAAGACCACAGGCAGCATTATGAACAAATATTACAAGAAAAAAAGAAAAAGTCAACTGAAAAGTTCTTTTCTAAAAACACATTAAAAAAACATTACATTTGGTGGAAACGTGCGTAATCATTCAGAGAAGAGAAGTATCACCAGCCGGTCTCTCTGCATTCCACTCACCTTCGTCAAAGGTAAAGTCTCGTAAGTCGTCATGAGCCGATGCATGACTGAGGAGGAATGACCGAGTCCTTCGGTCGAGCTAAACCTTCAACGTTGTGTCTGGAAGAAAAAAAGAAAAAAGAGCCGGACGCGTGGTATGTGTGAAACTGCACACGGCGTAATCTTAATGAGGGGGACTGTGTGGCTCCTCAGGTCTTCCAGAAGTATTTTCCCACACCGGCTCGAGAGTCAACCACACTGAACAAATCAGATTAGTGAGGGTGTACCGGTGATCAGCATACCTCCTTTCCCCCATCTTCACTTCTCCCCACATCTGACCTGACCCTACAGATGTCAAACATGTCCCAAAAACATGTCCCAGTCTTCATTATTTCTATTGCAAATATACTTTTTTGTAGGCGGCATGTCTTCACACTGTTTTTGCTGCTTACCTGTAAAAATGCATGAACTTTATTTAGCAAAAGCATGAAAACAAATAAAAGCTGCGTTTCATTTTTCTGATTCTTGTTTCGCTGCATTGACTTTTTTTATTTATTCAAAGCTAAATGTTGAATAACTACTTTTGTGGAAATCGGTAGTAATTCAAATGAAAAGGCGGAACTTACAACTTCAAGAAAACCTTTTCTCAACAAACATGCAGGAGCGGGAGATGTCTCTATTTACAATCTCCCCTGGTTTCCCAGGTGACTGCTGGTTTGTGTAAGAGCTTGACAGCTCGCTGGTTCGGTAGAAGTCTCTGAATCCTTACCTGGTTGTATAGAAGTCTATGCTGCATGTGTTAGAGCTGCATTCTCTCTCCTGACCAGCAGGGGGCGACTCCTCTGGTTGTATAGAAGTCTATACTGCATGTGTTAGAGCTGCATTCTCTCTCCTGACCACCAGGGGGTGACTCCTCTGGTTGTATAGAAGTCTATGCTGCATGTGTTAGAGCTACATTCTCTCTCCTGACCACCAGGGGGCGACTCCTCTGGTTGTATAGAAGTCTATGCCTCATGTGTTAAAGCTTCCCTCTCCTGACCACCAGGGGGTGACTCCTCTGGTTGTATAGAAGTCTATGCTGCATGTGTTAGAGCTGCATTCTCTCTCCTGACCACCAGGGGGCGACTCATCTGGTTGTATAGAAGTCTATGCTTCATGTGTTAAAGCTGCATTCTCTCTCCTGACCACCAGGGGGCGACTCCTCTGGTTGTATAGAAGTCTATGCTGCATGTGTTGGAGCTGCATTCTCTCTCCTGACCACCAGGGGCGACTCCTCTGGTTGTATAGAAGTCTAT
This sequence comes from Myoxocephalus aenaeus, assembly GCA_038501785.1. Taxonomy (NCBI): domain Eukaryota; kingdom Metazoa; phylum Chordata; class Actinopteri; order Perciformes; family Cottidae; genus Myoxocephalus; species Myoxocephalus aenaeus. The sequence goes on along the minus strand of JBAMJR010000077.1, from coordinate 216,927 downwards.
GCTGCATGTGTTAGAGCTGCATTCTCTCTCCTGACCACCAGGGGGCGACTCATCTGGTTGTATAGAAGTCTATGCCTCATGTGTTAAAGCTTCCCTCTCCTGACCACCAGGGGTGACTCCTCTGGTTGTATAGAAGTATATGCTTCTTGTGTTAAAGCTGCATTCTCTCTCTTGACCACCAGGGTGCGACTCCTCTGGTTGTATAGAAGTATATGCTTCATGGTGGAGTTCCACCATGAGTTTTGCATAACCAGTGTGATGCTAACTTCCTGGTTGACCTAAACTAAATAAGTCACCTCTCTCTCTGGAGCTGGAGCCAGCAGACGAAAGCTGTGGAAAACACCTAAAGCTGTTTAATCTGCAGACAATAAATAATGCAAATACTTACGCTGGGTATTTAGTATTGAGCTACAGAGCTGCTGAGCAGGTCCTCGTCTGAACTTTGGAGAGGCCTGTTTGTGCCTGCTTACTGAGTTTATGCTAAGCTAAGCTAATCGTAGCTGCACAGACACTGACATTATTTTTAGTTTTGGGCTGTATCATACGGTTTAAAAAAATACCCTTATCTGTTTGTTTCTATTTTCCATTTATTTTAATTTTAAACTATCTATATTTTGAGTCGGATTAGTAGTTCAGAAGGCGTATACATGACTTTGAAGCAGCATGTCGTCCCTTAACGTGTACTTATCTAAATAAGGATATGTTATGTATGTGTCTAGAGATGAGAAGATCAATAACACTCAGGTTCATGCTGGAGCCAGGACACGATTAGCTTAGCGCAGCATAAACAATGGAAGCAGTGGAAATGGGATCCGTCCAAAGTCCACAGTCCCGTCTAGCAGCACGTAAAGCTCTTTAATTCACTTCTCGTTTAATCGGGTAATGCAAATAGTGGTACCGCGTACGGTGCGGCGTGTTCGACGTGAGCTTTAGAGGAGCTCGTGCCCTCGTTTGAACTTTGGAGAGAGCTGTTTGTGCTAAGCTAAGCTAAGCTAATCGTGCTCTGCACACAGACATGAGTCAAGCTCAGTTAAGTTGTGTTTTTGTATTATTAGTTTTTAGAGTTTTTTAGTTGAGTGATACTTTTTGTAATCATGAATATTGTTTGAGGCTGAGGTTGTGTTTTTATAAATGCTTTTCAGGTTTAGTGAGAGAAAGTTCTCACGCTTTGTTGAGACACGAAATGCTCCTCTACCTGTGACGCTGTAACACAAAACATCTGCTGCTCAGATACTGGAAAAACACTTGATTTAGTAACTAATAAGAACACATGTACACTACCGTTCAAAAGTTTGGGGTCACTTAGAAATGTCCTTATTTTTTTAAGAAAAGCACAGTTTTTTTCAATGAAGATAACATTCTGTCTGTTCTTAGAAATGAAGGCTATTCCATGCAGGAAACTGAGAAGAAACTGAAAATTTGAAGTGTGTATACTTGAGTAGACCTGAAAATACACCGTCAACATCTCTGTAAATGGTTTTGACTGCTTCCAAAGCTTTTGGAAATAGTTGAAATATGTTTTATTTTATACGTATTTTTTCCTAATTACCCGATCTTATTAATTGTGTTGTCTTTACTTCCTCTCATGTCTTTCAGTCGTATCCTCATTTAGTCCTCTTCAACACATTGTACTGGGTGTATCTGGGTATTAATACATTATAACCAATATAACATCTATCCTCCCAACCACCCTGCCAGTTCACCTCTCCATAAATAGACGGTCCAAAACCTGGAAAGCAACACCTACTGCAGCAAAATAATCTGTATTCCTCCTCAGTAGGTCTTTATTCTGTTGTTTAATGTTGCTTAACTATTCCCTCAGCTGAACAATTAAAACACATCTGTGTATTATTTTAAGGTGTAAACATAGACTGTATAAAAGAAGAGTGCAACTGGTAGATTAAATGTAAAGACAAACTCCTTTTATATACTCTAATTCTGTCTGTATATTTAATTTAAAATTGCTACTGTATTCTTCTCTTACTGTTTTACTACTGTTTTTTTTTTTTACTACTGTTTATTGTTATTTTATTTATATTACTTGATTGTTTTACTATGTGTCTCTATTGTATGCAAGGCTGCTGTAATCCTGCAATTTCCCCACAGCGGGACTAATAAAGGATTATTTTATTTTAGATGTTAGGGTTATCATCATAAAACCACATTTCCCATGAGTCTTAGCAGCCAAAAGCCGTATGGGACTTGTAGTTGTTGAATGCCAACAAAAACAATCCGTGTTTTATATTTTTAAAGAGACTTTAGAAATCTTAATTCTAGATCCTATTTTATTTTTGTATTTTTTTTTCTGACAACCCCTTCCGTGCTCGTTGGAACGTGACGTCACCATACCGGAAGTAAACAAACCAGCCGAGGCTGCTCGCATCCAGACGGTCATGAGACCGGCCGTCCCGAGCCATGACAGGTTACACATCTTTATCTTTTATTAAAGTAAAGACAGGACATGTTTTACTACGAGAGGACGAGCTGCGTGTTGCTCTGTGAAGCTAACGCGAGCTAACGCGAGCTAACGCGAGCTAACGCGGCTAGCTGCGGCAGAAATGTGCCAAGCTAAGCTCGGTGTGATTATTGCCACCTCAAATAGATTACACGAGACATCAAACACATGATAGGACCTCATCTTTATTTCGGCATCAAAGCAGAACACCAAAAATCAACTCGGTGGTCAATACTTGGACTTGTTGGCTTTCAGTGAACCGCGGAGACGGAAGTCTGAAAACGTGAATTTAATCATAAAGTGAGAGGATTATGTTGACATGCTGCTCCAGGTGGAATAACCTGTATGCCGAATGCTCTTCTGTTGCATGTGAAGGAGTCCACAAGCTTTTAAAACCACGTTGGTCCGGTGTATTCATGGCATGCGACAAATAAGCGTTAAATTGTTGGAATTTTAATCGGGCTAAAGCTAATAAACCTGAGTTAAAGTGAGCAGCTAACATGACGTATGCTGCATGGTGTCCAATGCTATCATTATTAATATGCCTGCACGTTAAAGTTAAGCAATATTTAGTTGAGATATATATATATATATATATATATATATATATATATATATATATATATATATATATTTAACTATACTGACACATAGCATGTCCTCAAATGGTAATTGCAGCACCTGGAAACATGTATAAATAAACAGTGAGATGAAAAGGGCCAATAATTCATTTTTTTGCCCCCAAATCCGAACTCTTTAGTTCTGATGAAACTGACATGCAGCTTTTACGGCCTTTAACCCTTTAAAAACACCTATTATTATTATTATTATTATTATTATTATTATTATCAGACAAACAACAACATATTATCTCCAGAACCACATCGTTGTTTAACTTCATTTAAATTGCTACGATGTAGAAGAGACATCTGCTGTGAAACATCACTAAAGTAACCGTTAAGTTTTACGTAAACTCCATTTTTTAACCAAATGACACAGTTTTTTGACTGAAACTCCTTTGAACACCCAAATGTTTTGTTCTATTATGAGGTCCTAATCTTTCCAAAAAGGTGTCTTATCAGTATGTGGGCTGCTGTTAGGGCTCCATAATACAGTTTGAAGAACTCGGTGACCGCTCAAGGAGGCATTTTTGGGAAATCTTGCTCACATCGTGCTGGATGTTCATAGTTATGATCAAAATATCTTTTAAAAGTGATTTTTTTTTGCAGATATACATTTTTTTCCCAAGACTTTGCTGAACAAATACATACAATAAACACAAGTATTGGAATTCATTTGGGGTTCCTACGACGACTCAAACACAGGGGAAAAGAAAAAAAAGTCTGGAGCCAAAATTGGTTCCAGGTTGTTTATATAATACCTAATCTGTATTGTCCTTTTTGTTTTTGTTTTTCGAGGTGTGACGTCGCTCCGGCACGCATGACCTCCCCGTCTCTTCCCGAGGGCCTCAAGCCGGACGGCGGCGGCGTCAAGCCGGACGGCGGCGGCGTCAAGCCGGACGGCGGCGTCAAGCCGGACGGCGGCCTCAAGCCGGACGGCGGCCTCAAGCCGGACGGCGGCGGCCTCAAGCCGGACGGCGGCGGCCTCAAGCCGGACGGCGGCGGCCTCAAGCCGGAGGGCGGCCTCCGCGGCGCCATGGCGGAGGCGTTGGGCCAGAGGAGCTTGCTGGGCTTCGGCGTGGTGTTGGCCTGGCTGGTGCTGTTCCACCTGCTGGTCAACATCTGGCTGCTGTGCGTGTTCACCAGCCTGCTGGTGGTGCTGGGCGGCTGGCTCGGCTCGCAGGCCGTCCTGGAGTCCAACAGCCTGGTTCACCTGGAGCGGTTCGTCACCCTGGAGCAGGTACGTGTTTAACCGCGGTTTCCTTTCGGTGAAACGGGGACTCGGCGCTTAATTCACACGTAATTTCGTCGCACTTCAGGTTCCGGCGTCTGCGGAGGAGGAGCGGCACTTGGACCGGGAGATCCACAACACAGTGCGGAAGATCATCAGGGACTTTGTGACCTCGTGGTTCTCCACGGTGTCCTCCGAGAGCGGTTTTGAGACGGAGGTTCAGGAGGCCATGATCTCTATGGCCATGGAGCTGAAGAGCCGCGCGAGACAGCTCGACAGGAAGGTAATTAAAGACACGGAGAGCGCTGCCGCTCTCTCCTGACCACCAGGGGGCGACTCCTCCGGTTGTATAGAAGTCTATGCTTCATGTGTTAAAGCTGCATTCTCTCTCCTGACTACCAGGGGGCGACTCCTCTGGTTGTATAGAAGTATATGCTTCATGTGTTAAAGCTGCATTCTCTCTCCTGACCAACAGGGGGCGACTCCTCTGGTTGTATAGAAGTATATGCTTCATGTGTTAAAGCTGCATTCTCTCTACTGACCACCAGGGGGCGACTCCTCTGGTTGTATAGAAGTCTATGCTTCATGTGTTAAAGCTGCATTCTCTCTCCTGACCACCAGGGGGCGACTCCTCTGGTTGTATAGAAGTCTATGCTTCATGTGTTAAAGCTGCATTCTCTCTCCTGACCACCAGGGGGTGACGCCTCTGGTTGTATAGAAGTCTATATAAATGACTCTACTTCTCTCTTGATTTATTCCCTCAGTAAACATTGTAAACATGAGTTTATGGTCTAAATCTCTAGTTTCAAGTCTCCTTTAATACGTTTTATGCAAATGCCCGTAGTTTGGAACGAAACAGTTCTTTATTTATTTTTGGCTTAATGTTTTTTCTCTATGTTTTTGTGATCAAATAATAATTGCTTTTCATAGTTTAACCATACACATATAACTTCCGATCAACATATCAACCGCCCTGGTAACAGTTCATCACCACCTTACCCGCCCATCCAAGCTATGACTTTAAAATATTTATAACAAATAAGATTATAGGGAGACAAAGTAGTAAATAGATCAACACATACATTCAACAGTTTTGAACACAATTCATCATTTCTTTTTGTGAGATTTAAAATAGATTGGACCTTTGATTTTAACCTTCTTTAATGGATCGCGTGTGACTGCAGGAGTTGACCCAGAGGGTCCTGGATCTGTTCGGCTGCCACCTGCAGGACTACATCCGAGCCAAGGAGCTGGCGTCCGAGCAGCCGGAGCGCCCGGCGGCCAAGTGGGGCGGCGATGACGAGCGGCTGTGGCGGGCGTACTCCGCCGTTGCCGCTCCCCACCTCGCCGTGACCGGCGACGGCGCGCGGGTCGACTACACCCGGGCGCTCGTGGACCTGCTGCTGCACGTCCTGGTGCCGCCGCCTCACCTGGAGAGCCGCACGGGGCGGTTCGTCGTCGGCGAGCTCATCACCTGCAACGTCCTGCTGCCGCTCGTCGCCAAGCTGTCCGACCCCGACTGGTTGAACTTCCTCGTCATCGAAATATTCGGCAAGTCCCGCAAACCGCAGGAGCCGGTTGCGACGGAGCCACCGCAGCCGCTGCCGCTGCCGCAGCCGTCACCGCCATCGTCACCGCCATCGTCGCCGCCGCCGGCTGAAGCGGAGCAAACGCCTCAAAGGGAGAGCGAAGCTCCTCCGATGAAAGAAATGCTCAGCGACGCAGAAACGCCGGAGCTCTCCGCCTACGACGTGATCGACTCCGAGGAGGCGGACGGTCCGCAGAGCAACGCCGAGGAAGAGGAACCGGCGCTGCCCTTTCTAAGGCACTACGTGAGGGGCAGCAAGCTGAACCCTTTTTACCAGGAAAGTGACTCGGACCTGGACTCCCCTCTGGGGGACTACAAACGAGGCTCCATCGATTCCCTCGTCATGATCGGACAAGAGGACAACAACGGCGTGGACCCGGAGCACGGCTTCCCCAGGCCGGTGGACGGCTTCTGCCCCAAAGTCCTGGTGAATTCGGAGCCGGTGGGGCATCCCGACGGCTGCCACCTCTCGTCGGCGGGGGCTCCCGGTAACGGCGGCCTCCAGGACCCGCAGAGGGAGGGTTCTCTCTCGGTGAACCCGGCCAGGGAGCTCCTTCTGGGGGTGGAACAGAATGAGCTGACCGTGGTCGGCCCGCCGCAGGGCTCCTCCCCTCTGCAGACGTTCAGCTTCGAGCCGCTCATCAGCCCCGACGGGCCGGTCATCATCCAGAACCTCCGCATCACCGGCACCATCACGGCCAAGGAGCACCGCGGCACCGGCTCACACCCCTACACGCTCTACACCATCAAGGTAGGCGGACGACGCCATCCAGACGTGAGCGGGTCTTTGTGATCCACAGGCTTCTCACGGTCATGAAAAACCTGGAAAAGTCATGGAATTTTTGTAATGGTTATTTCCAGGCCTGGAAAAGTCCTTGAAAAAAATAAAATCCCAAAAGTCATGGAAATGTGTTATATTCATGTGTTCATGACGTACGCTGAGTTTGAAATTTGTGTCATTTAAGGTTTACTGTATGCTTTGTATTCTCATTGTTAGTTTAAATACTACATTTACTCACTTTTTCATGTTTACACCCAGATTTCACTAAATGTTTGCTCATGGAAATTTGGTTTAAAGTCATGGAAATTTGGTGAAAAGTCACGGAAAAGTCATGGAAATCTATTGGTCAAAATGTGTATGAACCCTGGGTCCAGTTGTTTGCTTTAGCTTTAATATAAAAAGACATTTATGTGACGGCCAACACAACATCTGACAGGAATGTGCAACGCGTGACGAATCCTTTCTACTTGGTGTTGGTTTTCAGTACGAGACGGCGATGGGCTGCGAGACCCCCGGGAGCGGCCAGCCGGGCTCCGAGGATGCCGAGGTGGCGCCGTTGGGGGGCGGGGACCCGCCGGCCATGCAGCAGGTGGCCTATCACACGGTCAACCGGCGCTACAGCGAGTTCCTCAACCTGCAAACTCGGCTGGAGGAGAAAACAGAACTACGGAGACTCATCAAAGGTCGGAAGGACGGATTTAACAGTTGAAAACATTGTTTCTGTGACTTTCTGTGCCTCAAACGGACCTGGATCCGGCTCAAAAGATCCGGTTTGGTTGACGTTTCGGTACTTAATTGTTTAATTGTACCGTTTCAGGGGTGAAAGGTCCAAGGAAAGTGTTTCCAGACATGCCGTTTGGAAACATGGACAGCGACAAGATAGAAGCCAGGAAAGGACTTCTGGAGACCTTTCTGAAGGTGTAGTGGATTTATATAGTATTATTTATTATTCATCATAATTTAATGTTTTTTTTTTTTTTTTTAGATCTACGGTGGCTGACCAGCTTTTCTTTTCTCTTCTCTTTCAGCAACTCTGTGGCATCCCTGAAGTCGCCAACAGTGTAGAGATGCAGGAGTTCCTGGCTCTCAATACCGACGCCAGGATCGCGTTCGTCAAGAAACCTTTCATCGTGTCACGGCTGGACAAGGTTTGCAATAAACGGATGAAAATGACGCCGAAATACCGACACGATGACGATGATTTGTAAAAAAGTCCTAATTCATGTTTTGTTAGTTCTCTCTGCAACACGGCGAGCAAACTGCTTTTAAAATGTTTGTTTTCTCAATGCAGTTTGGATCGATTGGTGCTATGCTAGGCTACGCTAACATTGTAGCAGCTCCATCAACACTCAACATAACGTCATATAGACGCAAATACAGCAGTTATTGTTCGTACCGTATGGTTTACACCCAAATATTTATACATATAGTTGCTCTTTACTAGTTTAGTTTATTCACTGGATCCCCGTTAGCTGACGCCTTAGCAGCCGCTAAGGCGTCAGCTAACGGGGATCCAGTGAATAAACTAAACTACTGAGGTAGTCGGTAAACTACGGGGATCCAGTAAATAAACTAAACTACTGAGGTAGGTTTAGTTTATTTACTGGTTCCCTGTTAGCTAACGTCTTAGCGGCCGCTAGCTAACGGGGATCCAGTAAATAAACTAAACTACTGAGGTAGGTTTAGTTTATTTACTGTTTCCCTGTTAGCTAACGTCTTAGCGGCCGCTAGCTAACGGGGATCCAGTAAATAAACTAAACTACTGAGGTAGGTTTAGTTTATTTACTGTTTCCCTGTTAGCTAACGTCTTAGCGGCCGCTAGCTAACGGGGATCCAGTAAATAAACTAAACTACTGAGGTAGGTTTAGTTTATTTACTGTTTCCCTGTTAGCTAACGTCTTAGCGGCCGCTAGCTAACGGGGATCCAGTAAATAAACTAAACTACTGAGGTAGGTTTAGTTTATTTACTGGTTCTCCGTTAGCTGACGCCTTAGCGGCCGCTAATCTTCCTGGGGTCCACAGAAAGGGCAAAATATAATACATACAAAAATACTACAAACAGAATAAAAATAGTAGAGTCAGATACTTAGTGCAGTCGAGGACTAGGATGTATATTATGCAGTCCATCCATAATTTATACCCAAAAAAATCAGATGACTAAAAAAGCAAGGGAAAACGTGAAGTGGTTCCTTGAGTGTGGTTACTAATATGAGGCGTCGTAGAGCTTGGGTTCATCGTGAGTCTGTAATGTTCTGCAGTGCAGCTCATGGGTTGTGTGTGTGTGTGTGTGTGTGTGTAGATCATGGTGAACGCCATCGTGGACACCCTGAAGACGGCGTTTCCTCGCTCAGAACCTCAGAGCCCGACAGAGGACAACGAGACGGAGATGGATGGAGTGAAGCTGTGTTCCGACAAGAAGAGCAGGTAGGACTGCAGAGTCCAAACCATACAGATGATTGACAGACGCTTCTGGTTGTAGTGGGAGGGGCTTCACAAGAAGGTAGCGTTTAGCCAAAAACATCTCGATGGAATCGCCCCCTCTGGTGGTTCGTTCAGGAAGCGCTTGATCGAGATTGAAATCAGATTAAATGTGCATTCTCTACGTTCTCACTCAGCTTCGTCCTCGTAGCCGAGAGGTTACGTGATGATTGTTGGTGTTTAATCGTTGCGCAATGACAGTTGACCTCGTTGGTTTGATCCCAGGTCGCGTCTGAAGTTCTCCAGTAAAAACATCCCCTTCATGAACGGCTCGGACATCAGACCGCCGGTTTTGTTCAGCTGGGAGCAAACCAGCACGGTACGTAACTCGCAGGTTGATATTCGCTGCTTCAGTGATTTTTCTTCAGGGCTAATTCAAGTTCTCTCTCTGTTGAAGGTGTTTAACGGGATGTCGATGGGAGACTTGAAATCCTTCATCGCTGAACAAGAACAGCTGTCCGTCAGAGTGGAGTCTGAGAGGGAGGACAGTCCAGAGACGAGAGAGATCAGAGGCTTCCTGGACGACGGCTTGATGAGAAAGAACAGACAGGAACCTGGTAAGGACCGCTAGATGCAGTTCTACCACCAGGGGTCACTGTTGTCTCCAGAGTGGAACATAATGAGGCTGAGGGAGGAGGTTCAGTTCAGGTACATGGTGGTGCGTTCAGGCTCCGCTCAGTGGAAATGAGTACTGGATGAAGGTAAATGATAACGTTCTCATGATGCGTTCAGGCTCTGCTCAGTGAAAATGAGTACTGGATGAAGGTAAATGATGAAGTTCTCATGATGCATTCAGGTGTAATCTAGTAAAATGTAGTGTTGGTGATAAACTAGAATAAATCCAGATGTTTTCACATGAATATAAAATAGATATTCGAGATGAATTATGATGAACAGCTCTGAGCTCATTATTACACTTCATCAACACCAAGAATCACTAGATTTCATGTCCTTATTGTTTGAATTGTGTGTTTTTATGAAGGGAAAACGTTTTTCTGCTCACTTCAGACCGTTAAAATGATTGTTGTGGGCCTTGTAGCTGCTAAAATCAAAGGACAAATGAATCTGTGTCTGTAAATATGGATCATTAATGATCGATAACTAGTGTTCGTACATCTAAAAGTTATATCCGCTCCTTTTCTTTTCTCCGGTGCTGACTTTGATGATCCGTCGCTCCTCTACTTGTTGAATACTAACGGGGAGCTTTAAAAGATGTCCGATGACATCATGACATGATGGACACAACAACAAATAAAAGGATAGAAATTAATGCAGAAATATACTCATTTTTTATTCCACACATTGATCCTTGTACGAGTGATTCAGGAGAACAACTAACAACCTATCGTAGAAGTCGCGTGACTTTAGTCTGCTGTCTGATTTTTAGAGCGCTAGATTAAATCACACTGAGCTGAACCTGCAGCGTCTGGCCACACGGGGGCAGTGTTAGCACACTCATGACGTGAGGTGCTGATGGGATTACTGGACCTGCTTGTGGTCTGATCTCTGCATACAGACATCTTGTAGCATGTCGTGAGTGAATTGTGCGTTTGTCCTCTTTTGTGTGTTTTCCGTGTCGTGCAGCGTGTGAGACGGCGCTGGCCGAGGTGGCGCTGAACATCCTGTGTCTGCTGATGAAGGAGCAGTGGAGCTGGCTGTGCACGGAAAACATCCAGAGGACCATCCGGCTGCTGTTTGGCACGTTTATCGACAGGTGACACGACTATGAGGTCATGTGACCAACGAGCATCGTCCTCTGGGCGTGTGTGTGATGTGTGTGTCTGTCCTTCAGCTTCTAGCATCGTCCTCATGTGTTTGTCCTTCAGCTTCTAGCATCGTCCTCTGGACATGTCCTCATGTGTGTGTCTGTCCTTCAGCTTCTAGCATCGTCCTCTGGACATGTCCTCATGTGTGTGTTTGTCCTCCAGCTTCTAGCATCGTCCTCTGGACATGTCCTCATGTGTGTGTTTGTCCTCCAGCTTCTAGCATCGTCCTCTGGACATGTCCTCATGTGTGTGTTTGTCCTCCAGCTTCTAGCATCGTCCTCTGGACATGTCCTCATGTGTGTGTCTGTCCTCCAGCTTCTAGCATCGTCCTCTGGACATGTCCTCATGTGTGTGTCTGTCCTTCAGCTTCTAGCATCGTCCTCTGGACATGTCCTCATGTGTGTATGTCCTTCAGCTTCTAGCATCGTCCTCTGAACATGTCCTCATGTGTGTGTCTGTCCTTCAGCTTCTAGCGTCGTCCTCTGGACATGTCCTCATGTGTGTGTCTGTCCTTCAGCTTCTAGCATCATCCTCTGGACATGTCCTCATGTGTGTGTCTGTCCTCCAGCTTCTAGCATCGTCCTCTGGACATGTCCTCATGTGTGTGTCTGTCCTTCAGCTTCTAGCATCGTCCTCTGGACATGTCCTCATGTGTGTGTCTGTCCTTCAGCTTCTAGCATCGTCCTCTGGACATGTCCTCATGTGTGTGTCTGTCCTTCAGCTTCTAGCATCGTCCTCTGGACATGTCCTCATAGGTCGTGTGTGTGTCTGTCCTTCAGCTTCTAGCATCATCCTCTGGACATGTCCTCATGTGTGTGTCTGTCCTTCAGCTTCTAGCATCGTCCTCTGAACATGTCCTCATGTGTGTGTCTGTCTTTCAGCTTCTAGCATCGTCTTCTGGACATGTCCTCATGTGTGTGTTTGTCCTCCAGCTTCTAGCATCGTCCTCTGGACATGTCCTCATGTGTGTGTTTGTCCTCCAGCTTCTAGCATCGTCCTCTGGACATGTCCTCATGTGTGTGTCTGTCCTCCAGCTTCTAGCATCGTCCTCTGGACATGTCCTCATGTGTGTGTCTGTCCTTCAGCTTCTAGCATCGTCCTCTGGACATGTCCTCATGTGTGTGTCTGTCCTTCAGCTTCTAGCATCGTCCTCTGGACATGTCCTCATGTGTGTGTCTGTCCTTCAGCTTCTAGCATCGTCCTCTGGACATGTCCTCATGTGTGTGTCTGTCCTTCAGCTTCTAGCATCGTCCTCTGGACATGTCCTCATGTGTGTGTCTGTCCTTCAGCTTCTAGCATCGTCCTCTGGACATGTCCTCATAGGTCGTGTGTGTGTCTGTCCTTCAGCTTCTAGCATCATCCTCTGGACATGTCCTCATGTGTGTGTCTGTCCTTCAGCTTCTAGCATCGTCCTCTGAACATGTCCTCATGTGTGTGTCTGTCTTTCAGCTTCTAGCATCGTCTTCTGGACATGTCCTCATGTGTGTGTCTGTCCTTCAGCTTCTAGCGTCGTCCTCTGGACATGTCCTCATGTGTGTGTCTGTCCTTCAGCTTCTAGCATCATCCTCTGGACATGTCCTCATGTGTGTGTCTGTCCTCCAGCTTCTAGCATCGTCCTCTGGACATGTCCTCATGTGTGTGTCTGTCCTTCAGCTTCTAGCATCGTCCTCTGGACATGTCCTCATGTGTGTGTCTGTCCTTCAGCTTCTAGCATCGTCCTCTGGACATGTCCTCATGTGTGTGTCTGTCCTTCAGCTTCTAGCATCGTCCTCTGGACATGTCCTCATGTGTGTGTCTGTCCTTCAGCTTCTAGCATTGTCCTCTGGACATGTCCTCATGTGTGTGTCTGTCCTTCAGCTTCTAGCATCGTCCTCTGGACATGTCCTCATGTGTGTGTCTGTCCTTCAGCTTCTAGCATCGTCCTCTGGACATGTCCTCATGTGTGTGTCTGTCCTTCAGCTTCTAGCATCGTCCTCTGGACATGTCCTCATGTGTGTGTCTGTCCTTCAGCTTCTAACATCATCCTCTGGACATGTCCTCATGTGTGTGTCTGTCCTTCAGCTTCTAGCGTCGTCCTCTGGACATGTCCTCATGTGTGTGTCTGTCCTTCAGCTTCTAGCATCGTCCTCTGGACATGTCCTCATAGGTCGTGTGTGTGTCTGTCCTTCAGCTTCTAGCATCGTCTTCTGGACATGTCCTCATGTGTGTGTCTGTCCTTCAGCTTCTAGCATCGTCCTCTGGACATGTCCTCATGTGTGTGTCTGTCCTTCAGCTTCTAGCATCGTCCTCTGGACATGTCCTCATGTGTGTGTCTGTCCTTCAGCTTCTAGCATCGTCCTCTGGACATGTCCTCATGTGTGTGTCTGTCCTTCAGCTTCTAGCATCGTCCTCTGGACATGTCCTCATGTGTGTGTCTGTCCTTCAGCTTCTAGCATCGTCCTCTGGACATGTCCTCATGTGTGTGTCTGTCCTTCAGCTTCTAGCATCGTCCTCTGGACATGTCCTCATATGTGTGTCTGTCCTTCAGCTTCTAGCATCATCCTCTGGACATGTCCTCATGTGTGATGTGTGAGACATTCCTCGTCCTCAGTGACTGGACACATCATGGCGCTGGTAACTTTTATACATCAACATAATATAGATCTTTCCACGAAACCTTTACCGACAATGCAAATCATCTTTCTCTGTCCCTTAATGACTCCTTCAAAGTGCTCTTTTTTTATTTTTACATTTATTTTTTTACGAGCTGCTTTTCTGCAGCGAAGAAGAGATGGAAACTTCTGCATAGCGAAGCTTTAATCTGTGGACTCAGCCGGGACATGAGGACACATGGAGATTCCTCCAGAGAGGCTGTTTATGAGCTGGAGAGGCGACTCTGGCTCTCGTACAGTCGTTAGTGGAGAGAGCCGGTATTCTAGACGGGAGCTGGCTACGAGCCTGTGTGTGTGTGTGTGTGTGTGTGTGTGTGTGTGTGTGTGCGTGCGTGTGTGTGTGTGTGTGTGTGTGTGTGTGTGTGTGTGTGTGTGTGTGTGTGTGTGTGTGTGTGTGTGCGTGCGTTGCTTTCCACGCAGCGCACCTCCTAAACACTTAACCCGAATGAGAAGAGCGTGAAGTCTTTTTTCTCCACCGTGACATTTGTTGTATAATAGAGTCCGTCTGCTCCGGAGCGCCTGACATCAACTCCCCAAACATTTGTCGCATTTAGCTCCTGCTGCCAGTAAACGGAACATGCGGACAATGTTCTCGGGTTCTAGTGTTTGTGCGGCGTTGGGCGCCGTGACCTCACGTTCCCCCGGGGGTGTCGGCACCAGAATATCGTTTGTCTTTATATTCGGATCCCAGGCCCCCCTCTATTTTTAAGAAGTGTATGAAGGCCTCACGCTGTTTTGTTAGGCTTCGTCTATTTTGGGGCGGCCGTCTGTCAGCGCGGCTCTGGTGGAGAGAAACACTGCATTCTCTCTGCTGACCACCAGGGGGCGACTCCTCTGGTTGTATAGAAGTCTATGCTTCATGTGTTAAAGCTGCGTTCTCTCTCCTGACCACCAGGGGGCGACTCCTCTGGTTGTATAGAAGTATATTCGTCATGTGTTAAAGCTGCATTCTCTCTACTGACCACCAGGGGGCGACTCCTCTGGTTGTATAGAAGTCTATGCTTCATGTGTTAAAGCTGCATTCTCTCTCCTGACCACCAGGGGGTGACTCCTTTGGTTGTATAGAAGTATATACTTCATGTGTTAAAGCTGCATTCTCTCTCCTGACCACCAGGGGGTGACTCCTTTGGTTGTATAGAAGTATATGCTTCATGTGTTAAAGCTGCATTCTCTCTCCTGACATTACTTTTTCATGTTTACACTGAGATTTCACTAAATGTTTGGTCATGGAAATGTTCTTAAAAGTCATGGAAAGTTGGTTAAAGGTTATGGAGAATTGGTCAGAATGTGTATGAACCCTGCCTCCAGTGTCTTGGTGTTTTTTGCCGCTGCACCCGGAGCTCTGGATGAGCACCCCGAGGTGTCACGCCTCGTCTTCACAGACGTGCTTGTGCGATGACGTCGCGTCTGTCGAAAACAAACCGTTGTCTGTGGGTTTATTTTAGCTCCAACGGGAACCCGGTTACGCTCGACTGTGTTTTCCATAAATGGTAACGCAAACAAATCCCAGCGGAGTCCAGCAGCTCGCCATCAGCTGATGTTCCACCTCTTCAGCTTCTCTTGCATCACCGGCTGTCGGTTCCTCGCCAAGTATTCAAAGCATCTCCGCTTTTGTTCTGGATTGGAGTTGATTGTGTCGCTGTTGGAGTTGAGCCCAATGGTTCATTTAATCAGCTGATTCAGACCCTCGAGCTGGTGTGTGTCACTGGACTCTTGGGGTTTCTACTGGTGTGTGTGTGTGTGTGTGTGTGCGTGTGTGTGTGTGTGTCACAGCTTAAATTAAAATCAATCTTGTTGATAAATTGGCTTATCAATAATTGGTGTTTTCGAGTTAATTTGTGTACTTATTTGTTCAAGATTGTAAAGACCAAAATGTTTTTGCTCTGGAAAAGCCTGACTCCTCTGGTTAAAGCTGTATTCTCTCTCCTGACCACCAGGGGGTTACTCCTCTAGTTGTATAGAAGTCTATGCTTCATGTGTTAAAGCTGCATTCTCTCTTCTGACCACCAGTGGGCAACTCCTCTGGTTGTATAGAAGTCTATGCTTCATGTGTTAAAGCTGAATTCTCTCTTCTGACCACCAGTGGGCAACTCCTCTGGTTGTATAGAAGTCTATGCTTCATGTGTTAAAGCTGCATTCTCTCTCCTGACCACCAGGGGGTGACTCCTTTGGTTGTATAGAAGTATATGCTTCATGTGTTAAAGCTGCATTCTCTCTCCTGACCACCAGGGGGTGACTCCTTTGGTTGTATAGAAGTATATGCTTCATGTGTTAAAGCTGCATTCTCTCTCCTGACCACCAGGGGGCAACTCCTCTGGTTGTATAGAAGTCTATGCTTCATGTGTTAAAGCTGCATTCTCTCTCCTGACCACCAGGGGGTGACTCCTCTGGTTGTATAGAAGTCTATGCTTCATGTGTTAAAGCTGCATTCTCTCTCCTGACCACCAGGGGGTGACATGCTTTTTGAGAACCGTGCCGTGTCAAAAGGCCCCCGAGATTGGTTCATTTTTCATTTTACAACAGAGTTACACAACAAATGCAAAGTAGTATATTATTGGCAAGAAGCTGAGGAGCTGAGTTCTTCCTCTTGATATAAATACATTTAAAGATAACAAATCCAGTGGGAACGCCAACCAGCCAAGCTTCCACTTTTGGGGGGAATGCACAATGGAAAAAGTTAAAATTCTTAGTGCAAAATCTGTGTAAAGTAGCCGCAGGGACTGAAGATCAGATTCAGAGAAGCTTGTCCGTGTGTTTGTGTTCATCCTGTTGAGCTCCGAGAGGAAGTCTGAGGATGTTTAGTTTGTTCTGTAGAGACTAAAACATGTGGAGGTCGTTTAGGATAACGGACTTGTTGTGTGCGCTCACACGGACCACAGCCACGAAAACCTGTTTCTGTCTTTAAGATCTCGACGCGTCTCTGTGAACCTCCGGTGTGGAGTTTGAGAGGAAACGTGGTTGCTTTTTATTTTCAGTATTTGTTTCCTAAATGAGCATTACGCATTACACGATATCTCAGGAACAGCTGGGAGGAAATTAGCACAAATGTCACACCTGGACTCAAGGATAGATTGATCAGAATGTAGAGGTCAAAGGTCACTGTGACCTCACAAAAAAGTCTAAGGGTCTGTGTTAAAGCTGCATTCTCTCTATTGTCCACCAGGGACGACTCCTCTGGTTGTATAGAAGTCTATGCTTCATGTGTTAAAGCTGCATTCTCTCTATTGTCCACCAGGGGCGACTCCTCTGGTTGTATAGAAGTCTATGCTTAATGTGTTAAAGCTGCATTCTCTCTATTGTCCACCAGGGACGACTCCTCTGGTTGTATAGAAGTCTATGCTTCATGTGTTAAAGCTGCATTCTCTCTCCTGACCACCAGGGGGCGACTCCTCTGGTTGTATAGAAGTCTATATAAATGACTCTACTTCTCTCTTGATGTATTCCCTCAGTAAACATTGTAAACATGAGTTTATGTCTCAATCTCTAGTTTCAAGTCTTCTTCAATACAGCATGATGTTCATTTAGTAAATTATGGTCATTTAGAGTCAAACAGACCATAAAGCAGGGGACGCTTTAGGGGCGGGGCTACAAGGTGATTGACAGGTCGACACCAGATAAAGACGTAATGAGGGCAAAATGTTCTGGTCTCGTTTGAATTATTTTTAAGGGGGAAAACCTTTACTTTTTATGATCTGATCTGAAATCTGTCAACAGCGTGACGTTGGCTCGGTCGCAGTGTTCCTGGCTTTTTAAACTGACTCCTTCTGCAGAACAGAAGATAATTGAGTGATGCATTCGTTACAGAGCTGTAATAACAACAATAAAGATACCGAGCAATAAACCCTCAGACGTGAAGATGTGAAGCGCGTCTTCTGCTTTCTCAAGCCGCTCCGTCATGGCTCGTAATGCGTCTCACGTTCTGACCTCGATGCCATCGCTTTGCGGATGAAATTAAATAGGATTTGATCTGATTTCCAATTAGGCTTTAATTCCTGGCTCCGGACAACGTGCTGCTTTTTGTCGCCAAGCGTTTCATAACTTTCCTCCTCGATGGAAAACTTTCAGCCTGGAACCGTTCAGGATGGTCCGTCTGCTGCGAAAAGCCCTCAATTAAATCAGAGCCCAGACCAGACGCTGTCGGCGGGATCATTTAAACTTGAGTGTGAAGCTAAATCGAGACGCTCGCTCCGTCTTTAACCCGTCGGCTGTTTTTAGGAACCAGATTCCTGCCGTGAGCGCAGACGAACGTTACGGGAAAACTCTCGCTATTTTGATCTGCTCCCGTTTGTTGAAGGTCCTCAAAACACTTTTACACTCTCCACATTTAACCCGACGGGAAAAGATGTTCCTCGTTTGATTTATTAGCTTCAAATCAGCTTTACTTGGCCTGACGAAGGCTTAAATATAAGTGTGTGTGTGTGTGTGTGTGTGTGTGTGTGTGTGTGTGTATGTATATATATATATATATATATATATATACCGTCAGGTTACAAGCCGCTCCGGTGGGTGTCTCCGCTGTAGCAAGCTAGCAGCAGCTCTAGCCAGTAGCTAGCCAATAGCAGTAGCAGCGGGGAGCTAGCTGCTGCTAGCTCCCCGCTGCTACTGCCCCTCTGCCCGAGTCGGGTTTCGAGCCGGGGCTGGTCCCACTACCTTCGGTGGTTAGAGCCTGCTAGCGCTAGTAGGAGTGCTAACAGTTGCTAGCTTGTAACCCGACTTTTACGGTATGTGTGTGTGTATATATATATATATATATATATATATATATATATATATATATATATATATATATATATATATATATAATGATAAAGTGAAACAGAATGTTACAAGATGACATGAACACATCTTGGTAACGTTATAATTTACGTTCGCATTACCGCTCAATTTGACCGAATAGAGCTTGAACGCATCGTAGCGTAACTGAATGCAACCTCCGCTACCGTTAGCTATGTTAGCCGTTAGCCGTTAGCTTTGTTAGCCGTTAGCTCTGTTAGCCTTTAGCGCCGTTATTTAGCAGGACTGGCAGAAGAACAAAAATGCCTCGTACAATTCCTACAAATATTAGAAA
Source organism: Myoxocephalus aenaeus (assembly GCA_038501785.1). Taxonomy (NCBI): domain Eukaryota; kingdom Metazoa; phylum Chordata; class Actinopteri; order Perciformes; family Cottidae; genus Myoxocephalus; species Myoxocephalus aenaeus. The sequence goes on along the minus strand of JBAMJR010000077.1, from coordinate 198,289 downwards.
ACTAAACTCAAACTAAAAAACATGAAACTATATTATAATGATATCTAAAGTTGTATTAGTTTTGGAGTGTGTAACTCTCTCTCTCTCTCTCTGTGTGTGTGTCACTCTTTCCACTCTTAATTGTCGATTAGCGAGGGTCGTTTTCCAGCCGGGACTCGGAGTCATTTGATCTTTGTTTATTTTCTCTTTGCAGCGTCGAGACTCTGAGAACTGAACATCAAATCACCAAATCACTCTTTTCCTCCGTTATTTACCTTTTAGTTGTATCGTCATGCATGCACCATGTTGCAAATTAATTAACTTATTTTTTCTTCTATATTTTTTGGCCTGTGATCATGTAACTAATATGTAAGAAAGGTGCCACACAAATATGTTTGATTGATTAATTGAAAGTGCTCGCAGAAACCTTATATATCACAAACAACTGTGTTTTACTGTTGCGTTTCCTTCATAAAACATTTGTGAAGCTAATTTTTTAACATAATGAAACATATATATTGTTTTAGATCCACGTTCACCAGCTTGCAGTTGTCTTCTTCTTTTTCTCCCTCCTCCTTCGTCTTCTTCTTCTTTGTAGGCACATTGCTGCACATCTTTTTGTATTACTGCCATCCGTTGCATCACCCTTGTGTGTGTGTGTGTGTGTGTGTGTGTCTGTGTGTGCGTCCTCATGCACGAGACAAAAATAAACGTGCACCCACTCATTAAACCCACTGCTCCATCGTGCTGCTGCAGGTCAAGAACTCCACGTTGTGCCTTTTTTAATAAGACCCTTAATGTGCGTCGATGTTCCTCGAAACGAGAAACACGGTTTTATTTGAGCTGTTGGATCATTCTGGAACCACGAGAACATCTCAACATCTTAACACATGAAGCATAGACTTCTATACAACCAGAGGGCAGTAGAGAGAATGCAGCTTTAACACATGAAGCATAGGCTTCTATACAACCAGAGGAGTCGCCCCCTGGTGGTCAGGAGAGAGAATGCAGCTTTAACACATGAAGCATAGACTTCTATACAACCAGAGGAGTCACCCCCTGGTGGTCAGTAGAGAGAATGCAGCTTTAACACGTGAAGCATATACTTCTATACAACCAGAGGAGTCACCCCCTGGTGGTCAGTAGAGAGAATGCAGCTTTAACACATGAAGCATAAATTTCTATACAACCAGAGGAGTCGCCCCTGGTGTTCAGTAGAGAGAATGCAGCTTTAACACATGAAGCATGTACTTCTATACAACCAGAGGAGTCGCCCCCTGGTGGTCAGGAGAGAGAATGCAGCTTTAACACATGAAACATATACTTCTATACAACCAGAGGAGTTGCCCCCTGGTGGTCAGGAGAGAGAATGCAGCTTTAACACATGAAGCATATACTTCTATACAACCAGAGGAGTCGCCCCTGGTGGTCAGGAGAGAGAATGCAGCTTTAACACATGAAGCATAGACTTCTATACAACCAGAGGAGTCGCCCCCTGGTGGTCAGTAGAGAGAATGCAGCTTTAACACGTGAAGCATATACTTCTATACAACCAGAGGAGTCGCCCCCTGGTGGTCAGGAGAGAGAATGCAGCTTTAACACATGAAACATATACTTCTATACAACCAGAGGAGTTGCCCCCTGGTGGTCAGGAGAGAGAATGCAGCTTTAACACATGAAGCATGTACTTCTATACAAGCAGAGGAGTCGCCCCCTGGTGGTCAGGAGAGAGAATGCAGCTTTAACACATGACGCATATACTTCTATACAACCAGAGGAGTCGCCCTCTGGACAAATCTTCCCCCAAAAAATCCCCTAAAAGTGACCAGATGGTCAAATATATAGCCGAATAGACAGCAACAGGTGTTCCTGTCCTTTGACCGTACGTTACGTAATAGAACATTTAAGATTTAAATCTCATCTCGTCCCATAAGACGAAGCCACGGCTCTCAGCTGTTTTGATTGCCTGTATGTTTGTTGAAGTACGTCTGTTTATGAATTAAACACGTAATTAATTGAGCCGTCTCCCAAAGCATGTTGTTATTCTGCAGTTCTGCAACGTGAGGAAAGGAAAATACTTTACCATCGCTATTCGGGCCTTTGGCATCTCGAGCTGTTATGAAACACTAGAGGATAAAAAACAAGCATAATAGTGGAAACCAGGAATCCGTGGCTGGCACATCTCGTCCATCCATAGCTTCTCTTGAGTGCGTGCTAACTGGCCAGAACGAGCCAATGAAATAACTTCATTAGGGGCCACATGGAGTGAGCAAAAGAAGCAGAACATTTGGCCCAGAGGGTGGTCCCCGCTGCTTTCACCAGGCCTCTGAGCTTTTCCAACGCCGTTGCATAACAAGCATCTGCGTAGTGTTACGTTATTTCTGGAAAACTCTTCCAGTGTTTCTACAATCGTGTTTAAACTTAGTTACAGAATGTTTTAAAATGGGTTGTATCTCCTGCAGCTTTAGGCTCCAGACCGGAAACAACCCCCAGGTCATGAAAAACCTGGAAAAGTCATGGAGTTTTAAAATGGTTATTTCCAGGCCTGGAAAAGTCCTTGAAAAAAAAAAAAAATCTCAAAGGCTTTGTAAAAGTCATGTAAATGTGTTATATTCATGTGTTCATGTCGTTCATTTACGCTGAGTTTGAAATAATGAATATGCTTTTAAAAGAAAGACTCAAAATATAAGCAGGCATACATACAGGCATCTATATAAATGTTTATTCTTTTAATCAAACTATTGTCTCATTCATTTGAGTCATTTAAGGTTTACTGTATGCTTTGTATTCTCATTGTTAGTTTAAATACTACATTTACTCACTTTTTACTGTTTACACCCAGATTTCACTAAATGTTTGCTCATGGACATTTGGTTTAAAGTCCGAAAGATTTTGTTAAAAATCATGGACAGTTGGTTAAAAGTCCTGGAAACCCATTGGTCAGAATGTGTGTGAACCCTGAACCCTTGAACACTTGAGCTACATTGAGATGATGTTTTTTTTTTTTGCATTTTTCTTCCTCATGCTCTTAAAATAACCTCCTCATCCAGACCGGCTGTGTTTCCACCCCTCGGATGGTAAACCTCGGCGTGAAAAAGGTCGGGTCAGAGTGAACAGGGTCAACGTCTGCCAGCTCCACAGAGCCGATTGAGTTGACTCATCACAAGACCTTAAACCCAGCAGCCATGTGGAAGAACTGAGGGTTTAAGACGGTGCCACTGCGGCACTTTCAGATCCCCGTGGGAATGCAATGCATGTGCTTACCTTTGCGGGGATGGACTGGTCTGAAGCCGGGATCCTTCGGTACTGGGGAGGTCAGCCATGATGCCGGGGTCACAACCCACTGGGATGTGAAGAGTCAGGAGGTCAACCGACTGATGCCGAGGTCATTGCAACCCGGCGGTGACGCTCTCTTTGCGTTTTTTTCACCATTGCGCACAATTTCTTTTCCGTAAGGATTCTTCGAGAGGGAAAAGAAAGCTCGCGTAGCGTAGCCTGGTTGCTAACGAAACAATACCGTGACAGTTCATTCAAAAGATGTATTTGTATCATAGACACCTGTCTACCTGTTTTTTTTACTCTGACAGATTAGATGAAAGTAAACGGTGCAGCAAAGCTAATGCGTTACGATCGCTTCCTGCACTTTGACCTCTCCGGCTCTCGGTCTTTACCGCCTTTCTTTCTTTCTTTCTTTTTCTAAAAATCAACAATCGGTACATTTCTCAGCTAACTTGAACCCACTGCTGCGTGTCGGCACCTTTTTCAGATGGCTGGACGTGAGCGTGGCCAACCTGACGTGCACGGCGTACTGGGTGACGTACCTGCAGGTCGTCCAGGAGGCCGTGTGGCCGGGAGGAGCTCTGCCGACGGCGACCCGCCCGGAGCGCAGCCGGCAGCAGAAGGACGACACGCGGCAGCAAGCCTTAAGCTGCCTGACGAGACTCCTGCCAGGTACGTTGTGTTTATCAGGGATTAATGGACTTCTATGTTGGAGACCTGTCAATCACCTTGTAGCCCCGCCCCTAAAGCGTCCCCTGCTTTATGGTCTGTTTGACTCTAAATGACCATAATTTACTAAATGAACATCATGCTGTATTGAAGAAGACTTGAAACTAGAGATTGAGACATAAACTCATGTTTACAATGTTTACTGAGGGAATACATCAAGAGAGAAGTAGAGTCATTTATATAGACTTCTATACAACCAGAGGAGTCACCCCCTGGTGGTCAGGAGAGAGAATGCAGCTTTAACACATGAAGCATAGACTTCTATACAACCAGAGGAGTCGCCCCCTGGTGGACAGGAGAGAGAATGCAGCTTTAACACATGAAGCATAGACTTCTATACAACCAGAGGAGTCGCCCCCTGGTGGACAGGAGAGAGAATGCAGCTTTAACACATGAAGCATAGACTTCTATACAACCAGAGGAGTCGCCCCCTGGTGGTCAGGAGAGAGAATGCAGCTTTAACACATGAAGCATAGACTTCTATACAACCAGAGGAGTCACCCATGGTGGTGAGAAGAGAGAATTCGGCTTTAACACATGAAGCATAGACTTCTATACAACCAGAGGAGTCGCCCCCTGGTGGTCAGTAGAGAGAATGCAGCTTTAACACATGAAGCATATACTTCTATACAACCAGAGGAGTCACCCCCTGGTGGTCAGGAGAGAGAATGCAGCTTTAACACATGAAGCTTTTGGCGGAGGTTGCCACCGGCCTTGTGTAAATAATCGTGCAATGAAGTTACAATTATGACAGAGGGATAGATGAACACGACTAACAGCTGTTGACACATTGTCTTATATTTCTCTGTATTTCCAGATCTGATCTCAGACCTGTTGGGCTCAGATAAGTACAAGCTCTGCTGGCAGACTGCACTGGACTCTCTTCAAGACCCCTTTATTAACAGGTGAACACACACAGGAGACACTCAATGGCCACTTTGGTGCATGCAGTTGTTGTATAGGCGACGAAGGCAACTTTCCCAGTTCTCCAAGCTGTTGACAAACAAAGTCAACAAAGTAAGAAAACTACTGAGATATCTCAACAACTATTTGATTGAATTGACTTGAAACATCGTAAAGACATTCATGAACCATAAAAACTCAACTTCCATTTAGCGCCATCATCATGTGAAAATTATAGTTTCTTCATCAACTAATGTAGCAGGAAGTGCATACAGTGCAGTGCACTGGTTTATGCGTGTCCCAAAAAAGTCCCTCAGGACCTTATCGTATAGATATAAGTGTGTTTAGTAAAAGTCACAACTATTGAACAGATTGTCATCAAAGTTGGTGCAGAAATTCATGTTTCTCTCAAACTGAACACACTGGTAATAACTTTGGTGATCCTCTGACCTTTCATCAAGCGTCACCATCGGGTCAAAATTAAAATTTCAGACACGGTGTGTTCATGGACCGTCGGTTGGATGACAATGTAACAATAATGACAGTTTTTACTGTGTGATAAGCGTTGTAGTGCAATCACAAAATTTCTGATTTGCTTTTCAATGCCATTCAAAACATCAGGTTCCACTGAACGGACACAAACTATTCCCAACCTTTCACTTTCTCCATTATTAGTTTTGATAAATAATTTACATTTTTGGATTTGAAGTAGGAAGTTAAACAGCTCATAATTCATCTCTAATATCTATTTTATATTCATGTCAAAGCATCTGGATTTATTCTAGTTTATCACCCACTGAGCAGAGCCTGAACGCATCATAGTGTAACTGAAGTGAACCGCCGCTGGTTCTTCGTTAGCGGTGCTGCTAACGTTACTGCTAACGTTACTGCTAACGTTACTAGCTCTCCTCCGGTTGGTTCTCCGTTAGCGGTGCTGCTAACGTTACTGCTAGCGTTACTAGCTCTCCTCCTGTTGGTTCTCCGTTAGCGGTGCTGCTAACGTTATTAGCTCTCCTCCCGTTGGTTCTCCGTTAGCGGTTCTGCTAACGTTACTAGCGCTCCTCCTGTTGGTTCTCCGTTAGCGGTGCTGCTAACGTTACTAGCTCTCCTCCCGTTGGTTCTCCGTTAGCGATGCTGCTAACGTTACTAGCTCTCCTCCCGTTGGTTCTCCGTTAGCGGTGCTGCTAAGGTTACTAGCTATCCTCCTGTTGGTTCTCCGTTAGCGGTGCTGCTAACGTTACTAGCTCTCCTCCCGTTGGTTCTCCGTTAGCGATGCTGCTAACGTTACTAGCTCTCCTCCTGTTGGTTCTCCGTTAGCGGTGCTGCTAACGTTACTAGCTCTCCTCCCGTTGGTTCTCCGTTAGCGGTGCTGCTAACGTTACTAGCTCTCCTCCCGTTGGTTCTCCGTTAGCGGTGCTGCTAACGTTACTAGCTCTCCTCTCATTGGTTCTCCGTTAGCGGTGCTGCTAACGTTACTAGCTCTACTCCCGTTGGTTCCCCATTAGCGGTGCTGCTAATGTTACTAGCTCTCCTCCCGTTGGTTCTCCATTAGCGGTGCTGCTAACGTTACTAGCTCTACTCCTGTTGGTTCCCCATTAGCGGTGCTGCTAACATTACTAGCTCTCCCCCTGTTGGTTCTCCGTTAGCGGTGATGCTATCATTTAAAGTTGAACGCATCAATCGGGTTCTTTTTAAGAGCAGTTTCAGAGACTAGTGAAACATCATGACGTCCTGATCACATGACCTACTGGATACAGGAGGATAAAACTTTACTCTGTGAATGTTAACATTACAATGTGTGTCCACCACTGATCACGAGAGAAAAGATGCTGACTGCTCGTCCTGTGTCCCTCAGGCATCTGGTCTTCTGCATATTTGACCTCCTGCTGGAGTTCCTGGTTCCTGAAATACCCCAGGAGGACTTCCAGAGGAGCCTGATGCGAACCCTCTGCAAGAACCCAGAGAAGCAGCTGGCGTGAGGAAGGAAAAACAGAAAAAACACAACAACCCATCTTTAATTTCCACCATTCAGCTTGTTCTACTAACTTTCTGCTTCAGGTGAAGAGCGATCGTCCCCGCTCTTTTCTCCTGACGCCTGTCTTCAGTTGCGCGTCGAGAGGCGGCTTCGATTACGCCAGAGCACCTGGTTCGTGTTTGATCCTTCGAGAACGTGGCCGGTCGGCTCTAAACATGTGGCCGGTGTTCAGAGATCTCTCTTCCTCTTTCACCAAACTCGCTTCAGATGCTCTTTTTCGCGCTCTGCCCCTCGTCCCCCTCTCAAAAAACAACAACCCCACACCTGTTGCTCTAATCTGGATTAGCGGGATTTGCTTTAAATCTTTGTATTCTCCGTGGAGCCGTTCCTCAGCCTCCCGCTGGCTCTGCATGGAGCCACACATGTGACGCTTCCTCTATCGGGGCCTTCCTGGATTTTTTTTTTTATCCAGGTGCAGGATAAGTACATGCCGTCATGCAGCGTGGAGACGGATTCGGGCAGTTAGATGCCTTCATGGCTCCAGTAAAACGTGTATATGAAGCATCAGTAGCGTATACAGTGAGCTGTCCTTACTGCTATCTGGCCATTATATCCCTCCACCCCAAAATGCAATGGTATTTCAATTTGTGGTGGTCACAGCATTTTAATTTGGATCCATTTTCATGCCCGTCCCTCTGGAAAAGTCCTGTACCTTCACTTTGGAGCTACTTTTTGCTGAGAAAGTAGTCCCACGTGAAAACAGCTGACGCAGCAGCAAGGAAACTAATAATAATGTCTTTGTTCTATTCATATATATATAATATATCAATATATATATATATATATATATATATATATATATATATATATATATATATATATATATATATACCGTAAAAATCGGGTTACGAGCCGCTACTACCTTCGGTCAGTGTTCCCGTTAGCTCCCCACTGTAGCCAGCTGGGGCTCCTGCTAGCGCTCTGTTACTTCCCCACTAACTTCCGCTAGCTCCCCGAAAATCCTAGCTGAGGTAGGAGCGGCTTGTAACCCGACTTTTACGGTATATATATATATTCTTGCCCCCAAAAAAAATTAAACAATATTATATATATATAATATTGTTTAATAAAAAAAAAAAATGATTAAACAATATATATATATATATAAAATATTGTTTAATTTTTTTTTTGGGGCACTTTGAGAATCTGCCTCCGTGGTGGAAACGCACGACAATCAGCACTTCGTTCCCCGTCTGATGAAGACAACGAATAGAGAACGGTTCTGATGTTCGTCACCACACAGAGGATCCTTCGTCTCGATACAGCGCTTAGTTTATTTTTCACCCAGAGGCAAATCACGAGTTTCTCGACATTTTAAAGGTGCTAAATTCGAAATTTCGCACATTAACACGTGGGCAAACGACTGTCGGCTAACGGGTTAGCGGTGTTAGCACTGTTAGCTTGTTGAGATAAATTTGGACTTTAGCACCTTTTTAAATTTTCCAAAATAGTTGTGATTTAAATTTGGAGAAATTGTATAACGGCACACTTTTGCATTTTATTTTCAGGGGCCACATGTTGTTTTGTTTTTTTCTCATTTAAAATGCTTTAAATAATGTGTCCTGTGACTGAATCTGCATGTTCAGTCGAGCCATGTGGGATTCTGATGTTACAAAAGTTACATTCCAACAAAAAAGAACTTAATGTTTCTGTCATTCCAGTGTTTGCACTTACTTCCTGGTTTAGTGGGCTCACCTTAAAGTTTTTTTTGTTTTTGCATTTCCATTGTGTTGACTTGTGATTCAGCTTATTTATTAACCTATTTATTTGCTTGATTTACTAATTTATGACGTTTTCATAATGTTCTTGTTAATTGAAGTGCTTGTTCCTGGAGTTTGCCTTAATTAATGAACAATGTGCAGAAATGAAGCCGCCTTAGTAGAACGTACGCACCGTTTCTTTATGTCGTGTTCGTCATTGTTGTGATTATTGTTGAAGCTGTTACTGTTATTGGTTGTGAAGAGATTTTCTTTCGCTTGCTTCTGCTGATGAGGGAGTTGCATGCATGTTGTCTTGTGAAACAGAAAAATGACTCTGCACACATTCTGCTGCATACGCCGGCCACCGGCACATCAGATATTTACTCTTAATATCATTTTATACATTTTCTTTAACTAAAATAATATATAAAATAATGTGAAAACAGTTTGGTTATGTTGTGTGACTGATCAAAGCTACAGAATCTCTTATAATTATCAGGTTGTTCTCCGTACACATCCCACAAAATCCATTTCTAGGTAAATACCAAACAGAAAACGGTCTTTCATCCAGAAGGCTGTTACTTTACTTCTGTAGGTCTTTTAAGACAAACAACAGTCTATTCCTAAACCTAACAAAGTAGGTTTGTGGTTGCCGCAACCTAACTAAGTTGTTTTGTTGCCGCAACCTAACTAAGTTGTTTTGTTGCCGCAACCTAACTAAGTTGTTTTGTTGCCGCAACCTAACTAAGTTGTTTTGTTGCCTCAACCCATCTCAGTAGTTTGGTTGCCTCAACATAACTCAGTAGTTTGGTTGCCTCAACCCATCTCAGTAGTTTGGTTGCCTCAACCCATCTCAGTAGTTTGGTTGCCTCAACCCATCTCAGTAGTTTGGTTGCCTCAACCTATCTTCGTTTGGTTGCCTCAACATAACTCAGTAGTTGTGTTGCCTCAACCCATCTCAGTAGTTGTGTTGCCTCAACCCATCTCAGTAGTTTGGTTGGTTCAACCCATCTCAGTAGTTTGGTTGGTTCAACCCAACTTTGTAGTTTTGTTGCCTCAACCCATCTCAGTAGTTGTGTTGCCTCAACCTGATTAAGTTCATTAACTAAGTTGTTTCCTTTGAAGACATAAGTATATTTTGAAAAGACTGTTTTCATATAACGAGCAGACTGCTGACTTTAATAGGAAAACACACAACTTTGCGTACGATGTCATGCGAACCGTTATTGTAATAATATTCAAACTTATCATGTTATAAAGAGAAACTTTTTTTGTTTTAATGAGACGTGTTGACTTTGTGGTATAATAAAATGTTTTTTGATAAAACAAAATGAAGGAAACATTGTTTTAGATGCAGAAAGTTCTGTCAACACCTTGTTATGAAACAAGATCTACTTAAAGCAAGAACATTCTGTCTCTAAAACAAAACAATGTTGTAATGTTGTTGTAATGGTTTCAGCAATGTGCCTCCGTACTTGTGCTTTAATGGACGTCACTTTATTAATATTGATGCACAGTGTTGATTAGAGCAGCCGGTGTTTTTTAGACATGAACGCTTTAGGCCTCGATGTTTTAGAGAGTTTTAGAGAGTGACACCGTCCGCGGTTAGCTGTTAACAGTTAGCGTTTAACAGTTAGCGTTTAACTGTTAGTGGTTAACAGTTAGTGGTTAACAGTTAGCGGTTACCGGTTACCGGTTAGCGGTTACCAGTTAGCGGTTACAGTTAGCGGTTAGTGGTTAACGGTTAACAGTTAGCGGTTAATGGTTAACAGTTAGCGGTTACCAGTTAACAGTTAGCGGTTAACGTTGAACGTTTAACAGTTAGCATTTAACAGTTAGCGGTTACCAGTTAGCGGTTAACAGTTAACAGTTAGCAGTTAACGTTGAATGTTTAATAGGGTGACCAGATTTGAGTTTGTGAAAAAGAGGACACTTTGTCTTGGGGGGGGGGGAGGGGTGGAGTGGAGGAGAGAGAGAGAGAGAGAGAGAGAGGAGGAGGACACTTCGTCGCGGGGGGGATTACATTTACGTTGAGATCAGTCGACCAATGACAGTTCTCTCTACAGTCAGAGTTTGCGCAAGAAGGTGGAACGTGAGGGAGATACCATTTCCAAAACTTGTAAGGGGGTAATAACTATTTTCTCCGACGTAGCAAAATCCCGGACGTTTTTGGAATCCCTGCCGGACGCTTTTTTTAGGTCTCGAAAAGAGGACATCTTCCGGGAAAAAGAGGACGTCTGGTCACCCTAGCTAACAGTTAGTGGTTAACAGTTAGCGATTAGCGGTGCTCCTGTTCTTGCATTCTCTTTCACTCTTTTTCACCCTTTTGTCTTCTCTCTCAGATCTGTCTTGTGGACTTGTGTTGTGGATGTTAACTCTGTGAATGCTTCTCCGTTTGTATCACAGACTTCATAAACCTTTGCTGAGTATATTTGCAAAAAAACACACACAATAAAGTTACCAAACATGAGTTATTAAATCTGTTGTTCACGCTCGTTATTTCCTTGGCCGGAGGCGGGTGATGCATTTTACAAGCGTTGGTTATCTTTTATGAGATGTTACTTTAAGTTTACTCCGAGGTGCGTTTTAACCGTCTGGAGGTTCACCAGAAATCTACTCGGCCTCTTCGGGGTCATTTATGCACTCAATGTTTTTTCTTTTCTTCTTTTTTTTCCCCACCTCTTTGTACGGATGTTTCTATCCTCGGTTTCTGTCGCCTGCAGGCTCTCGGTTCACGTCCAACATCAGCAGAAAGTGTGTGTGGATGAAACCCTTTAATAAAGTAATAAAGATCAGACCCGCTTGTTGGACCGGTTTCTGTTGAGCTCAACAAAGAGGGAGAAAATCCTCTTAAGTCGTATTTCCAGATAAAACTGTGAGCAACACTTCTGGTTATCTCAGCGCTGACGGATTCAGATGACTGAACCTAATCACTTCAAAAAAATATATATTTCTATTGTTTTTAAGGAAGATTGAATACATCGGATCTTCTGTTTCCTCTGGTTTGAATTTCAAGATTCTGATTGATTTATTTTATTTGGACTTCAATTCATTTAGATTTTAAAGAGTTTGTTTGATGATTCATGTTATTTTCTTTGCTTTGGAGCTTTTGATCGTATAACATGGTCTTCATCGTGGTTGCTCACTTTTAACAGTTAAGCTAAACATGAACATTTCTTTAAAAAAGACCTTGAAAAACGGCTGAAAGCTCCACAACTCAGCGGTCAGCTGACCTTCAGATGAGACGACTTTGTGGTCAGTGTCAGAAATCAGATTTAATGAATGAATACTATTTTTATTTTAGCATTAATTGATACCTGCTGTAGGACCAGAGTGCTGCGGAGACTTTTTCAAACAAAGAAAGTCCATAAATAGAGAAAAGCAGCTTCTGCGTCTTTCGCCATCCAGTCGTCAGATCAACATTTTACACAACGAAATCCATAAACCACAAAACATTCACTGTGAAGTGCATCTGAATAAATGATCATTAAATCTCCATCTTGCCTTTTATTTCCAAACTTTTGAGACAAAAAGCGAACTCTTCCAATTTCTGCTCCTCTGAGTTTTTTCTTGAGCCAACAAGGAACATAACTTTCTGAAATCTTCATAATTTCATGTGTGTTGCTGCTACTAAGTCTTTATGAATCGTTTCATCATCAGATGAATCGATAACTCTTTAAACGTTTCTGAGTCCATAAAGTTTACGGAACAAAGTGCCGGTAAAAGCTCCCGAGGGGGAGGAGCCTCAGTTCCTGGAAGGCTATTTGTGTGTGTGTGTGTGTGTGTGTGTGTGTGTGTGTGTGTGTGTGTGTGTGTGTGTGTGTGTGTGTGTGTGTGTGTGTGTGTGTATGTGCTCACTCTTGATGGCCTTTATCATCTGAAAAATGTGGCACATTATTTAGGTGAGGAGGAGGAAGAAGAAGAGTGGGTCTCAGGTTAATATGGGGACAAACCATCCTGGTTTAGCTTCTTTATTTCTAAAATCTTCCTCTAACCTGACCTTTTCAAAACCAATAATCAAAACCAATGTAAATCATAAGCAAATATATTAAACAACAGAACCAAAACTGCTGTATTTGGATGTATTGAACACCATAAGTAATATACAAGTGAAATATATGGTTTGATACATGAGAACATTCAAATGTCACAGATGTGCCCAAATGCAAATTTTGGAGACCTCGCCTGAATGTTCGCTGTTCTAAACCCTCTCTAACTTTGTTCTGCTTCACTTCATCAAAGTCAACCTTTGCAGAGAGAATGTTCACATATTGTGTTATGATTTGGGTTAGAGAATGTTCACATATTGAGCTATGATTTGGGTTAGAGAATGTTCACATATTGTGTTATGATTTGGGTTAGAGAATGTTCACATATTGAGCTATGATTTGGGTTAGAGAATGTTCACATATTGTGTTATGATTTGGGTTAGAGAATGTTCACATATTGTTATGATTTGGGTTAGAGAATGTTCACATATTGTGCTATGATTTGGGTTAGAGAATGTTCACATATTGTGCTATGATTTGGGTTAGAGAATGTTCACATATTGTGTTATGATTTGGGTTAGAGAATGTTCACATATTGTGTTATGATTTGGGTTAGAGAATGTTCACATATTGTGTTATGATTTGGGTTAGAGAATGTTCACATATTGTGTTATGATTTGGGTTAGAGAATGTTCACATATTGTGTTATGATTTGGGTTAGAGAATGTTCACATATTGTGTTATGATTTGGGTTAGAGAATGTTCACATATTGAGCTATGATTTGGGTTAGAGAATGTTCACATGTTGTGCTATGATTTGGGTTAGAGTTGGACCTTACAGCTGCATCATTTCAAAGAAATAATCATCCTGAAAGTGATTTTTTTTATAGGCGGACCTGAAACCTTTTCATTTCTTTCTGTGTGTCATCTTCATTTACTCTTAACCAGTAACATATAGACTGATATTTACACATCTGAACAACATCTCACATGTGTATCTTTTATTATAACACCAACATTATTCAAATAGCCCTAGTGGTTGCAGAGATACACCCTTTAGGGTTTGGGGATGACATTTTCGAGGCCTAAAAATAGGTTAGTTTTAAAAGTTGAACTGTGTCATTTTTATTATCGTGCTTTGAAAACGTTACACACCTGAAACTGAACATCAAGATGGGAAGTTTAAGAAAAGTTCATTTAATTTACATCAGGTTTGGATTATTGTCTCATATAAATGAGACAATAATCCAAACCAATGGGATTCATTGAGCGGAAACCAGAAGGCCGTGTTTCAGATCCCTCGTGTTCACAGAGACTGGATCAGGTTGTTGAGTTGGAACAACGGATGGATCTGAACCAGACTTCTTCTGGCTTCATTCTGGAGTCTCTTGGTTCCAAACCCGCGAAAGCTAATCGTCCGCGTGGTTCTGCGGCACCTTCACGGCCTCCCGACCCGCCGGCTTCTAAATGTTTGGTCTCGCTCGGCAGCTCTTCTACCGGGAAACCACATGTTCTGTGTTCTCGACCGGTTACGCATCCTCAACACACACACACACACACACACACACACACACACACACACACACACACACACACACACACACACACACACACACACACAATTCAGTCTTTATATTCATCAATATTAATGTATTTCTGCAGTTTCCTCCAGGTGTCACTTGGAGACGTGAATTCATTCATTTCCATCTGTAACTTTCCATCTCTCTAAATCTGAAACTGCAGGTGTTCTGCTGGTTTGAGGGCTGTGATGCACGTGATGCGCCACTAGAGGGCGACGCCACCAAGCGGCTGCTTCAGAGTCCGTCCTCCAAGAGACCACAGGGGGGCGCCAAGGGAGTAACCAAACAAATCCACCTGTTGAGGAGGAGGAGGAGGATGTACCTTCATCCTGGAGGGGCTGAATGCTGTGAGAGAGTCAAATCCTTTTTATGTATTATTATTTTCATCTGTTCATGCAGGATTCTGTCATTCAGAGTTTGTCACAGACAGCGAGCTCATCGGGGATTTAAACGATGACACGTTCACCGCCTGCAGCGTCGCTTTAAAACGGACAGAAACACGAGTACATATCTGTTATATTTCTACAATATTGTTTTATTCGGGGCTGAAATCCTCGTGTTCCATTAGAGGCCTGCAGCTCTTGTCTGAGTTCTTTTGTTCTCTTATTTTAATCAGCAATATTAACGTCTGACATTGGCAGCCTAAATTAATAAAAAAATATTGGAAACCATACTTGGCGTTTAATAATAATGATGAAATAATGTTTTTATTTTTATTTTTGCGGTACTCAGAGGCCTCAAAGAAACAATAAAGGAATAACAATATGAACAAAGCAAACACACGCACGCACACACACACACACACACACACACACACACACACACAAACACACACACACACACACACACACACACACACACACACAGCTGAGGTCGCTTCATGACTCGTCACTTTGAGCTCGTTGTCTTGAGCCAAATTCCATCAACAACAATAATAAATCTTTTTGAGACATTTTAATCTTCATTCATATAAATATTATTTCATATTGGGCAACAGGTAACAGCAGGGGGCGTTTTAGATAAGTTAACAATATTGTTCATTTTTCAAACTAAAAGCACGGACACTTTTCTGGTGACCGTTGACATGATGAAAGTAGATTAGCAGTCAGCTGTTGGGTTCATCTGCTGTCTAGCTGATTCATATTAAGATGATTATGAGTTATGAGGCTGCAAACGATACAAGCTTTAATCTTTACTGGCATGCCTTTATTTTAATGCTTACTTTTGTTGTAAGTATCATTTTAAGGCTTATGTCCAATTGCATTATTACAAAGCTAATTATGGCTGCAAGCAGCTAACAGAGTTGTTGGACTGATGAAGGTCAGCAGGTAGAACTCGTCTTCAATGATTTATGAATTCAATTCAACACGGTAAACACTTCGTTTTGCATTTTAATAGCTGAGCTCTGTGTTTGTCATAGACCACATAATAATAGATAAAAGATAAAGATGAGCTCTGTGTTTGTCATAGACCAGATAATAATAGATAATAATAGATAAAAGATAAAGATGAGCTCTGCGTCTCCTTCAGGCCTCAGCTGGCTCTCTGAGATCTCATCAACAGGAAGCTGATTACATCCTGATGCTCATTTTAAATGTGCAGGTTAGATAATAAAGGACGGCCTTTGGAGAAAGAACAGAACACCACCAACCCATCCAACCTCCCCTCCTCCATCCATCCAGCTTTCTATTATCTATCCACCCATCCGTCTGTCCATCATCTGTCCATCCATCCATCTCTCCGTCCGTCCATCATCCTCCATCATCCATCCCTCCGTCTGTCCGTCCATCCATTTATCATCCATCCATCCATTCGTCTATTATATATCCGTACATATGTCCATCCATCCTTCCTTCCATCTCTCTGTCTGTCAATCCATCCATCCATCCATTCGTCCATCTCTCCATCCATCTGTCTATCCATCCATCCATCCCTCCATCTATCCATCCATCTGTCCCTATATCTCTCCATCCATCCATTTCCATCTGACGTCCATCCATCATCCGTCCGTCCGTCCGTCCATCCATCCATCCGCCCCTCTATCTCTACATCCATCCATCCGTCCCTCCATCCATCCATCCCTCTATCTCTCCATCCATCCATCCATCCATCCATCCATCTCTCCATCCATCCTCAGTTTGGAGCAGCAGATTGTTTTCTACCTTTAGAATCACGAATGAAGAGGCTGAGACTTTTTTCAGATCTCCATCCAATCATCAGTTTAATCTCGGTGGACGTGATTTATGCAAATCAAGGAAAGGTCCCATCTGCCTCGTTCTAAACAGAGATGATGATGGCGGGAAATCTCATCTCATCCTCCGGGAGAGTAGGAAGCAAGTTGCTGCTTCGCTGCACTTTCCCTGCAAACCTTTCTCATGCGATTCAGGAGCCCAGAATGTTTCAGACTAATTATCTTGTATGATTCATCGTCTGACGTGGAAAGGCCAACGTGTTGTACTTGCTTCCCTTTGCATCTCTTTGTAGTCTCGATGCCAGGAATGGAAAAGTGTTCTGAAGTGCTCGGCGTTGCTTTGCATTGAAGCCGATTTCCATGAAATTCTCAATGATGAAATGATAAGCATCAGGGATGTTCCACAAAGCACCAGATCTAATCTAACACATTATTAGTGTTTGACTAATTATATATAATGCATCTTATTCCAATAAAAAGGTCCCGATTAGCCTGCTATGACAACTGCAGCCCCGACAACACCCTCAAATTGTATTTTATATAAATGTCAGATCACTGCTAATAATTTATCTGATTGTTGTTCTATATTTTCAATGCAACCTTCAATCTTGATGTTAAATGTTGCTCATCTGATACCTCTGATCATTGTGTATTAGACCATCTGTTTGGTTTCTCTGACTCTTGGTAAATTCTTATCTCTCTCAAAGAACATAATATCCTCTCGTAATACGGAGTACCTCAGGGCTCTGTTCTTGGCCCTCTTTCTCTCTTTATATTTCACCTCTTTGCCAAACTACACACCGCCTCCCCCAGATTCCACCTTCACACAGAAGGCTTCCGACCGTGTTAGTCGATCCAGCACACGTTTCCTTTTGGAACAGGTTTTTATAGTGCGTCTGTTGAACCCATGCGTTTCTAGGTTTTCTTCCTTAACAGGAAACACAGGTGGACATAGACGACACTGTGCAACTGATATTTCCTAACCTTGATCTCCACTTCCTCTCTATCTATCGCTGATTGCTTGAACATATTAGTGATCCAACTTTCCTGGAAGTTCACAACACTTCATGTTGTTTTTCCTTCTAGTAGCAACAGCTGTTTATTTTGAGTAAACAGAAGATAAACTGAGTTCAGGTCATGAGCAGTGAACCAATCTGCAGAGGTCGGTAATAAACAGCTCCGGACCAGCCATCAATCACACGGTGGGCGTCTCCATCAAGTGAGTGTTTTCTCCTCTCCTTTGGCTCGTCCAGCCGGGTCGTGGGTTGATGTCCGACCGCAGTATTTTTAAAATCCTTTTCTCGTCTGTCAATGTAGGTGTATGTTCCTGACTGAGTCTAGTAGCAGCATTGATGTAAAAAACAATTGAGATATTTAAAAGAAATGTATTGCTGTTTTTAGGCAAAATCCGTTTTTTCTTGTTGCTTTTGGTTCCTCGCTTCTTGTCCTCTGACCACGACCATTAGTTTTATGGGCCTTGCTCATCCTTCAAGTGGCCATCGTAAAGCCATCGAGCATTCTTTAGCTCAGTCAGATAACATCAGCTGGTGCACTCAGAGGTCACGGATACATTCATGACCTTTCAGCGTCACTAAATCACTGCCAGTCATTCTGAGTCGTAGCGTAGCGGCCATGAAACAGACGAGGCCGTCGCCGAAAAGATCAGCTTCTCTCAGAGGCCCCTCGGTTATCAATGTGTGGAAATACTGTTGTATTGTCTAATCGATGCTTCATGTGTCCTGTGCTTGACTTCCTGTCTTTGTGGTTTATTCCCTCCTTTTCTATCTGCGTATCACCTGTGTTTATTTAATCTCTAGTCTAGTTTATTAGCCTCGCTCGCTCCCATATGTTTCTTCCTCCAATCAGCTTTCAGCCCGCCCCCATGTCGTCCCACCTGAGTCTCGTTGTGTATTCATAGTCCTTTCTTTTCACTATTGGTTGTCGGTCCGTCTTTCATTTCTTCGGTGTTGCATGGAGTTGTTGTTCTTGTTGTACGTTTAATTTTTCATTTAATAATTTCTCTTTCTCCTGCTGCTTGCCGTCCGGAGGTGAGAGGTGGACATAACCAACAGCTCCGTTCAACGACTGCAGAGAACGAGCCAATCAATCTGATCCCATATTTGACGAGTCAGAAAGGTCTATTCTTTTGTATTTCCATTCGATTTTCAAGCAAAATGTTAAGCAGATTTTTGAAATGTCTCAAAAGAGAAGTGTGCGAACCTTTCCTCACCTGAATAAAGAAATATGAAATAAACTTCAAAGAGTAGTTTGGTCAGAGTTTTGCGCTATAGCCGACGTACAGCTGTAATCTACCAGTAAACGGAGGAGGAGGAGAAGAAGAAGAAGAAGAAGAAGAAGAAGAAGAAGAAGAAGAAGAAGAAGACGAAGACGAAGACGAAGAAGAAGAAGAGCTTGTAAACTGGAAACAAAACAAGTCTTCTTGGCCATCTCTCTGTCTGTGAGAGAAACAAATAGAGTTATAGAGAGAACATGTTTCATGTTGTCTGGACATGAAGACAAGCATCCACCCGTTACGGGGAAATCAGAGAGGACGCCGAAAACAGCTGATCGGTGATGAGAGGTAAATGTTTGCTAAGTTGTTCCATTTAAACAAAGTAAAAAACCACTTGAAGCAAATGTAAAAAAAGATCCCGGCCTTCGTAAATGTTCCCGTGATCGACAGGCAGCTACGTTTGCACATAACGTTGGGGATTTCGATGCTGGTATCCAAGTCAAAATCTCTCTCAGTGATGGAAAACCCACTTGTCATCTGTCAGGTAAATATATTGAGCATGTACGGAAAGCAATCATAGTTAATATGTCACTTAATATTTGCAGCATGTGTCCGGTGAGCAAAAGCCAAACCCTCAAGTCATTCAAGCACAAAAGCAGATGAATGAATGAAGGATGTTTATTTTGGAATGAATACATACTTCTGTTTTCATTTTTTCCTAAAAAAAAACCCTGCAGCTGTGAGCAGTGAGCAGTACAAAGTCACACAATGCTGGCTTGTTTAGAGCCACGAAACAGATGGAAAGTAAGATGTCCGGCATCTTCCGACTACAACTAGAAGCCTTATGCCAACAAGTGAAAGAACCAACGCCCTCTCTGCAACAGGAAGAGACCAACCGGCCGTAACAAAGCCGCCGGTGTCTTCAGGTCTTCAGGCGTCGACGTCACGCTGCATTTGAAAAGAGTTGCTGTTCTTTAGGCTTAAAGACATTTCATCACTCGTCTGGTTGTCGGTTCTGTTGAAAGGTGGGAACGCTGCTGAGACCCGAGAACCACTCAGGGGCTAAAACCTCATGACAAGATCCATCAGTGCACCTCGCCGACAACAAACACTGTTTGGGGGAAAATGGCCTGAAAGAGCCGTGCAGCGTGGGATTTATTCCACGTGTTTGTGTCAGGATGAAAAGGGGGCGGAGTCAGCTGTCTGCTACCGACTGAACGCCACCAGCTCACATGGATCTGCAGCTTGACCTCGACGCTCATGACAACCTGAAATGACCACGACCTCTAGAGGTCAAACACAGGGCTTTGTTTGTGTTCTGTGTGAAACCAGAACAGACGTTGAGTTATCTAAAATGACGTTGATATGGTACGACATGTATATGTCATGTATATGTCATATATATGTCATGGCTGAAACATAAGAGAAGTTAATATCGTTCCTTCTGGCTCGTTCTCTTGTGTGCGGTGTTTTAGTGCCGCAGTTTTGTTGGATTGTTTTGTCATGTTTTGTTATAACTAAATCTGACTGGTTCTTGTTGATGTGTTCAACAAGCATTGTCCGTTAATGACGCAGCGTTCCGTCATGCGTGTATTTATGTAAACAATATCAGACGGCACTGAAGGCCCAGGTTGAAAATGCACGGCCCGCCACTGCGTCTTACATACGTCTTATATACCTCATATATATACCTCATATATACGTCATAAATACATCATATATATGTCATAAATACGTCATATATACGTCATACATACGCCATACATAAGTCATATATACGCCCTATATACGTCATACATACGTCATATATATGACGTATGTATGACGTATATATATATATATGATTTCTTGCATTTTAAACCAGTAAAGCTGCAACATTCTCTTTAATAACTGGGCCCTGAGCTTCAGAGGTTTGTTGCTGTTATGCATCAATCACATCACAGTTTAACTCTTGGACTGACGACAACATGCCGACGATGTCCCGCCCTATGTGTGGCTCTCACTACGAGAAACAGCTGATCCCGATGCGCACCAGTGGAGGCTTTTCTGTGGGAAACGTGGTAGTTCCTGTCATCCTGCACACATCAACACTGGACATCCAGCCAATAGGAACACTTCATCATGGCCTTGAGATAATCGCCGTGGAGAAGTCCCACTGATACTCTGTAACCACTAGAACATGTTTATATTACCATTCATGGAGGGAATGTTTTTCTCCAGCAACAGCTGGATTCAGGTAACATTTACAGCACCGAATGGACAAGCGAGTGAAGGAGTAGAGGGCAGGAAGTGGAGCAGTATTATGACAAGAGGAGGACCAGGAGAGGAGCAGTATTATGACAAGAGGAGGAGGACCAGGAGAGGAGCAGTATTATGACAAGAGGAGGACCAGGAGAGGAGCAGTATTATGACAAGAGGAGGACCAGGAGAGGAGCTCCCCTCCCCTCTGAGGTTCATGTAACAGCCGCTTGTATGTCGGTGCACGCCGCTGTCTGCTCGCGGTTATCAGCGGAGTCATTCATCCTCATCTCACCTGTTTCTTTGTGTGATATCTTGCAGGAATTTCTCACATTTAATGAAGCCGTTGTTGCTCGAGGCCTCGTTGCTTTCCTCCCTGATTCCTTTCATTTACAACAGGATGAATTTTACCTTCCACTCATTTCATGCTGATCAGCTGACCTCAGGTCGTGACCCTGAACCAACGACATTATTCTCTTTTAAACTCTTTGAGCCCCACAAATGGGGACCCTTTTATAACAGGTCACAAGGTACAAATCCAGAAAAAAATATGGTATAAATACAAAAAAAACATGTTAGATATCAAATTAAACATACAAATGTACAACCTCTAAACACAACTCAAACAATACATAGGATTATGGGTTAGGGTTTAGGGCTTAAAGGGCCGTTCAAAAGACATTTTCTGGTTTATTGTACGGCACGAACCCTCTGCAGAGGAAAGGATTGTAATGCTACTAAAGCCATAACACGCTCATTGAAAAGCTTTAATATCTCAGAGTGACGGCCGCTCTCAAACAGCTTCAGGACTCAGACGGTGAGGAGCGTCCGTCAGAGAGCAGCTGAGATCTCTCTGTCCTCTCTGGACCCGAGCCAAGAGACTGAAATGTTCCCACCGGAGAAAAGGGTTCTTTCCCTAGAATTCCTCTCAGAGAGAGAGGGAGAAAGAGGGAGAGGGAGAGAGAGAGGGAGAGGGAGCGATAGAGAGAGAGAGAGAGAGAGAGAGAGAGGGAGAGAGAGAGAGAGAGAGAGAGAGAGAGAGAGAGAGAGAGAGAGAGAGAGAGAGAGAGAGAGAGAGAGAGAGAGAGAGAGAGAGAGAGGGATTAGTTAATCAGCTGCACCTGTTGCAGACTCTGGGACCGCTTGGTGGGAACACACACACATGCATGTCCACACACGCACGCACGCTCGCTCGCTCACTCACTCACTCACTCACTCACTCACTCACTCACTCACTCACACACAAGTGTAGTTATTCGCACACACACACACACACACACACACGTCCACACACACGTATGAAAACACAAAGCAAAGTGTGACGATGTGTGCGATGGTGCGTGACGGTGTGTGTGACGTGGTGTGCTGTGTGTGTGACGTGTGTGATAGTGTGTGTGACGGTGTGCTGTGTGTGACGGTGCGTGTGACGGTGTGTGTGACGTGCGTGTGATGGTGTGTGTGACGTGTGTGATAGTGTGTGTGACGTGCGTGTGATGGTGTGTGTGACGTGTGTGATAGTGTGTGTGACGTGTGTGATAGTGTGTGTGACGGTGTGTGATAGTGTGTGTGACGGTGTGCTGTGTGTGATGGTGTGTGTGTGACGGTGCGTGTGATGGTGTGCTCTATGAGACGGTATGTGTGTTGGTTTGTTTGACGTGTGTGTGACGGTGTGTGTGACGGTGTGCTGTGTGTAACGTGTGTGTGACGGTGTGTGTGACGGTGTGTGTGTTGGTTTGTTTGACGTGTGTGTGACGGTATGTGTGTTGGTTTGTTTGACGTGTGTGTGACGGTGTGTGTGACGGTGTGCTGTGTGTAACGTGTGTGTGACGGTGTGTGTGACGGTGTGTGTGACGGTGTGCTGTGTGTAACGTGTGTGTGACGGTGTGTGTGACGGTGTGCTGTGTGTAACGTGTGTGTAACGGTGTGTGTGACGGTGTGTGTGACGGTGTGCTGTGTGTGACGTGTATGTGACGGTGCGTGTGATGGTGTGTGTGACGGTGTGCTCTGTGTGACGGTGTGTGTGACGGCGTGTGTGACGTGTGTGTGACGATGTGTGTGACGGTGTGTGATGATGTGTGTGACGGTGTGTGTGACGGTGTGTGTGACGTGTGTGTGACGTTGTGTGATGGTGTGTGTGACGATGTGTGTGACGGTGTGTGTGACGTGTTTGTGGCGGTGTGTGATGGTGTGTGTGACGATGTGTGTGATGGTGTGTGTGACATGTGTGTGTGACGGTGTGTGTGACGATGTGTGTGATGGTGTGTGTGACATGTGTGTGTGACGGTGTGTGTGACGATGTGTGTGACGGTGTGTGTGACGATGTGTGTGACGATGTGTGTGACGATGTGTGTGACGGTGCGTGTGACGTGTTTGTGGCGGTGTGTGTGACATGTGTGTGTGACGGTGTGTGTGACGATGTGTGTGACGGTGTGTGTGACGATGTGTGTGACGGTGTGTGTGACAGTGTGTGTGACGGTGTGTGTGACGGTGTGTGTGATGGTGTGTGTGACGGTGTGCTCTGTGTGATGGTGTGTGTGTTGGTGTGTTTGACGGTGTACGTGACGGTGTGTGACAGTGTGTGTGTTGGTGTGTGTGACAGTGTGTGTGACGGTGTGTGTGACGGTGTGTGTGTGACGGTCTCTGGAGGTCTCTGAGGTCAGAGGGACTTTCCAGCCTGGTGTTTTGCGTTCATGATGTCATCCTCCGGCGCGTCGCGGCTCATTTGGAAGACGTTAGCGCTCTCCTGGCGCCGCGTCAACACAGCGTACGGCTCCTAGTGAATATTCAAGTTTCTGGGAAATTATGTTTCATGGAGATAATATCCAAGGTAAAGTTTCTGCTTTGGCTCAAGCTGAGTTGTGTTAATGCATGACAGCCAGCAGAGGAGGGGGAGAGGAGCCATATGATTTTGATGATAACGTCTCCAAACA
This sequence comes from Myoxocephalus aenaeus, assembly GCA_038501785.1. NCBI lineage: Eukaryota > Metazoa > Chordata > Actinopteri > Perciformes > Cottidae > Myoxocephalus > Myoxocephalus aenaeus. The sequence goes on along the minus strand of JBAMJR010000077.1, from coordinate 174,503 downwards.
GTTGTGCGTTGGTTCGTGCTCAGACCGAGGGCCTCTATTAATCCGATTATCTGATTGGTCATTGTAGTATTTCTCTCATGAGATTAACATTCCTCTTCTGTTTGACTTGATTGTCACCATCCATTCTGGTCAATACCCCTAGAGACGTCCTCCAATGGCAGCGGAGCGTCTAAAGTGGGAGGAGCTTGCTGCAGCTACTTCCTGCAGCGCTCGTGCCGTGTCCATGAGTCTAAGAGTTATGCAACGTCTGTACATGAAGGGGTTTTATCGTATGCACGGCCGTAATGAGCCCGCAGCTCTTCACGCTGCAGCGATCACACCGATGTGACGCGCACCGTCTCTCCGGTTACGCAACCCGGCCGCCATGGCACGGCCACGTGTATATTAAATATGATGAGATGCAACAACAGATTCCTGTATGGAGAGCCCAGATGCTGATGCAGAACATCTGCTCAGCAACATCATGACGTAAGAGAGGAGTGTTTGCATCTCTAGTTCTAAAAGTTATTCTGTCTGTATCATATTCACTTATTGGGGATTCTTTACTGTTTATTATTTATATTACTTGTTTTTTTTATTTTTTACTATGTCTCTTGTTTGTACTTTACCCCGTTTTGCTGCTGTTATCCTGCGGGACTAATTAAGGAATATCTTACCTTATCTTATCTTACCTCATCTTACATTATCTTAACTTATTTTATCTTTATGTTAATTTATCTTAGATTAATTTATATTATCTTAACTTATCTTAACTTATCTCATCTCAACTCAACTTAACTTATCTTAAATAATCTCATCTCATCTTATCTTAACTCATCTTATCTTATCTTAAAGGATCTTATCTCATCTCATCGTATCTTAACTCATCTCATCTCATCTAATTTTATCTTATTTTATCTCATCTTATCTTAAATGATATCATCTCATCTCATCTCAGCTCATCTTATCTTATCTGTGGAGAGCCGGTCGGGGGTGAATGTGGGCGGTTCCGTTGGAAACAATGCGGCTAAAACTAAAAGCTAAAAGCGAGCCCTCTGCTCGGCCCATGTGGGTCTTGTTAGTGTTGCGTTACCTGGATCGTATGTGGCGATCGAGAATGAATGCAGAGAGAGAGAGAGAGAGAGAGAGAGAGAGAGAGAGAGAGGTGGAGTGAGGGGATTTTGGGGCTCTGGGCGTGGCGGCTGGACGCCGCTGACTGAGCATTAAAGCCAGCGAGGCGTTGCAGCTGTTAGTGTTGGCCAACAAGCTGTGTGGTTACTAACTAATGTGGCGGGTCTGGCCTCGAGGGGACAGTTCCTTCTCTCACACACACACACACACACACACACACACACACACACACACACACACACACACACACACACACACACACACACACACACACACACACACACTCAGGAGCCCCCACCCTAGTCATATGCTACACACACTCGCTCACACACACATATCAGGAGGTGTAGAACTACGAGGTGAATCCAGTTCATTCCAGGCATCAACATTATGTTCAATAACTTTTATAACGTAATTTATTTTGGGGCCCAATGAGGACGGCGCTGTCATTCATCCCGAGTCTCAGCCGAGTCTTTTCTTCTGGCACTCAGCCAGGTTACTTCTGATAACGGCCCCCATGGCGACCAGAACATGTGGCCCCGAATACGGGTCCTCGTTCCTCCCGAAGCCGGGCCGAAGAACACTCTACCTCCCTGGGAAGAAATGAGAAGTCACATGGAGTCAATACATGATGTCATGGAGTCAATACATGATGTCATGGAGTCAATGCATGATGTCATAGAGTCAATGCATGATGGAGTCAATACATGATGTCATGGAGTCAATGCATGATATAACGGAGTCAATACATGATGTCATGGAGTCAATACATGATGTCATGGAGTCAATGCATGATGTCATAGAGTCAATGCATGATGGAGTCAATACATGATGTCATGGAGTCAATGCATGATATAACGGAGTCAATACATGATGTCATGGAGTCAATACATGATGTCATGGAGTCAATACATGATGTCATGGAGTCAATACATGATGTCATGGTGTCAATGCATGATGTCATGGAGTCAATACATGATGTCATGGAGTCAACACATGATGTCATGGTGGCAACACATGATGTCATGGAGTCAATACATGATGTCATGGTGGCAACACATGATGTCATGGAGTCAATACATGATGTCATGGAGTCAATACATGATGTCATGGAGTCAACACATGATGTCATGGAGTCAATACATGATGTCATGGAGTCAATACATGATGTCATGGAGTCAATACATGATGTGTCATGGTGTCAATACATGATGTTTTGGAGTCAATACATGATGTGATGGAGTCAATATGATGTCATGGCGATGGAGAGCCAAGCATTTATTATAAAGTTCAGGAACTTTGGTTGTATTTTGTCTTACAGAGAGTGAGATCATCATTAAAGTTGAATAGATTATTATTATTTATTATTTTTACATTATTATTACATTTTGTGGCGCCGACATGTCTGATACCTTGTGAAACTGATATGTTTGCATATTATTCCCTAAGGAATACTCCATCTGACCTGGAGCGTTACCAGCTTTTGTTTTGGAATTGTGTTTCCATTCTTTTGAGCTTTTTGTTCACTGACACCGTGACTGAGAAAATCTGAGAATACAGAGCAGAGAGGCTGGAGACATGGAAATTACTTATATATATTACAATATATATGTGTGTGTGTTTGTGTGTATATATCATGGCCAACATTGGTAACATTTGTAGACACTTTAAACATTTTGGATACATAGATTACCATTGTTGCCAATTTTGGTCAAATAAACGATCAAAGAAAGACGTGTTCTACTTCTCTACTTCTAGTCCTCATGGTTCTGTTTCCACAGAGGAGCAGGACTTTATTATATGTTGAAGAGAAAATCAAGATCACAGAGAATTACTTTTTCTTTGCTGCTTCGGTGTTCTGAGGGAACGACTTGGTTCAGTTTGGTAAAATACGGTTTGGGTTAAAACACTAGAAGTTGTGTTAAGAACAGCAGTTCTTAAATAAATCAAATAAATCAGCGTTGACTGGTTTTGTTTATCCCATCCATAACCTCACCAGCTCTGTGTGGATGATGAAAATAGAATATGATCTATATATACATGAGACCAATAGGTGTGTGCAGTCTCAGGCAGCTGCTTGTCATCAACTCACTGCTACATGTCTTACTTCATATTTATATGCTACATTTTTCCTTTCCTTTTTCCTTTTTTTTGTAATTTTTTTTTCTTTGTTTTTACATATGTTGAATCTAAAAATAAACCACATGAATTTAACAGTTTTTTAAACACCAGCGCAAACGTAAACTCACAAACTTGGGCGTGACCAACCGGCCCAGAAGAAGCTGGAGGAGGACGATACAGTCACCTCTGACTAAAACAAAAGGTTTAAAGTTTAAATAACGATAATTCACGCTTTTACTGGTGATTAATTGCTTTTTGATGAGCCTCAGTTAGAGTTGGTCATTTAACAAATGCATTAACCCACCAACACACACACACACACACACACACACAGTCTTCTTCCCCTGTGATTGACAGCCGGGTGGTGGGCGACTCGCTGACAGCAGCGCTGACCTCAGACCAGGTGACGTCGCAGCGGCTTCGCTCAAGCTGCCAGATGTGAGGCTGCTGCAGGTTTTCACAGCTGTGCGGAGAGAGAGCGGCATGGCCGCCGTCCAGGAACAACCTGCTCCGGTCCCCCGGTCCCCGGAGACTCGTGGCTGTGTGAAAAGACTTTTTTTTACAAGAGCTAGAGTGAAGGGGAACAACTGTTGCTGTCGTGTGAGCTGCAGTGTTTTCTCAGAAACAATCACGCCTTTGTTGTGTGTCAGGGTTTGACGAGTGTGAGCTTTGTGGGTCTTTAGAGAGGAACACGGCCAAAGATTCTTTGCAGAGGAATATGTAAACAATATGCAGGCGGCAAACTCCGGTTATGAAAAGTGAAGTCTATGCTTCATGTGTTAAAGCTGCATTCTCTCTCCTGACCACCAGGGGGCGACTCCTCTGGTTGTATAGAAGTCTATGCTTCATGTGTTAAAGCTGCATTCTCTCTCCTGACCCCCAGGGGGCGACTCCTCTGGTTGTATAGAAGTATATGCTTCATGTGTTAAAGCTGCATTCTCTCTCCTGACCACCAGGGGGCGACTCCTCTGGTTGTATAGAAGTCTATATAAATGACTCTACTTCTCTCTTGATGTATTCCCTCAGTAAACATTGTAAACATGAGTTTATGTCTCAATCTCTAGTTTCAAGTCTTCTTCAATACAGCATGATGTTCATTTAGTAAATTATGGTCATTTAGAGTCAAACAGACCATAAAGCAGGGGAAGCTTTAGGGGCGGGGCTACAAGGTGATTGACAGGTCGACACCAGAGACGTATACGGCGTCTCTACGTCACTCCTCCTCAGTCCAGATATGGTCACTTCCTGTTCCTGGTTGCAAAAAAACAAGATGGCGACGGCCCAAGTGCCGAACTCGAAGCTTCATCACATGAGTCCACAAACCAACGAGCGACGTCACGACGCCTGCGTCCGCTTCTTATCTTCACTCCGTGGTCGTATCACAGCCGTCTCCATGGATGTGGACCATATTGACCGATCAGCTACTTTTTCTTTATTACGTTTATACAAACCAACATGAGAAACATATTTCAGGATAATTCTAGTTTTTGTGGGTGGACATTTTCACGGCATAGTGGTTCCTCTGGGCCAAACAAGTGATTGAAATATTGATTGTTTATCCGATCGGGGGGTGTGAGTGGAACTAGCCCAGCTGATTGCAATGTAAATACTTCGCCCCGCGGCTCATTCCCAGAGTGAATATTTGGGTAATTAGATGTTTAATAGTGATGTGTTTTTAATGTTTCTCACTCGGTGCCGTGAGGCCGGCATGTATTTAGACAGCTGACTCAGTTTACTCTCTCTCCTTCTGCATGACATGGAGTGATGGATTATAAAGTCATCTGCACATTGTTGTGCATGTTCTTATCCTCTGAACTCACAACAGAGAGATAATACGTGCCTTTAACCTTTTGACCTTTCCACTTGAACCCATCCCCATTTAATGCATCTTTTGGTGCATCAAATGGTTCAACACAGACAAGATCCTGCTCCATTATTATATATCACCCATAATTAAGATATTAGTTGTTACTTATGAACCCCTAATAAACCATTTGACCTCAGAGCAGAGCTTTAAGGGTCAACATGTCATTAGGATCAAAGTAATAAGACATGTGTAAGAACAACTTTTGGGTTGCCAGGTTGTGAAAACTAACCTTAACTTTGTCAAGCAGAACTTCCTTTTGTCTTTTTAGTTTGACGACTTTCCGAGTTAAAGAGTTCAAGAGTTAAACGATTTAAACGAGTTATAGCGTTAAAGAGTTAAAGGAGTTAACAAGTTAAAGAGTTAAAGAATTAAAGAGTAAAAGAGTTTAAGGAGTTAAAGAGTTTAGGAGTTAAATAGTTAATGAGTTAAAGAGTTAAAAGAGTTAACAAGTTAAAGGAGTTAACAAGTTAAAGAGTTAAAAGAGTTAACAAGTTAAAGGAGTTAACAAGTTAAAGAGTTAAAAGAGTTAACAAGTTAAAGGAGTTAACAAGTTAAAGAGTTAAAGGAGTTAAAGAGTTAAAGGAGTTAAAGAGTTAAAGGAGTTAACAAGTTAAAGAGTTAAAGGAGTTAAAGAGTTAAATGAGTTAACAAGTTAAAGGAGTTAACAAGTTAAAGAGTTAAAAGAGTTAACAAGTTAAAGGAGTTAACAAGTTAAAGAGTTAAAGGAGTTAAAGAGTTAAAGAGTTAAATGAGTTAACAAGTTAAAGAGTTAAAGGAGTTAAAGAGTTAAATGAGTTAACAAGTTAAAGGAGTTAACAAGTTAAAGGAGTTAAAGGAGTTAAAGAGTTAAAGAGTTTAGGAGTTAAAGGAGTGAAAGAGTTAAATAGTTAAAGGAGTTAAAGAGTTAAAGCAGTGGTTCTCAAACTGTGGGGCGCGGGGGTATTACAGGTGGGGTGCGAGGGGTGGGATGCAGATTTATTTTAAATCTTTTTTTTTTTTAATCTTTTTTTCTTTTAGAATCCTTTATTAATCCCACAGTGGGGAAATTATTCTCTGCATTTCACCCATCCTTAATAATTAAGGAGCAGTGCTGCTGTGAAGCGCCCGGGAGCAACTTGGGGTTCAGTGTGTTGCTCAAGGACACTTCGACATGCCAACTATGGGGAGACCAGGGATCAAACCGGCTACCTTGTGGTTTCAGGACGACCACGCCATGAGCTACATGAGATTTTTCACATAGTACAAAAGCACAAAGTACACGGACATAAAACCTCATTAATAAATACGTGGCGAAAGGCGTATACTTTCGTGGAAATGTTTACGTTACTGCGTTAACAGGTTACGCTTGCGCATGCGCGACGGCCAAGATTCTTGGCGACTCGCCAATTCTTGCCGTTTTGCCAAAACAAAAACAGCAAAAAAGCTTATCTCACGGAGATCGACTTTTTGTTGGGGCGGTGGCCAATGTTCCCTCTAATTTTTTTCAGCACTGAGCAATTTTTTTTTTTTCTGAGCGCACATTTCAGCACTGTGAGCAATTCGCGGCCTGCCGAAAATTACCACAAGCCTGCGTTAGCCATAAGGGATTCAAAGAGATGACAGCAAATGCATCAATATGTATACAAGGTTGGTATTTATTCAATATCCTTTATAATGGCTGGACTTTGGGAACATTTTAATGATGGTGTTTTACCAGTCAGTTTAGTTGAACTTAAAGGATCTTTGTTGAACTTCAATCTTCAATAAGGGGAGGTTATGACTGGTTCACTGGTTATGACTGATAATGATATATATACAAAATAAAAATATCAAAGGTGTTTAGTCATTTCTCAGCAGGTACAACATTTAAGTGGAACTTCATTGAAAGAAAAATGCTAATGCAGTGCTTAACAATAATTATAGGCCTATTAAATTGACATGGTGTCATTTTTCCTAAAGGTAACCTATATAAACAATTTAATAACTGGAGTGGTTTGCAACAAACTAGGCTACAAAACATGTCATTTGAATGTCATTGAGGGAGATAGGCCTATCTGGCTATGTGGCACCTGCTCTGCCTTTCTTTTCACCATGGTATCTATAACTGCTGGAGCAGGGCCCACCAAGAGTAGCCTAAACAGCGCCGGCCCGAGCTCATGTGGCGCTCTAGGCGAGCTTCACTCCTGGCGCCCGGAGGAGGACAGCAGGGGTGGGGGGTGCTAACGGAGGCAGAGCGCTAGCAGAGGTACAGAGAGCGCATGTCGAGAAACAGGACGCTGATTGGCCAAGAAGACTCGACACGTCACATCAAAGATCTTCTATTGTGGAGATGGCTCACTCCTGTCTCAGAAACACTGGCGCAAAAAAGATTTTTAACCCCTGAAAAAAAATCGTTTGCGCGGTCTGAAAAATGTGCGCGGTCTGAAAAATCTATTGCGCGGCCACTTCGACTGGCCTGCGCGGCCGCGCACGCGCGCAGCTTAGAGGGAACACTTGCGGTGGGGCATGAACATTTTTCTTCCTCCAAAGTGGGGCGTGACAAAAATGGTTTGAGAACCACTGAGTCAAAGGAGTTAAAGAGTCCAAATCAATTTATTTACAAGCTTGTTAACATTTACAGCTGAAGGGACTTGATGAATTGTTCTACTGTTCATGTTCTTAACTGTTAGGTTTGTTCGTTGTTTTTTATTCTCATGTCGTTGTAATTCTTTTTCTTTTTTACTACATTTACATCTCTCTTATTGTTATTCTATATATATATTCTATATTGTTATAATTACTTATTAGTTTATTGTTCGTGTATGTTTGAACTTTTTCCTATTCTTCTGTCGTAATCAAACACATCACCCTCTAACCGCCATTTAATTAAAGACCAGCCCTTTTGTCTTTTTATTATCTGTTCTTGGTTTTACGTTTTTTTTCAGCATGTTTCCTTTTGTATGGACGAGCTTTTCTTTCCTCTGACAACAGAAACGTCACGATAGTTTGTGTCTCAAATATAACGGTCAGTGCAGACAGGCGCCGGCCGACCGGGTTCTTCTCCATCGACGACAAGAGAAGTTCTGACTTTCAGCTCTCGCCTCATTGGGAACAATTGAGGAAACCCGTTGCGGCTCTGTGACTCATAGTCCTCATGGTCCTAATCTGGCTGCCATCATTGAAATGGCGCCTCATGTGAGGACAAAACCGTGTTTCACGATCGTTAATCGCAAGAGAAGCGAACGCGTTACGACGTGGATCCATTACACGATGACATCATCGCCCCAGAGGCAACAGAACACCTAAAGCAACAGTTCAGACAGTTATTACGTGTCCGGAGTCCAGATGCACTTCCTTCTGACTCTTTGGCCACTGAGAGCTTTTCTAGTTTTATATAAAGAGGTTCATTCTGGGAACTGAAGACGCAAAGAAAACAGGTTATTTATAACCACTTGAACATAAAGTTCTCTGCGAGTGGATTCGGGGTGATATTACATATTGGTTACCTGTTGTTTGGGTGAGTAATGGCCGGTAGAATAATACATATATTATGTATATTACATGTGTGCCGTGTGGAGCGCATGCTTTGTGCCGCCTCCCTTAGCGTCTCCGCAGCGTTTCATTGGGTATCGGGTGGCGAGCCGACTCGAGTCGCACGTTGAGTCACGGTTCTCAGACGTCGTGCATCCTATTACAAACACAAACATTCCAGCTGGGTGACGTCACATCGAGACGATACACAAATATATAAAAGTCTTCGTGGTGTTTTTTGTTTTTCTGATTCCAAAGAGAGAGCATGAGCTCATTTCATCATGCGGTCGTATTATTTTCATCTTTCGGCCTCACACGTATAAACGGACTATCTGAGGCCAGACAGACTCTGTTTCATCCATTTTGTCACCGCCGGCCCTCCTCATGGGACGCTGCAGGACACCGAAATAGAATCTCTATTCTCTGCGTTTCGTCCGTGACAGATGTTAAAAACTGCGCAAATAGATTTTCCTTTTAATTCCAAACTTACAAAATACAGGACATACTTTTTCCAGATATCCAGACTGATTAAACATTACATTTTATTTTAGGCCATCCAACTCCCCAATTCAAATGTGCAGACAATGTTGTGTAAACACAGCAACAAGGAATTATAGATTTATAACACTGATAACCTACACCTCTGCTCAACTATTGGACACAAATCAATAGAGCATAACATCTGCTTTAAAAATGAATAATCTCCAGCAGATGATTCTTAGTAACTCGTTGACCTCTTGACCTTTCATGTCGTGCTACAACCAGTGCTTCACCCGAACGCTTATGATGGACACCAGCAATGTGGACAAGATGGTTTCCTGAATGGACCTCTGATCCATAACCTCTGTGTTAAATAAGTAATTCATAATAAAGTCAATCAAACGACTACAAAGAGACCAAAGCAACTATGAGATACAAAACAGCACAAAAATATACGCAAGCCACCTGCAAAGAGATACAAAACAACCACAAAGAGACACAAAACAACCACAAAGACACAAAACAACCACAAAGAGACACAAAACAACCACAAAGACACAAAACAACCACAAAGAGATACAAAACAACCACAAAGATACAAAACAACCACAAAGAGACACAAAACAACCACAAAGACACAAAACAACCACAAAGAGACACAAAACAGCCACAAAGAGATACAAAACAACCACAAAGAGACACAAAACAACCACAAAGACACAAAACAACCACAAAGAGACGCAAAACAACCACAAAGATACAAAACAACCACAAAGACACAAAACAACCACAAAGAGATACAAAACAACCACAAAGATACAAAACAACCACAAAGACACAAAACAACCACAAAGAGATACAAAACAACCACAAAGAGACACAAAACAACCACAAAGACACAAAACAACCACAAAGAGACGCAAAACAACCACAAAGATACACAACAACCACAAAGAGATACAAAACAACCACAAAGAGACGCAAAACAACCACAAAGATACAAAACAACCACAAAGACACAAAACAACCACAAAGAGATACAAAACAACCACAAAGAGATACAAAACAACCACAAAGATACAAAACAACCACAAAGAGATGCAAAGCAACAACAAAGAGACACAAAACAACTACAAAGATACAAAACAACCACAAAGAGACGCAAAGCAACAACAAAGATGCAAAACAACCACAAAATCTTAATGAAATGCTAAATTACTACTGATATCATTTCTCAGAAAGTTCTGGCCCTCCACATTACTGAAACACACAGGTCGACCACAAAGAGACACAAAATGGCTCCAAACCACCAATTTGAGTCTGAGAGTTCTTGTTCTCCAGAGAGTCACTGGAAGGGAAACGTTTGGACCTGGGTGTCCCTCAGATGTATGTGGGAGGGCCGGGGGCCGTTGTCTGGGGCGTTCAGGTGTCTGAGGCGTTCAGGTATCCGAGGCGTTCAGGTGTCTGAGGCGTTCAGGTGTCTGGGGCGTTCAGGTGTCTGAGGCGTTCAGGTGTCTGAGGCGTTCAGGTGTCTGAGGCGTTCAGGTGTCTGAGGCGTTCAGGTGTCTGGGGCGTTCAGGTGTCTGGGGCGTTCAGGTGTCTGGGGCGTTCAGGTGTCTGAGGCGTTCAGGTGTCTGAGGCGTTCAGGTGTCTGGGGCGTTCAGGTGTCTGAGGCCTTCAGGTGTCTGAGGCGTTCAGGTATCCGAGGCGTTCAGGTATCCGAGGCGTTCAGGTATCCGAGGCGTTCAGGTGTCTGGGGCGTTCAGGTGTCTGAGGCGTTCAGGTGTCTGGGGCGTTCAGGTGCTGCAGGAGGTCACGGTTCTCCTCCCAGGAACAAGGACCTCTGAGGTCGGCTGAGGGAAGCTCGTCATTTCTGCTGTTGTTTCTCCGTCTGAGTCTCGTATGTTTAGTTCTGTGAGCGCTGGCTCTCAATGTGACATGATTACCTATTTTCAGTCTGCTGCATGCATTGCGCCACAGTCTGCTGGCTCTGGCGGAGGCATCGTGGGCAAAGAGAGGGAGAGAGAGAGGGAGAGAGAGAGAGAGAGGGAGAAAAGAGGGGATAAGCAAAAAAAAACTTCAAACCACAGGAACATATTTTCCTTTGGCATGACATCGCCGGGCTCCAGCATGTCTTCTTCCCTCGGAGGCTGTGAGTAAGTGGGCAGGTGAGTGCATGCAGACGTGTGAATGGCTGATGCCCCCCCTACACACACACACACACACACACACACACACACACACACACACACACACACACACACACACACCTCCTCAGCCAGACAGTGTCTGTCAGCGTACATCTACCCCATGGTGAGTTACCATGAGATACGGGCCTGTTGTCCCCACAGAGTCTCGTGTTTGCACATTCCACCAGAACCTCATCTCAGGGAGTGAAGTGAGTCAATACTGAGCACAGACTCCGCTGGCTGAGCTTTATCGGGTTTACGTTTCACCCCCAAAGCAGAGCGGTGTCAAACAATACCCTCTCTACAGCGTGACAACCGTTACGTAACTGATGAAAACGCACCGGGGGGAAACGTTGCACTGCCGCTGAGAGATGTGGAGAGCAGGTCTTTATTTCTTCTTCCAATGTTCACATTTCATTTAGTTAGGACGGCGGTTCTTTAAATAGTTGAACATGCATCTTCATGTGTGCCTGTAGGAAATACATTGCCTTCATGGGATGCAGGAACTCACTTAACAGGAAGTGAACTCTCACAGAAACACAAATGAAACCGTGTTTTCACATCACGGCGTTCTATCTCAGAATTATGACTTTCTATCTCATAATTGTGACTTTTATCTCATAATCATGAGGATATGTTTATTATCACACCTACATGTTCATCTTATTTTTTTATTTTGTTGGCGGAAATGGGCTTCCATACCTATTAGTACTGTCAACCTAAATATTTAAATACTAAAGAGATCCTGTTCATTTTATTTGGTCTCTTGTTATTTTATTGACTTTATTTTTATTTTTGTTCGGTTGTTGTTGATTCTTAAATCGTCATGTCATTATGTTGTGGTCTTAGTTGTGTGTATTATTTTGCCCGTGTTCAATTTAAAAAGAGAAAGTTAAGTCCCGCCTCGAGGCATTTTATTCATTATGTTGGCCGTCTGGAGGCAGAAGCAGTTATGAAACACACGCGGGCGCATTATCGCGTTATGGAGTTAATATGCTGGAGGTGTTGCAGGACGATTGCCTTCTCACACATCTGGAGACGCCAGACAGAGTCAGCATTCATGAGGCGGCGAGTTTCTGTCCCACGGCTGACGGCGAGGCCAGAACTCCTCTGGGTCCGAGTCCTGAGAGGAAGATGTGTGTCTTTGTGTCTGTAGCTCAACAAGATGTGTGTCTTTGTGTCTGTAGCTCAACAAGATGTGTGTCTTTGTGTCTGTAGCTCAACAAGATGTGTGTCTTTGTGTCTGTAGCTGCTCAACAAGATGTGTGTCTTTGTGTCTGTAGCAGCTCAACAAGATGTGTGTCTTTGTGTCTGTAGCTCAACAAGATGTGTGTCTTTATGTCTGTAGCTCAACAAGATGTGTGTCTTTGTGTCTGTAGCTCAACAAGATGTGTGTCTTTGTGTCTGTAGCTCAACAAGATGTGTGTCTTTGTGTCTGTAGCTCAACAAGATGTGTGTCTTTGTGTCTGTAGCAGCTCAACAAGATGTGTGTCTTTGTGTCTGTAGCTCAACAAGATGTGTGTCTTTATGTCTGTAGCTCAACAAGATGTGTGTCTTTGTGTCTGTAGCTCAACAAGATGTGTGTCTTTGTGTCTGTAGCTCAACAAGATGTGTGTCTTTGTGTCTGTAGCTCAACAAGATGTGTGTCTTTGTGTCTGTAGCTCAACAAGATGTGTGTCTTTATGTCTGTAGCTCAACAAGATGTGTGTCTTTGTGTCTGTAGCTCAACAAGATGTGTGTCTTTGTGTCTGTAGCTCAACAAGATGTGTGTCTTTATGTCTGTAGCTCAACAAGATGTGTGTCTTTGTGTCTGTAGCTCAACAAGATGTGTGTCTTTATGTCTGTAGCTCAACAAGATGTGTGTCTTTGTGTCTGTAGCTCAACAAGATGTGTGTCTTTATGTCGGTAGCTCAACAAGATGTGTGTCTTTGTGTCTGTAGCTCAACAAGATGTGTGTCTTTGTGTCTGTAGCTCAACAAGATGTGTGTCTTTGTGTCTGTAGCTCAACAAGATGTGTGTCTTTGTGTCTGTAGCTCAACAAGATGTGTGTCTTTGTGTCTGTAGCTGCTCAACAAGATGTGTGTCTTTGTGTCTGTAGCTCAACAAGATGTGTGTCTTTGTGTCTGTAGCTCAACAAGATGTGTGTCTTTATGTCTGTAGCTCAACAAGATGTGTGTCTTTGTGTCTGTAGCTCAACAAGATGTGTGTCTTTATGTCGGTAGCTCAACAAGATGTGTGTCTTTGTGTCTGTAGCTCAACAAGATGTGTGTCTTTGTGTCTGTAGCTCAACAAGATGTGTGTCTTTGTGTCTGTAGCTGCTCAACAAGATGTGTGTCTTTGTGTCTGTAGCTCAACAAGATGTGTGTCTTTGTGTCTGTAGCTCAACAAGATGTGTGTCTTTATGTCTGTAGCTCAACAAGATGTGTGTCTTTGTGTCTGTAGCTCAACAAGATGTGTGTCTTTATGTCTGTAGCTCAACAAGATGTGTGTCTTTGTGTCTGTAGCTCAACAAGATGTGTGTCTTTGTGTCTGTAGCTGCTCAACAAGATGTGTGTCTTTGTGTCTGTAGCTCAACAAGATGTGTGTCTTTATGTCTGTAGCTCAACAAGATGTGTGTCTTTATGTCTGTAGCTCAACAAGATGTGTGTCTTTGTGTCTGTAGCTCAACAAGATGTGTGTCTTTGTGTCTGTAGCTGCTCAACAAGATGTGTGTCTTTGTGTCTGTAGCTCAACAAGATGTGTGTCTTTGTGTCTGTAGCTGCTCAACAAGATGTGTGTATTTGTGTCTGTAGCTCAACAAGATGTGTGTCTTTGTGTCTGTAGCTCAACAAGATGTGTGTCTTTGTGTCTGTAGCTCAACAAGATGTGTGTCTTTGTGTCTGTAGCAGCTCAACAAGATGTGTGTCTTTGTGTCTGTAGCTCAACAAGATGTGTGTCTTTGTGTCTGTAGCAGCTCAACAAGATGTGTGTCTTTGTGTCTGTAGCTCAACAAGATGTGTGTCTTTGTGTCTGTAGCAGCTCAACAAGATGTGTGTCTTTGTGTCTGTAGCTCAACAAGATGTGTGTCTTTGTGTCTGTAGCAGCTCAACAAGATGTGTGTCTTTATGTCTGTAGCTCAACAAGATGTGTGTCTTTATGTCTGTAGCTCAACAAGATGTGTGTCTTTGTGTCTGTAGCTCAACAAGATGTGTGTCTTTGTGTCTGTAGCTGCTCAACAAGATGTGTGTCTTTGTGTCTGTAGCTGCTCAACAAGATGTGTGTCTTTGTGTCTGTAGCTCAACAAGATGTGTGTCTTTGTGTCTGTAGCTCAACAAGATGTGTGTCTTTGTGTCTGTAGCTCAACAAGATGTGTGTCTTTGTGTCTGTAGCTCAACAAGATGTGTGTCTTTGTGTCTGTAGCTCAACAAGATGTGTGTCTTTGTGTCTGTAGCTCAACAAGATGTGTGTCTTTGTGTCTGTAGCTCAACAAGATGTGTGTCTTTGTGTCTGTAGCAGCTCAACAAGATGTGTGTCTTTGTGTCTGTAGCTCAACAAGATGTGTGTCTTTGTGTCTGTAGCAGCTCAACAAGATGTGTGTCTTTATGTCTGTAGCTCAACAAGATGTGTGTCTTTATGTCTGTAGCTCAACAAGATGTGTGTCTTTGTGTCTGTAGCTCAACAAGATGTGTGTCTTTGTGTCTGTAGCTCAAAAAGATGTGTGTCTTTGTGTCTGTAGCTCAACAAGATGTGTGTCTTTGTGTCTGTAGCTCAACAAGATGTGTGTCTTTGTGTCTGTAGCTCAAAAAGATGTGTGTCTTTATGTCTGTAGCTCAACAAGATGTGTGTCTTTGTGTCTGTAGCTCAACAAGATGTGTGTCTTTGTGTCTGTAGCTCAACAAGATGTGTGTCTTTATGTCTGTAGCTCAACAAGATGTGTGTCTTTGTGTCTGTAGCTCAACAAGATGTGTGTCTTTGTGTCTGTAGCTCAACAAGATGTGTGTCTTTATGTCTGTAGCTGCTCACAGGGGCTTGGGGTCCAAAAGATAATCGTTTCAGGACATGAGACTAAATATCGTCTCAGATTTTGGATATTGTGATGTCTTAACATGAGGTCAGTGTTTTCTTCCTGCCTACAGATGATGTCATTTCATGAACTTTCTCCCTGTTCCATTATTTGTCTTCATCCACACTACTTGTGATTATTTATTAAAAGTTCATTGTGTAAATATTTTTGTAAAAAGCACCAATACCGTACAATATCTTCATAATAACAATATTGAGGTATTTGATTAAAACAATCGACTGATAATTATCTCTGACTTCCCCTTTCCCGGCATAAATGATCATTTTGTTTAAATAGAATTATTGATAATGTTGTGCACAATATTCATTAATATATAAGTAGGTTCAATATGGAGGATAATGATTTATGTTTGTTTTATGTCTGTTTTTTCTTGTATGTTTTCTCTCATTGTCTGGTCGTTATGTATTACAATCTTTTTTTTATTATGCATTTCTTTTACATTTCTTTGTATATTTTTTTATTATCATTATTTTTATTTAGTTGTTATTATTTTCTTTTTTTCTTGTCTAGTTTGAGCTAATGTGTAACTTGTATAAACTTAAAATAGAACGATTGAAGGAAATAATGATAGATAAGAGCAGCTTTAAATGAAGTGACAATATCCCCACTTTAATAAGAGCGTGTTCTAATCCTCTCCCTGTAGAAGAGACGCCTGCATCCTTAAATCTACGCAGAGGAGACTTTACTCTGAGCTGTCGGCCTCCACAGAAA
Organism: Myoxocephalus aenaeus; assembly: GCA_038501785.1. Lineage (NCBI taxonomy): Eukaryota > Metazoa > Chordata > Actinopteri > Perciformes > Cottidae > Myoxocephalus > Myoxocephalus aenaeus. The sequence continues at coordinate 158,473 of JBAMJR010000077.1, read as the reverse complement.
GTCCTCTGCACAGATTCAGCGCTGGTTCTCCTGCTTCACCTGATTACGTTTCCTCTCACCTGGTGTTGCAGATCCTCGTGAACACGGTCTGTGGCTGCCGGTGATTTATCTCCTCCGGGTCTGTTGAATCAAACACGGACCGCAACAATGTGTCATCTCCCAAAAATGTTCTTCTGTTCGCCGAGCGGATCCCTATTGAGAGAGAAGAAAGGCCCATAACTCAAAAAGAGCACGCCGTCTTGCCAAAAACTAAATATCAATCATGAATTACCTCCGGCCCCGAGGCGGCGTGAGACACGGCTCCTGGCGGGGAGCTCTTCAATGCAAAGACTCACTTTGTTCTTCGTGTATCGCCTCGGTGCCAAGGAGGGAAAAAGGTTTGGACCAGCGAGGAAAGATGGAACACGCTTCAGAGTCAACAGTTGTACGTGCGCTAAGTTACACACATTCTCAGACGCACACACTTACGTGACTCGGTGTTTGCAGCGCGTCAACAAGTCCTCGTGCGGCGCCCGCAGCGCCGTAAACCGCTGAAAGAACGGCGGAACCTGCAGGATGCACGACATCGCCCTGCAGCCGCCGGCCGTCAACACACATTCTGCAGTGTGATTAGAATCGGCCACGAGAGTTCAGGGAATCAGAGACAAACAACCTGGTGTTCCTCTAATAGAACATAAAACAATGCCAGATGGGCATCGATCACTGCAGTTTCTGCAGGTTTATGTGTCGGCGTAATTTATTTTGTGTTGCACATGAATGGGATCAATATGAACTGGTTATTGGGGCTCAATCAGCTGATTTAGGTTATACATAAACTCATAAACAAACAATTCTGTTCAGGGCCTTTTACATTTGGTTATTAAAGAATCATCACCGACTTATGTGCATTTATGGTGGCAGACATGTTACAGGTGAAACTAAACTCTGATGTTAATGTTTTCCATCTTAGTTTGCAATGTAGCATTGCAATGTAGCATGCAGTTCTGCAAACGTGTCCTCATGCAACAGCTCGTATACTTCTTGTGACATGCGTCGATTTCAACTCGTTACATTCAAACGGTCTTTTTTTTAGGTTTAGGCAACAAAACTACGTAGTTAGCTTCAGGAAAAGATCGTAGTTTGGGTTCAAATAACTACAGAAGTGCTGTTACTAATGTACGGAAGTTACTAAACAAATACTTCCTTGTTCATGATTACATGGATCACATACAGATTGATTTGATCTATGATTTACGGCGCATTATGTTTCGTAGGTTTAGCTACGGATGCAACATTTCTGTCGATATTCGATATATATATCTGTGATAAGCTAATATCAGCTGGAAAAAAAAGAGACACCAAAGTCAGCGCCTAGCCGGTGAACACGGCGGAGCAATTAGCCGCTAAAGAATCAGGTATTTCATTACAGCAGCTGGTGGAGACCAAAACAGAGCGACAAGAAAAGTGAACATTGGATTGTTTTTGTGTTGAATGGACTTTCGTCTATGAATCGATGTCGATCGTGTTCATGTCTGGCAACATGCCGAGGAAACTTCCTCCAGTTATAATATGTACATGTTGTATCGTCGCTGTTTGTGGTGAACTAACCAGAGACTTTGACTTTTGAGAGTTGGGTTTTCGCCATAAAGCATTGACACGTAGCTCTTCTTCTGCGGTCGTCTGCGGTTCTCCTCCAGTAGCTGCAGGAGAACCTGGACACATCTAGAACAATGTGTTCCCATACAAACAAGTACGGGCCTCGACAGGAATTGGCCTCCGCGGCTCTCAGCCAATGGGCGATGAAACACCTCCATGATTAATCACTTCCTTATCACTCGTTTGGACTGGTGCACTTTTCTCCAAGATGGATGACTCGGTGGAGCATCCCAAACCCGGCAGACCTTCATCTGCCCTCTTGACCCCTGAGCCACGTCTGGCTTCCTTTCAAACTGCCATCAGCGGCTCCTCGCTGTCACCTGGCTGCAGGTCATGAGAAATACAATGTTTTGTCTCCTTTCTCACACAAACTGGACGACAACCAGTTGTATTTTGAGATGCGCTCTGCCGACCACTCTGTTTTTATTCTGTGTTTCGCTGCTTCCACCTTATTGGCTCTGACTGCTCGCCTCCAGATGCACATCATCACATGCACGGTCTTCACTGTGGTCCTCATCATCCGGGTGGGTCCGACTGCATGACAGCAATGCAAACTGTGAGCGGAGACAGAAAGGCGGAGAGAACCGTGTTACAAAAACAAGAGCTTCTCAAAAAAATCCCCATATTTCTGGTGTTTATAATAAAAACAAGCCTGTAAATAATTCTGTTCTCATTTATGACTGTTTGAACTGTCAAGTTCAGCCTGAAAAGACGTTTGAGTGGTTTTCATCTGGCCAGTAGAAAAGAAGAAGAAAGGCAAACATGAGCTTGATATTGACTGAAAGGTAAAACATTTTGTTTATTATTCTGAGCTGCAATATAACCATGTGCTGCCCACTAGAAATTATATGCATGGATTTATAGATTAATTTGTTGTCCCAGTGTTAGATTGGGGCCATTAGCCTTTAGCTACAGTTAGCAGAACCTAAGCTATTCGCTACTATTTTTCTCCATCTATAAAACACTTTGCCGATATTGTCAGTATCTGTTAAAATAAGATAAGATAATCCTTCATTAGTCCCGCAGCGGGGACATTTACAGGATTTACAGCATCCAAAGATTTAAATGCACTCGGTTTCTTTTTACTACGCGAGTTCATCCGGTCCGCTTTGTAGTTTCTCTAATATGTTGTTTTATGACTAAAAACACGCAAAAAACTAAGTTTTTCTTTGTGTTTCGTGCAAATTAGCAAATGCTAGGATGCTAACAGGCAAAACAAAAATGGCGGCAATGGGAAACCGCTTGGCATGTTAGTGTAGTGGTTTTAGCTCAATACATCGCTGAGTCTAAGTACAACTCCAAAGTACCAGGATGTTCTCATCCAGCGCTCGTAGCTTTATCTACAAAATGAATCCGCTGTAATTAGTAGATACCCGGCAAAATATGTTTTATGCAATCCACTTAATTATAAACCAGGAAGTGTAAAGACTGCAAAAGCGCACAGGTTTAACAAAAACCTAACTATCTGAAAACTATCTGAAAAAGGCTGAGCAGTGTGTAACATGTGATTTTATAACATCTGTCCACGGACGACATTTAAAAAATAGCTCATATTAATATGCATTGTGCCTGTTAAATAAACAAATAAGATAACACATTAACAACTTCTTTAACTCCAGTTGAGCCCCAGCCCTTTTTCTCAAAAATTCTGAATGTTTTACATCCCCATACTAAATACTAAATATCTCCTCAACCACAAGGGCTATTTGAATAATTTCAAAAGGTATAATATACAGAAAACACTTGTGAGACTAGTTAAGAGGTTCATATAGCAGTATATGTGTTACTTTTAATTATGCATATCATCACTTTTTTTCTACTATAAAATAGCTCATTGTGTTAACAGTATCTCTGCAAAGTTTGACTTTGATTAAGTTAAATATTTTTTTTTATTAATTTAGTGCATATTTCGTGTACCGTAGGTTTAGGTCAGCTGAAAGCAAAAATGCCCTAACTTTCTTCCTGGACCTTGAACGCCTCTGGTTCCACAACAGAGGGGCTCTGCTCAAACAGATGCACCAACACATACCAAGCAAGTATCGTTTATCCATTAGTAAGTCATATTTCAATGAAATGCAATGTGGTTGATATCTTGCTGAGGTTTGTCTCACAGTGGGTTTGGCGCAATTGGCGATTCCGTAGGTCGTAAACTTTCCAGAAGGTGAGCCAATCATGTGTGGCATCAAGCTAGGGATATGAAAATTCTATTTTCATAACTTGGGGAGCTCTCTCGAGTCACTTTCAAGTCCTTCTACTCATATTTATGGTTTATGTTAATAGTTATGGTTGAATTGTGTTATAAACATGTAAAATGGACTGATATGCTCTTGTAAGGCCAAGCTGTGCTATGTCACTTCAGTGGCTCTGGTATGGATTCATGGGAGTACGAGGACTTTGAGATGAGGAAGACCTCCTGATGAAGAATTCTGCCCCCATTTCTGGGGGCGCTGGGGTTTTAACAACTTGATGTTGTCTTTGTGTGTGTGTGGTTTAGAAACATCCACTTTGACCCTTTTAAGTAACGTTCCTGGACTTGACTGATCCTGGATGTGGATCTTCGTAACAAGATTCGTGTGATTTCATCACAGAGACGCAATGTTTTCCAGCCCAAGGCATGACTTCAATTAACCGAATAAATGTTCTATGTCATCCAGTCACAACTTATTCAAGGTGTCAATAAAACCTCCAACTTTTGGGCCGCGAGCCGTTGTTCACCAGCAGAAGAAACACAACATGTACTTGGTGGTATGAATCATGATCTGATTTACACATCACAGAGCGAGGTTACGCAATAGCTGTTCCACTGAGTCACTGCGCTGGCAGCAGGTTCTATGAGCGACTCTCTGGAATGGTTCTCGACCCACGAGCTCATAGAGTAAGGTGAGTACATACCCCAGTGCACCCTGGGGCATGCATTTATGTTACTATTCATGTTCAGGTGTTGTTGTGCTTTATATACACCCATAAAGTTTCATTGAAGAATTGCCAAATCTACTCAATCTAGATTAGCAACAGACACATTTTACAGTCATTTATACATATAAATGTTTATGGACTTTGAAGAGGAAAGGAACTGCAACGAATCCTCAAAACACGGATCAGAGGATAGTTTAAGAAAATGTAAGAAAACGGATTAATAAAGATGATGAAATACTTAGTTATGTTTAATAAAGATGTTGAAATACTTATGTTTAATAAAGATGATGAAATACTTAGTTATGTTTAATAAAGATGATGAAATACTTAGTTATGTTTAATAAAGATGTTGAAATACTTATGTTTAATAAAGATGATGAAATACTTAGTTATGTTTAATAAAGTTGATGAAATACTTAGTTATGTTTAATAAAGTTGATGAAATACTAAGTTATGTTTAATAAAGATGAAAAACGTAGTTATGTTTAAAAAAGATGATGAAATAATTAATTAAAGTACGGAAGTCACGTGACAAATAAATGGACTTTTCGTTTTAATTCGGGGATGAACACTAAATAGTGAAAGACGTTTATTTATTTCCACATAATGAGATTATGAGATATATTCATGTATTTAGATGGAGCTTCATGAGAGCAGCCTCAGGAATGTGCTCGGGTGGATTTGGATTTCTTGATGTTTACATGTGTGTCTCTGTAGAAACATACATGTCAGAGCGTGTGTGTACAGTACATGTATTGTACTACACAGAGTACTACACAGAGTACTACCTCATCTCTCTGCAGAGGAATGTCCAGCTTCATCTGGAGCAGCTGAGAGTCTCTGCTGCCATCCGTCATGGAGCTACAGGACAACAGCTGACCACGAGACACACACACACACACACAGGCACACGTACACACACACACACACACACACACACACACACACACACACACACACACACGTACACGCACGCACACACACACACACGCACACACAGCTGTCCTCTGTGGTTTGTGTATAATAAATCCAGCTTTTTAAAAACCAGCTGATCCTCAAACCCCTGGAACCTGCAGGTGTTCTCCGGGTTCTTCAGCTGGAACAGAACTCCTCGAGGGTTCTCACGCCGGCAGAGGAAAGAAAGAGGAGGCGGCGCTTTGGGCAACAGTCGCTCCTCGTGTTCCGTGTGCTTTCCTGAGAAAGTGCAGCAGCAGCGTGTCGATGTCAGCTCGTTACGGGAACGCGGCCTTTTCAAAATAAACCTTCAAGTTTCTGGAAAAGATCGCTGTTTGTTGTAAAAATAACGATGTAAGTTACGTGATGAATCGTTCTTGTTGCACACGGCGAACACACATCAGCAGGGTTCATACACATCCTGACCAGTGGGTTTCAGGACTTTTCCATGACTTTAAACCAAATGTCCATGAGCAAACATTTAGTGAAATCTGGGTGTAAACAGTAAAAAGTGAGTAAATGTAGTATTTAAACTAACAATGAGAATACAAAGCATACAGTAAACCTTAAATGACTCAAATGAATGAGACAATAGTTTGATTAAAAGAATAAACATTTATATAGATGCCTGTATGTATGCCTGCTTATATTTTGAGTCTTTCTTTTAAAAGCATATTCATTATTTCAAACTCAGCGTAAATGAACGACATGAACACATGAATATAACACTTTTACATGGCTTTTACTAAACTTTGGGGATTTTATTTTTTTCAAGGACTTTTCCAGGCCTGGAAATAACCATTTTAAAAATGTCATGACTTTTCCAGGTTTTCCATGACCGTAAGAACCCTGTCCTTGGTGAAAAGACCTTTTTTGTTGTTTTATTAGACAATGATCCTGACAAATCATAATACCGTAAAAGTCGTGTTACGAGCCGCTACTACCTTCGGTCAGTGTCCCCGTTAGCTCCCCGCTGTAGCCAGCTGGGGCTCCTGCTAGCGCTCCGTTACTTCTGCGCTAACTTCCGCTAGCTTTCCGCTAACTTCCGCTAGCTCCCTGAAAACCACCGAAGGTAGCGGGACCAGGCTCGACACCCGACTTGGGCAGAGGGGACGCGGGCAGTAGCAGCAGAAGCGCTAGCTAGCAGCAGCGCTAGCTAACGCTGCTCCTGGCTTGCCACAGCGGGACACTGACCGGAGGTAGGAGCGGCTTGTAACCCGACTTTTACGGTAATAATAATAATCATTTAATTTAGCTGATGCTTTTATCCAAAGCGACTTACAATAAGTGCATTCAACCATGAGAACAACAAGAATCAAGAAAGTACAATTTCTTCAAGAACGTGCTTTAAGTAAGTGCCATTTAAGTGCTAATAAAGTGCTACGTTCTTTATTCAAGGTATTGTCGTAAAAGATGTAATCACTAAAAACGTTTCCACTTGTTTTACGGATGAAGTAAAACTTCTTCACAGTCAATCCACAACTTCAGGTCTTCATAAACTTTATTTATTTATTTCCTAAATATTGTTCTTCATACCAAAGCCCTTCTCATTGTCCCCTCATTCAGTCCCTCACTCAAACACAGAGCTGCCGTGCAGTGCCGGTTAAGACGGGGATTGAACCGCCGACCCTGCGATTGAGTCACCGAGCCCCAGTGGTTTCGTTTAGAGGAATTGATCCTGTTGCCCGTGAGAAACAGATTGCCCTCTGGGGCGTGTCGCAGAAACAGAAACAGACGTTTTCACTGCAACAAAAAAGAAAAGAAACCAACAATAAAACAGCTGAAGAACATGAAATGGTGAGAAGGTCGAATTTGTAAGCAATAAATATGGAATTGTCGTGACTTGTGGGATCTGCTCTCGTCACTCTGTAATGTCTTCCACATGACACCAACAGCTCATTCACTACAGAGAGGTAATGACTTCCAAATGATGTGAAGCACACGACTTCATGATCACAACAGAACCGAACCTCATGGATCACAACAGGATGCAGATGTTCTGTGAAGGAATCCAGAGAACTCATTTATTATTTATTAATACTTAATCTCTCTCTTGCACGGTGGTGGCAACATTCACACTGGCAACGTGCACACTGGCAACGTGCACACTGGCAACGTGCACACTGAGCGAACTCTAAATAAACAAAGTCTGCTGAGCACATGAGGGTCTTCAGGGTGGCAACACAACCACTTATGAATTAATCTTATCTTATTTATTATACTTGTATTACTTATATGTATTATACTTACTTATTAGTACTTTTATTACTTTTTTTTTATACATTTATTGTATTATTACTTTTTTATTATACTTATATTGTTTTTAAACTTATATTTATTATACTTTCATTACTATTTATTCTACCTTTACTGTTTTATTACTTATTTATTATACTTATATTATTACTTATATATTCATTATACTTATACTGTTTTATTACTTTTCCCGCCTCACACAGCGACTCTGCTTGTGCCTCCGGGACGTCGTTCCTCACCCTCACCTGTCGCTTGGGCAGCAGGGTAGTTGCAGGTTTTCAGAGTGACAAAGTGAAGCGCTGTGTTGTGGTTTGGACGGTTCCCTCCCACTCACGGATAAATACTCATGGGTAAATAGACTCCCTCACATGCGGGGCGTCTCCTCCCAGCTATCTCTGTCAGAGAAGGCCGTGTCCTCTGCACGTGTGCTCGACCGCAATCCGTCTTTTACGTAACTTTAAAGGAACGGTTTCAACAGATTTGAGTCGTATTGTCCTGATTACCAGATGCTACCTGCTTCCTTTAATTTTTTACTTCATTCTTTATCCAGTTAACAACTTCAATGTTATGCTATCAATTATAGTAAATTATCATAACATCCATTTGTTGGTAACGAGACGCTGGTAATATGTCTCTGGAATATAATGCTCTTTTGGTGCGAAGCTCAATTCTTCCACCCTCTAATGCCAGTTCATTGTTGTCAATATAAACCATAAATATCTATGGATAAACAATCAAAGACATATTATCCATTCATTCCAATAAAAGCTGCTGCAACAGAAATGGTCTTTTGTCCTATAGATCAGTGTTTTTCAACCTTTTTTGATCCGCGGCACACCAACAACCCAAAAAGTTACAAAATGTCACATTGTAGCATAACACAGCATATATGGTAGGTAATTACTGCGCTACCTACTGGCATGGAAGAGTATTTCATTACTATGCCAGCAACTATATTGCAGGCTCAGACGCTCAACAATGGAAAATGATTTGCGGCAACTAAATAATATTTTTTTCATGCAGGACACACGGCATGTAGAGGATGCACGTAGCGCGAAACTTTAGCTGTTAGCGGAAACTTTAGCTGTTAGCAACATTGTTAGACAGCGGACCGTCTGAATCCTTTAAATCTGTTATTTTGGAACACTTATTGTTCCCGGTCCGTGGTGCCGATAATTTGAACGCATAACATGTATAAGAATTGAACGCATTCATCGCGACATCCCCCGTTGGTTAGTGGTTAACCGTTTTGACGTCTCGAGTTCAGCGTTTTGACAGTCGCCATCTTGGATTTTGGACGTCGCCATCTTTGTTTTTTGCAACCAGTGAACAGGAAGTGACCATATTTGATTGAGGAGGAGTGACGTAGAGACGCCGTATACGTCTCTGGTGTCGACCTGTCAATCACCTTTAGCCCCGCCCTAAAGCATCCTCTGCTTTATGGTCTGTTTGGCCCTAAATGACCATAGACTGCGGGCCCTAAAACTAAACCGATGAGCTGAAAGTCGCCGAGGGGAACCGCAGACTCCAGATGAGCAACGGCTTCTTTCACATTCAATCCCATTTTTGACCCGAAGAAAACATTAGTGCAGCTTTAAAGACGCCACAAACAGTTACAATGATTGTGTGTACAAAATGTGTGTATGTTTATTGATCTTTATGATGTTTTTATGATTTTATGATTTTATGATTTTATGATGAGGCCTATTTATATATTTGATCGTAACCTGTGTGTTTATTGCTTTTTAAGATGTTTTTGTTATAACCATTTCTTTCCTTTAGTGATGGCTTGTTATATCCGGCCACAGGGACTACGGTTGAAATTTAGCTTTAGCTAAGACTGACACATTTACCCCTGGGTTGATTGATGTGTACGGTCCCTGTTCAAATAAATAAATGAAAAAAACAAATAAAGAAAAAAAAACAACGCGGCTGCACTACAACATGAGTTATTGCATTCAACGTTTTGAGCACCCTTGTAAAAAATAAATGAATAACTAAACTTCTCACAGAGAACTATTGTGTATTTCAGGCTTCCTGCCTCATCCTCTGAAAGTGTGTTCTTTGAAATGTTGTTTTCACACAGAGGAGTAGCACAGCGCGCTCTGTGTTGAGAGGATGAACCCGGGGCTGTTCCAGCGACACACTGGGCCTCGACATGTCTGAGTGGCTTCAGACACACGGCTTCTAGTGGTTAGCAACCATTACGAGCGGCCGGTCCATCAGTCAGCTGTCGGCAGCGGGAAAGTGAAGTCTTACAGAGTTTTGGCTTCTGCTCAAAAGTATTTAGTCCCGTGGCTCAGCGAGACGGAGCCCTGGCTGCTGCCTAACGCTCAGGCCCGTCCTGTCAGTTCCCCTCCTCGTCTCATCGTCAGCTCTGTGAAGTAAAATAATTGCTTTGCCTTAAGCGTTGCTGTTCCCACCCACTGAGGAGAGAGCAGCTACTATAGAATGCATCGGAAAGCCCCACAAAGAGCCATTATTCACACAGGCTCCTGAGACCCAGCCTCACATGTACTGTATTGTTGTCCAGAGGCCGGCTGTTCTTACCCACAATGCTTAGCAGTACCTGAGAAAAAAGTATGTTTTGGTAATCCATGTAATAATGAACGAGGAAGTAAAAAGCGGGCAGGAGAGGAGGTGGATGGGTTACCGACTTTATTAAACTGAGTATTTCATCATGTTTTATTAAACCTAACTAAGTAGTTTTGTTAACCTTAAACTGTTAAACCTGAGTTTCCTGTGAAGATGGAGGAAGTTTATTTAGAAAAGACTGTATTCATGTAACGAGTTGCTGGACTTTCATGAAAAATGAGGAGTAACTTTTTTTGTATAGATATCCCACGAGGAGAAGCTGGCAGGAGGAATACAATGTGGACCGTCTCAAACGTGCAAATTCATTTATTAAAGACCAAATAGATTTTTGTTGGCTTAAATCTCCTTTGCATGATAATAATTTCTCAAAAAAATGGAAAATTGACTCAAAAGCATACAAATTAATAAATTAACTTTACGCATGACCCCCGCAAAAAGAAGACAAACATATGATCCCAATGTAACACCCCTTACCCCGGCACATAAAAGCACACATTATTTATTAATAACGTCATCTCCCGAGGTGGAAATGATCGTGAACGAGATCGTGAACCGCTCTGACGGGATGTATGAAGAATGCAGGACTCTCCTTCTACGGGTTAACGGCGTGTTGTAGAGCGGCGTACCTCTGGCCCGGGAGAGGCAGGTGCTGCTTGTAAAACCGCTAAGCCCCGCCCCCCTGCTGTTTACTGGCTCTAATTGTACATCAATGCTCAGCCTTTCTATAGGTAATCTCTACCAGGTGCTGTCATTCATGCGGACATGAGCTTGTGATCGCATGGAATTACCATGAACGTAGCATGTTGAGGCATTACACACACACACACACACACACACACGCTTGGATCAGGTCCAGGCACAAAGAGCTCGTTCTAGTCTGGGCCCCATTTTCAAGGAGTTACACTCGAGACACTAATTGTTAAAGATTTACAAGGAGCCGTGTAATTGATTGACTTAATTTAACGAGGCGCCGTGAACGGTCGTTTCTCACCCGCTCTGTAAAAAGCAGCTCTGGGTGGATCAGGTGGCCGCTCGGTGTCCCCGGAGCCAGAGTCGAGTTCTTAAAGCAGGTATGTGTGGCCCTTCACAGGTATGGTACCTTGTTCCTCCACGACCTAAAGGGACCTCTGACGCATTATATATATCACACAGGTTAGGGGTCATACACTTCAATCTCTGACGCTCTAGGTTCCCCTCTCGACACAGTCAGGGAGGGTCTCTTTTCAAAATAAACTTACACACAGTTTCCATCTTGTTACATACGTACAGTGCATTTACAAAATAAACTTCCACAGTAGTTTAATGTAACCTAATTTTTAGGTTTACTTATATAACAAAAGTGCTTGATAGGTTTGGGAAAAGATCGTGGTTTGGGATAAATTAGTTAAGTTTGTCATAAAAAGTAAGTAAATGTATTATGTGTGTATGTACATGTCCAAATATGGTCACTTCCTGTTACCTGGTTGCAAAAGTTTGTTTTACCCATCCAACTACTACTTCAACTCATCCCATGTGGACTTACTCTCTCTTTGTGCCACACCAGTTGCTCTGACTGTAATAACGGTGCTGCTTGGTTTACATTGGGGATAGTTGAGCAACCGGTGCGTCCCATAAGGCAGAAGGTGGTCTCGTGTGTCGGTATCAGACGGCGGTTATTTGTCGAGGGCTCTAATAGACTTATTGTATAGTAAAAGCTTTAATCTCCAAGAGAAGCTTCTAAAAGGTACTTCATAATAACTAACAGAAACAAAAGAGGTTCAAACTGTTTAGTTGAGGGACACATATTGTGTTTTTCTATATTTTTCTGTCGGTGATATTCAGCCTCAAACTCATTTGTCAAACATGGTGTCCCACAAGGGTCGAGCCTGGGGCCTCTGTGTATGCGCCCTTGGAACATATCGTTCATGGACGATGAACATTTATACCTACTGACCTCTAGACCTCAGCAAGTTTGCTTTACTGCGAGGTGATAAACTCAGATGCCCCATACTGCAGCTGTTTGGTTGCTGTGTAGGTTGAACGGTGAGCCAGTCCACAAAAGATCTCCCCACCTTTTGGCAGACACCTTTTTTTGCCCTAGATGGCTGAAATTCCACAACAAATCCATCTGTTCGTTGGTCCACAAAGCAGCGCCCTTATATCTTCCCACCTAGATTATTATAACTCCTTGTGTGCTCGTCTGAAATGTGGCGCACTGCCTCTGATCATTTTGTATAGGCAGGGTTTGAACTGCCTCAACCTCTTTTGTCTTCATAACAACCTCCTGTACCTTCGTCATGTTTCCCCCTGTCAATCTCAATCATAATTGGAGTATAAGAGGGGTTGATTCACTGGAATGTACTATAGGCGAACCTTAACTCGGAGGAAAACCACTCAGATGGCACAATATATAGATTAAATTATCACAGCCGGCAGAAACACATTTTTACCCAACCAACCAACCAACTAACCAACCAACCAACCAACCAACCAACCAATCAATGTGTCTCTTTCTCATCTTTCATGTTTTCAGATTACAGGTACAATAGAAGGCTGAATAATACATTTTTTTGTTACAATTAACTGTTATGAAGTGAAAACAATGTAAAAGGGTTAAAGTTGTCAGATGAAAAACATGAACAACTCCCAGATCGAACAACGCTGTGGTAGCGACCTGTCAATCACCGTTTAGCCCCGCCCTAAAGTGTCCCCTGCTTTATGGTCTGTTTGACTCTAAATGACCATAATTTACTAAATGAACATCATGCTGTATTGAAGAAGACTTGAAACTAGAGATTGAGACATAAACTCATGTTTACAATGTTTACTGAGGGAATAAATCAAGAGAGAAGTCATTTATATATACTTCTATACAATCAGAGGAGTTTCCCCCTGGTGGTCAGTAGAGAGAATGCAGCTTTAACACATGAAGCATATACTTCTATACAACCAGAGGAGTCCACCCCTGGTGGCCAGGAGAGAGAATGCAGCTTTAACACATGAAGCATATACTTCTATACAACCAGAGGAGTCGCCCCTGGTGGTCAGGAGAGAGAATGCAGCTTTAACACATGAAGCATATACTTCTATACAACCAGAGGAGTCGCCCCTGGTGGTCAGGAGAGAGAATGCAGCTTTAACACATGAAGCATATACTTCTATACAAACAGAGGAGTCGCCCCTGGTGGTCAGGAGAGAGAATGCAGCTTTAACACATGAAGCATATACTTATATACAACCAGAGGAGTCGCCCCTGGTGGTCAGGAGAGAGAATGCAGCTTTAACACATGAAGCATATACTTATATACAACCAGAGGAGTCGCCCCTGGTGGTCAGGAGAGAGAATGCAGCTTTAACACATGAAGCATATACTTCTATACAAACAGAGGAGTCACCCCCTGGTGGTCAGGAGAGAGAATGCAGCTTTAACACATGAAGCATATACTTCTATACAAACAGAGGAGTCGCCCCCTGGTGGTCAGTAGAGAGACTTTTCAGAACTGGAGGCTGATGCCTGATGCAGTCATAGAGTAAAATATGTGAAAAGAATTAAGGGAAAGATTCATGAAATTGGGTGGACACCCAAAAATATCGGTGAAAAGAAAACTTTCACGTGGGAAACTTTTTTAGTGATGAAATTGGTGCCATTGTTTCATCTGAAACTATCTTGTTAATTTGTTCCTGACAACCACAAGACCAGCACCAGCTGGTCTCTGACCTACTGACAGCTAAATTGCCTCATGTCTTATGGGGTGAGTCAACCTCTATAAACCAGAACATAGCAGAGAGAATCTGGGGTTGAGGGTGAAAAGGAGTGACGAGTGGATGGAGAAAGAGCAAGTCTTGGGTGGGGTCAAGAGGAACAGAGGTGGATAACGATACAGCAGTAAAATAATAAATAAAAAACAGCATGAGCCATAGCAACATATGCAGTAAAAGCTGTATTCCCAGAAACAGGTAAGAAGCTTGGTTCTCCAAATTTAAGCCAAAGTAAATAAAACCATTCTCAAACGAACAGAAACGGACACGAGCTGCAGCAAATTATACCGACAGAGGTTGAAACATTCCAGTTGAAGGATTTCTTTCTATATTACATTTAGCATCATGGTTGTTCGCCTCATTTTCGTCGTGATATTCTCAACAGTTTAACATTTATTCCCTTTGCTTTGTAGTTTTGTATGTTTCCCACCCTGAGAATTATAATAATAGAGGGTGTCATATTAAAGGATCTTCTCCATGGTCAGTGTTTACGTTAGATGGAAACACACAGGAGAAAAGCAAAGTACTGCTGTGGACGTATTTTAGACATCTAAAAAGAATATCTATATTTCATTTTCTTTTTGAAGGGGAACTTGATTTTATTTTTTCTAAATATTTGAACAATACAAGAAAACGTGCAGAGCATACAAAACACAGTACATTAAACATCACAACAACAAAATGACCTAACGAGTTAAGAAAGAAAAATACACAAATAGATTAACATTTTAATAAAGTAAATAAATAAATAAAGTAAACAAAGAGTCTTTGAAGAGAGTCTATGTTTCTCTTTCTGTTAAGGCTGTCTGAAATATACCAAATATAGCGAACACTTAAACCGATATGGATCTTTTTAACCCACCCGTTGTCTTGGGGTCAAAATGACCCATCAAAACACATACATATACACTCGTACACGGGTCATTTTGACCCCAAGACAACAGGAGGGTTAAGTGGACCTTTCTTTGAGGCCTCCACAGCAGTATCTGCCCGTTTTTCCAGACTGGAGGCGTGTCGGCCTCCATCTACAGCAGGTTATACACTGAGGTATAAGTACCTCGTACAACCGCCTTTCAAAACACACAAACTACCCCTTTAACGGGCGACGCTGCTCAGAGACACACAGGAACACGGGGTCAGTGAACAGGTCGGACCACAGCGCTGCTGTTCAGCTGCCAACCAGAAACCAGCGGCACTTCACTCGTTACAAACACCTGGCACACATCACATGATGTGTTTTTAATGGCTGAAGCTTTTAGGGTAAAGTAAGGATAAAGTCATCTAATCTATGAAGTCAGAGGTGGACGGTGCCAAAGAGACGAAGATATTATCACGATCTCCCCAGCACATGAATGTGCGTCAACACTATAGTTCGGAATTGGCATCAACACAACATAGCACACATACCAGAGGATTGTGGTGAAGTTTACAACATGCAGGTGCTTTTCACCTGCCAGATATGATTTAATGTTTGTGACTCAGAGATCTTATCGTCAGTAATAACCCTGTGTCGTGATTACAGAGCGGAGAGGCTATGCCACTGGTGTGGTTGAACAGTAGGTCAGAGTTCGTCTGTACTGATCCCATGGGGAGGAAAACATAATCACTTCTACATTTGAGTCTCAGAAAAACTGAATGTGATGAGCTTTTATACAGTGTCTAATTGCCAAAGATTTGATAGAGTTTATAACGCCTAACAGAATGAAGCATATCGGTCTTTAAACTATAAAAAATACAGTCAGGATGAAATAATTTTTCGTACATAAAACGGATTGTCTGTTTATCAGTGCAATAATACATAAGATGCATGCACAAACATGCCTTTATCCCTCTCATCAGACGTTCTGGAGGGAGCGGAGAGACACCCGGCGATCCTCTCAGCCCGCCTTTCACTGCAGGGTCAGAGTCTTGTAAAAGGTATAGAATCAAGGTTCTGAGGATTGGGCTGTAGTTTATTGGACAGATTATAAAGCCTTTTGAGGCGATTAGTGATATTGGGTGATGTAAATCAAACGACTGATAATAGGTCACTCTCTTCAAGGCCTCATTAGGCTTTAAATGAAATGCTTGAAATGGTGTTCAGTGATTCTCAGCAATGTGCACTCAAAGAGACTTGGAGTGGTGTCCAGGCCACGTCCTCCTGAGGTCTGTAGGGACGAGCCAAACACAAAGCTTGTGGCTTTCAATCTGTAGTCTATCTGGCATGAGATCTAGCAGAGAGATCTTATCTGTCTGTTTCTATGGGATGACTGTGATGGAGGACTGAAGTTTACAAACAGTGTTCTGGTATATGTGTTTTTATCAGGCGAGTAAAGCTAATGGGGAAGTGTCTTCAACCTGCCTTCACTCTGCTGGCCATCAGGAAGTGAGTCCTCCGGTTGTATAGAAGTCTGGTTGTATAGAAGTATATACTTCATGTGTTAAAGCTGTATTCTCTCTGCTGACCACCAGGGGGCGACTTCTCTGGTTGTATAGAAGTATATGCTTCATGTGTTAACGCTGCATTCTCTCTCCTGACCACCAGGGGGTGACTCCTCTGGTTGTATAGAAGTATATGCTGCATGTGTTAAAGCTGCATTCTCTCTCCTGACCACCAGGGGGCGACTCCTCTGGTTGTATAGAAGTCTATATAAATGACTCTACTTCTCTCTTGATGTATTCCCTCAGTAAACATTGTAAACATGAGTTTATGTCTCAATCTCTAGTTTCAAGTCTTCTTCAATACAGCATGATGTTCATTTAGTAAATTGTGGTCCAGTTTGAAGGTTCTGATTCATGTTCTGCTGAATGATGTTGCATCATCTGTGGAGTGGTTTGAGCAACGTGTAAACTGGAAGGGGTCCATCAGCGATGTGGCCCATGATTCACCCATAGAGGTCATTGCAATAGGAAATTAGTCGTTGATGCAGGGCCCAGTTGACTCCTTAAGGCGCCAGTATGCTTCTAATAAAGTCCTCGTCAAAGCGTCCCCTTTGCCCCCACACCTTTCCAGTGTCAGTCCCACGCTGTATGACACACTTACAACAACATGTGGAACATGAAAACCATTGGGACTCCTACAATAGATTGGAAAGATTCACATTCCCATAAAAACACCAACACCTCCTCCTCTCCGTTCACTTCTTATATTGCCAGACACACTATGTGTAAGTGTACCATACGAAATGTCTTGATAGAAATAATGAGAAGGTATTACAGAGGTGTCCGAGTCTTCTTTAACTGTGACCTAGATAAGACGAACAAAAATTGCGGGACCTTCAAAAAGGAGCTTTTTCTGCTATGAAAGGTTACTTTGTTTTTAGAAATGTTCGGAACCTAAAGTTGCTTCATTGCGTCTTTCATTTCATCTTTAGCACTGGACCGTTCTCTATGAAAGTGACCTCTTCTTCACACATTGCTAATGAAGCAGCACGTCACTGAAGGAGCTGGTTATATAGCCTTTTGTTGTGGTTTCATAATTTGAGTATGTTTCACAGTTAAAAAAAAAATGGTGTGTTTTTTTTGCCATTTTTCTTTGCCATGAAGTGTTCAAATAGATATTTAGCTATTTTACAAGAGGTAATAGCACCGTAACGCAGTTTTTCATTGCACATGGTAATGTACGGCTGGAAAGTGTTTTGCTATTAAAAATGAGTCTTTGATCGTGTTTAGCGTGTTGTGATGTACAGTAGAGCGGTAACCAATATATTTATCTTGGAACATCAAGTCAACGGTGAGATATAACGGCCGTCACGTTATAATGGATGTCTAATAAACCCTCGTTCAAGATGTCCCTGGCCTCTGTGAGTACACGGGGTCTTTTGGAAGGCAGAAGTCAGATACCTTGCAGACGAAGTGGCCGAGAAATTTGGAGCATGATAAATAATCAATAAACTCTTAAAGTCACTTCATGATGTTTTTCCATCAAGGTCAAGGAAAAGTGGTCGGGAAAAGACATTAGGAAGTAATTGATTTACTTTTCGACTGCAGACCACGACTGATCTCAACTTCGACAACATAATGGATTTCAACACATTTCAAGAATACAAAACAAATCGATGGATCAGTCAGTGGGTGTGTTTCGAGTAAATTTAACAAAGGTCAATATAAAATACAGGAAAACTGACTAAAATTGGGAAGGATCTGCTTCAGACAGGCTGAATGGGTCAAGCAATACTCAAATTTACCCAAATATACCTGCTGTGAAGAAACTGATCCGAACCAAAACTGCCTAAACGTGACTTTTTAGAGTAAAATTATGCAAAAGAATTGCAAGTTGTTCCAGAGGCTGAAGTTTGCCAGAACATAGTTTCATAATAGGAGCATATTTCTCCTAAAATTGAACTGAAGTTGTTGTCACTGATCCGGACGACAGCGTGTACAACTAAGAAAAAGGTAGAAGAACACGAGGCACCTGTACTTTGTTTCTGTTGGGGTACCTTTTAATTAGAAAATCTTGTGAAGTATGCAGGTGATCCATCAGAGGCTGTCGGGCCGGGCCTCCTCGGCTCTGCTCCCCGCAGCTAACACATTCTACATATGGAATCTGAGAATGATAAATGGATCTGGAAACTGTGAACCGCTGTCACGCCCACACTTCTTAATCTCAGCTCCTCATAGCATCCTCACATCGTCCTGCTTTCTGTCTTTCAACTGCTCCAACTGGGCAGCTGTTGGAGGGAGATTAAACATGGGGATTTCTTTGTGTTGTATAAACTTTGGGTTTTCAGTGTTTGGCTAATATTTGAGGTGTACATGGCAACAAATCGACGAAGGCCAAACTTCTGCATTGCACCACTCAGCGGGGAGTATGCATTACTCACAGATGTTAGGAGGTTCTGTTAAATATCGTTCTAACATGTTCTATTGTGTTCTACTCAAAAAAACCTTTGGAGGGATATTACAGTGTGTACCTTGCACACTCATCATCTGCAAACATTCAAACCTCTTGGTCGGTGCCCCTACAGACGCGTTAAGCAACCCTCTCGGGTCAGTTTTCAATGTGTCGGGACGGCGTATCAATAAAGACTCTTTGCATGCAAAGGGTCTGCCTCTTTGTGGCTCAGAGGTAGAACGTGTTGTCTTCCAATCAGAAGAGCGGCAGTTTGATCCAATGTCGACGTGTCCTTGACCCTTAACCCCAGATTGCTCCCGTAGTGGGTTATGGGGTATGAATGAGTTACTTACCCTAGTAGCCCCTCCCATCAGTGTATGAATGGGTGGGAATGGTGAATGACATGTAGTGTTAAAGCGATTTGAGTGGTCGGAAGACTAGAAATGTACCATTTGATGAATCCAAATCACGTGACTAGGAACCATGGACTGTATATAAGAAGTGAACATACGCTGTTGCTATATTGGACTGCGCCCGTTTCCAATGAAAAGACACAACCAATGAAAAGAAGTGACCATATTTGGAAGACGGGCCATAGAGACGGCGTATATCTCTGGTAGTGGCGGCGCCCTGTCAATCACAGTAAACATATTCTGCTTTACAGTCTATTTGACTCTCAATGTGACTGACATGACGAGCAACTCAGATGACAAAATGTCAACCGTTATTTTTTTGTTTTGACGGGACACAAACAGCTCTCTCCTGGACGAAGGTCCTGTGTTTGTTTGACCCATCCACCATCCTCCCCGCCGGCTTTAAGCAGACTCTCACAGACTTTACACTAACGCGCTCTTACTGTCGGGAGTGTTTACATTGGAGTTAGTCAAAAGCCAATCAATGCCTCGTGGCACTGACCAAACGTTGGTATGTGACAAGTTAATAGTGGCCACATTTATGGGAAATACGCCATTTTGCTTTAGACAGCCACAGCTAGAGTAACAACCTTTCTCCATTCAAACTCCATTTTCCATCCATTAAAGAAAATACATTACTCCACATTCTCCATTAAAAGCCTTCATGTAATCACATTGCTGCTTTTAGTAACCCTCTACCCTAATGGTATTAAAGTAGCAGGACTTGAATCATTACGAATGTCTCAACAGCACCCGAGGAGTCTGATGAACGACCCCCGAGTGGCCTTCGTGGAGGTATTTCCACATTACAGTGGATGAAGCTGATGGATTAGAGGCTTAGAGCTGTCAATGAAGGCCTTCTGATGGATGTCCAACTCGGCCACCAGTGTTGTTAAAGTCGGGTTTCCAGTGTGTGATGGGCCATCTTAGCACTTGAATGATCCGGGGTCAATAATGATTGGTGATGTGTTTCTATGTTTGTGGTTTCTTTAGTGGGACTGCGAGTCTATAAACTGTAATTGATTGCCACTAACCAGAGATTAGACATTACAGTATTGATCGTGAGAAAATAAATCGGTGCTCTTAACACCGATCTGAGAAAAAGAAGTCTACAGAGTGGAACCACATCAGGTTAGTTGCTTTATGAACCTTCTCCCCTGATGAGCAAGGCTACATTGTTTCCCTGCATTGTCTTAATGGAGCCGAGTTCTCTTCGCTGAGTTACACTTATATGGGCGAATGTTGAATGATATCATACAAGCTGCTGCACCAGATGTTTAAAATGGCACTTGCACAGGCATTTCTGTGGCTTTACTTCACGCAGAACAAATACTGGGTTGGGTCTGGTTTACGTCCCGGGTGAGAGGCGGGTTATTTTAATCCTCATCCCGCCTCAAACCTGCGTCGGCTCAACCGCTCACCTGGTATACAATGTGAGCGTTTCCCAGCTCCTCCACTCTATTTGTGATCACCTGTTTTCACATGTCCAAGGGTGTTTCATTTGTGCAGCCAGAAGAGAAATACACTCACAGGAACGCGGGGTGCTTTGGATGAAAGCCCTACCAAACACTTCATGCCACTCTCATTGTTTTGTTTTGTAACTTTGGCAAAAAGAAGCACAATTTCAATCATGTTTATGTAATGCTTCTGACGCTGTATTTCATTAAACAGACATTTCAAGGCTTCGTTGTTTCCACTTGTGTCAGAGTGACTAACCGCGGATAGCGATGGAGGGAAGCTGATCGACTGTGTATGGGTGTGAAAGCTGTTTCCAGGCGGCGTCCGCTTCCTTTTCTGCATGAACACGAGAGGAAAGTAGATTCTCCTGGTTTGTTCCAGAGACGTTAGCGTTCTCATGACTGAGAGGCAGAAGAGGAACGTGTTGGAAACCAAATTCAACTGTGTTGTAGAAAAGGAGAATAAAGGTGGAAATTATACATGAGCACATTTTTACTGTCCTGACATTTATACCCCGGAATCTGATATACAGTTTATCAGATATCATTCCAGACATAACTAAGTATTTCATCATCTTTATTAAACCTGACTACCGTAAAAGTCGGGTTACAAGCCGCTCCTACCTTACATTACATTTAGCTGACGCTTTTATCCAAAGCGACTTACATTTCTGCTCTATACACCGTAGACACAGCAACGGGGAACAATTAGGGGTTAAGTGTCTTGCTCAGGGACACTTCGACGTGTGAGCTATGGGGGGACTGGGGATCGAACCGGCTACCTTGTGGTTGCGGGACGACCACTCATCCCCCTGAGCTACCTCCGGTCAGTAACGGCTGTGGGAACAACTGGCCCCTGAGCTGGAGGTGGAAGTGGCCCATGAGCCACGTATCCAGCAGCTCGTTGTCTTTCTGATCGATGGAGTGCAAGAAAAAGAGAGAGGATGTTTTTTTAACTGGTACGTTAGGGGTCTCTCGTCACTCACATATTCATGTTGAAAAGCCCCCCAAAAAAGTGCATTTTTCATAATATGTCATCTTATGAGGTCAAGGCAGAGGGTTGACTTCCATATCCTGAGGCCTCTGGAGACGCTACCAAACCACTGCCAGGCTTCAATTACATCTTCATTAGTGAAGAATGTTCTTGGATTGCGCAACCATTACAGAGGATGACATGTATGTCCACAACACGGCCGTGACTCTGGCTGTGAGACGTGGTGTTAACTCAGAACACGGCTTGTGTTTCGTCCTGAATGACCTCTTCTTAGTTTTTCAGTTTGACGATGGTGGAGCTCGGCTAAGGGGCGGAGTGTTGACTTCCACGTTAGCCCCATGACGAGGCCTCCGGAGACGGACCGCAACGAGCATCCCCGAGAGGATCAGGAGACCAGGATCCAGCGCTGGGTCCTGGGAGAGGATCAGGTTCCCTGAGAAAGCGATGACAGGGTGAGGCAAAAAATAATACCCTCAACCTAATACCACATTTCTGTGTTTGTTTTACTTCTGATGACGGAGGCCTCCGAGACTCGGTTCTAAAAGGGAACCGGTTCTAAATGAGTAAAAACCCGTAGTATCGACGCGGTCCGAAGTTAACCGTTCTGCTTTTGGTTCTTTAGAAGTTCTGGAGAGAGACGTCCTTGTCTCAAAGCTCCTCTCTCTGTCTCTCTATCTCTTTATCTCATTGTCTCTTTGTCTCTCTGTATCTCTATCTCTCTTTGTCTCTTTATCTCTGTTTATCTCTTTGTCTCTTTGTCTCTCTTTATCTCTCTTTGTCTCTTTGTCTCTCTTTATCTCTTTGTCTCTGTTTGTCTCTTTGTCTCTCTGTTTCTCTATCTCTCTTTATCTCTCTTGATCTCTTTGTCTCTTTATCTCTGTTTATCTCTCTTGATCTCTTTACCTCTCTTTATATCTCTTTGTCTCTTTATCTCTGTTTATCTCTTTGTCTCTTTGCCTCTCTTTATATCTCTTTGTCTCTCTTTATCTCTCTTGATCTCTTTGTCTCTCTATCTCTCTTTATCTCTTTGTCTCTTTGTCTCTTTGCCTCTCTTTATATCTCTTTGTCTCTCTTGATCTCTCTTGATCTCTTTGTCTCTCTCTCTCTCTCTCTCTCGTTTCCGTTTCCGGTTGTGAGTGAGGGTGCGTGGTGAGCGTGTGAGAGGCGCGGAGTTTTGAAGTTTTTCTGTCCCGTTTATCGGGGTTTTTGAACGGTTTGGCCGCCTGCCTTAGTGCAGGTGGTCGGGCTGTTCTGCGACTTTTGTGAGCGAGTGTCGGAGTCTCTTTTCTTTTTTTTTTCTCGAGGCGTCTCGGAGGAATGGCGTCCTCCGAGACGCCGCCTCCCTCTCTCCGGCAGGGAGTAAGGATCGTCCCGCCGGGGAGCGGCGTGTCCGTTGAGGAGGTGCTGCTGGCGGTGGGGGAGCGGGTCGGCCACCGGAACTTGAGTTTCGCGTCCCGCATGAGCGGAGCGGTGGTGGCGTTCCTGCGGGATGAGCCCCTCGTGCGCCAGCTGGTAGAGAGCGGCGTGACCATCAGGGGCGCGGCGGTGCAGGTGTCCCCGCTGTCCGCCCCCTCTACGCGGATCACCGTGTCGGGAGTGCCGCCGTTCATCTCCAACGAGGCGATAATGGAGGAGCTGCAGAGGTTCGGGAAGTTTGCCAGCGCTGAATGGGGGCCTGCTGGCCCCATGGAGGAGGGGCCTGCTGGGCCCGCTGAGGAGGGGCCCGCTGAGGAGGGGCCCGCTGAGGAGGGGCCTGCCGGCCCCGCTGAGGAGGGGACTGCCGGCCCCGCTGAGGAGGGGCCGGCTGAGGACAGCGGTCCGGCTGAGTTTGCGGGCGGCGAAGCGGAGGAGATGCCACTGGAAGCTAGTGGGCTTGAGAACGAAGCACCCTTAGACATCTACCCTCTAGAAGCCATCAGCCGGTTTCTAGATGCAACACTTTATCAACCAAAAAACATAACCAAGTATTTCAGCAACGGCCCTAAATTCATAAGATCCATAGCTACGCACAGGAAGAATTTGGGGCCGAACTTTGTGAGCCGGAAGAAGCGTTTCCGCCTCAAGAAGTACGTCACAGCGCTGAGGAAGGTAGAGAAGGAGAAAAGCTAAGAGGGTGAGGTGAAGGCAGGAGGCTCAGCGGCTCATCAGGCCACTCAGGGACTGTTCTCTTCCTCTGAGGCCATCAGGTCTGGAGGCGGAGACATGGACTATGGAGTTGGTGTTGGTGGTGAGTTTGATGGTGGTGGCATGGACTATGGAGATGATGATGATGATGATGATGATGATGATGATGATGATGATGATGATGATGATGATGATGATGGTGACATGTATGTCTATGGGTTTTCTGTTTAGAAGAGTTATATTTTGGGTGCTGGTGGAGAGCTGGTGGTAAACTATTGTTTGTTTGTTTTGTTTTGTTCTATGGCTAAATGTTTGTTTGACGTTTAGGTGTTTGTTTATGTTTTAAGTGATGTTTTAGAGTGTTTCTGTTTTCACTGAAAAGTGGAATAAAGGGATTTAAAAAAATCAAAAATCAAAAATCTCTTTGTCTCTGTTTATCTCTTTGTCTCTTTGTCTCTCTGTATCTCTTTGTCTCTTTGTCTCTCTTTATATCTCTTTGTCTCTCTGTATCTCTATCTCTCTTGATCTCTTTGTCTCTCTATCTCTCTTGATCTCTTCGTCTCTTTATATCTCTTTATCTCTTGATCTCTTTATCTCTGTTTATCTCTTTGTCTCTTTGTCTCTCTGTATCTCTTTGTCTCTCTTTATATCTCTTTGTCTCTCTTTATCTCTATCTCTCTTGATCTCTTTGTCTCTTTATATCTCTTTATCTCTCTTTATCTCTTTGTCTCTTTATCTCTGTTTATCTATTTATCTCTCTTTGTCTCTCTTTATATCTCTTTGTCTCTCTTTATCTCTTTGTCTCTGTCGCTTTGTCTCTTTGTCTCTTTGTATCTCTGTTTCTCTATCTCTCTTTATCTCTCTATCTCTCTTTATCTCTCTTTATTGCTTTGTCTCTTTATCTCTTTGTCTCTCTGTCTCTTTGTCTCTCTGTCTCTTTATCTTTTTTTGTCTCTCTTTGTCTCTTTATCTCTTTGTCTCTTTGTCTCCCGCTCAGTCCAGCCTCAGACTCACATCGTCTCAGAGAGGAGCCAAAGACTCAAAGTGTTTCTACATGTGACTCCAGGAGACTCTGAGAACTTTGGTCGTCTCAAACTGAATAAAAGCCTCACGAGTAAAAGGAAGAAGCAGCCGCAGTTCATCACAACATGAGACCAACAAGCAGGACATCCACCTGTTGGTGGAGCAGCAGGTAACGTGAGTGATGTCATACAGAGTCTGATCAGGAGATGAGGGTGAATCAATGAGATCATTGATGAGCTGATAATGGAGTTTAAAGGTTTAGGAACTTCTTGTTTTGCTGCTCAAGAAATACTTTTTGTTTAAATACAAGATTAATAAAGAAATGTTGTGTTTTTTTCTCACAATAGAACTGATAAGAACCGATAAGAGCATCAATAAGCGTACTAGTATCGCTAGTATCCTAACGACACCCGTCCCTGGTTCTGACAACGTGCAGCAGCTGCTCGTCTAAAGCATCAGTCGATGTTGGTTAAAGTCTTGGTCTCCTACAGAACTACATGAGTCATATCATCCATTAATTTCAGCCAGGCTGCTCTGAGCATGAACGTATCTGCACTCGACACAACACCACGGTATCGCGTTCAAGTGGGTCCTGTCAGACTAAACTATTTGGAACGGGGCTACATTCGCTCTGACAGTGATGCATTGCAGAACAAGGAGGAATGATGAGGGTAACCTGAGATTTCCTCACACACACAAGGACACACACACACACATGCTCGTGCACACTAAACACCCACAAACCCCTTGACTACCCTTGTGTTTAACACCACCAAGGATTGGGCAATTCTGTCTCCGTGGGGATGTTGTTGAACGTTCATATCGGACAGCAGACTCATTGACAACCTGACAAGACGAAGCTGGAGCGACCTCCCCGCTCGTTATCAGTCCAGAGAACAGACAGCTGTGGGCTGAGGTTTGTGCGGAGGAGTTTCATGTCGACGTCCATGACCGGTCGATATCTAAAGCTGGAGTGAAACATCTCGTTGAAGAAGTCTTGTTCCGGTCGAGACTTGATCAAACGTGATGAACGGGGAAAACATGTATTAACTGCATAATTAACATAATTAAAAAACGTTAATATCAATCAATATCTGTTCCGACCACAACTATCAAAACAGGACGTCAGTGGTAGTAAAAAAAAAAACAGGCTAGAAACAATGCAAGCAAAGCTCCAACTTTTGTATCACAGCAACTTTGAATTGACTTATTTGCTGAGTTATTTTATTGTGATGAGAAATGCATATATATTTTTTAATAATTTTTACTAAAGGCAAAACATAGTTAAGACATGGTTAGGAAAATGGTTATCAGCCCCAAAAGGTCTAATAGTATTTTCTGGCTTCCCATCTGATGCAACAAAACCAACAGTTAGGTTTAGGCAACTAAACCACCAACAGTTAGGTTGAGGCAACAAAACCACCAACAGTTAGGTTGAGGCAACAAAACCACCAACAGTTAGGTTGAGGCAACAAAACCAACAGTTAGGTTTAGGCAACAAAACCACCAGTTAGGTTGAGACAACAACACCAATAGTTAGGTTTAGATAATTAAACCAACAGTTAGGTTGAGGCAACAAAACCACCAACAGTTAGGTTGAGGCAACAACACCAACAGTTAGGTTGAGGCAACAAAACATCCAACAGCTGGGTTTAGACAACTGAATCACATAGTAAGGTTAAAGGTCTCGGACTGTTAATCTTTTAGTTGAAAGTCCTGTTGGTTGGACTCGTCCTTCTCCCCTCCAGCACAGCAATAGTCTTCTTTTTGGATATTATAAAGTACGTCACTTGCTCTAACTTCATCATCAGGATGCATTTAATGTGTGTGTGCACCACAAGGCTCCTAATTGAGTCTCCGTTGGCATTGTTGTCATTCTGAGTGTCACGAATAAAACACACAATTCGTGCCCACGTACACAAAACCAACAGATTGCATTACGTGACTGTTTGATGAACTGCCGTGGTACTGGGCTGGGTTGTGAACTAATCGTAACGAGCACAATTCCAACCGCTGCTGCAGCTTTTGCAGCATCCTATGAAATCTGAGCCCTGTTGTGGTTGCCAGATTGGCCTCCGTGATTTGGAACCCCCCTTTCTTGAGAGCCAGAACCATTCGCGCCCGTGTTCACTGACGCTTCAGAGATCGTCTTTGTGGCTCGCCATAATCCTTGACCACAAATCCCAGACTCCTCGAGTAAATTAGTGCTGAATGTTACTGGAATATGTCAGATAGACATATGAGGTGTTGAGCTTTGCCTCAGTGTGCTTAAGCTCGCGTGGAGAATCCAACCAAATAGCATGTTCGTATATGACACGCGAGTCACCGTTTGATCATTTAGCTTTGAACGGCTATTTGTTGATAATACTGGAGTGGATCCAGATGCTTGTTCCCTCCAGTTCTCCAACTTTCTCACATGAACTGAACACACACGCTTGATGTAGCTTTGGCAGGGTTCACATGTGTGGCGGAGAGGAAAACACTGAGTAGATTCCCGAGAGCGAGAGAGAACTTTTTAAAACAAGGAAACCCAACATAAAAGGAAGACCCGGTTATTGGTTCCAGTGCCTGGGGCCATGCGCAGGTCACACGTTACAAGCTCTTCATGTGCCTTAAGTTTTAGAATATTTATATAGAGAATGTCTCGCAAATGTTGTGTATAAAAGGTTTTGGATTTCACACATGTCTGATCTTAAAAAAGGTTTTACGTAGTGATGCTGTAAAATGCAGTAAACCGGACCGCTCTTAATCGTAACCATTGTTGGGTAAAAACTAGACAAACCTGCTGCTTCTCATGTGGCGCGGAGGGCAAGTCAACACTTACGTGCTAGCAAGTAGCTAGCTGCTAGTGCGTAGGGCTGTCCCCTACAGATACAGATACCAACAGAGTACTTCAGGTGATACTGTCATGTAAATCTTGTGTGTGTGTGTGTGTGTGTGTGTGTGTGTGTGTGTGTGTGTGTGTGTGTGTGTGTGTGTGTGTGTGTGTGTGTGTGTGTGTGTGTGTGTATGTGTCTCCCACTGGCTAGCTATTGAGCTAATAGATGCCGCTCTGCATAGTGCTCATAAGACATCATGTTAGCGCTGTTAGCACTGTTAGCCGCTAGTTGCCGGCCCAGGCTTCTTCGTGTTCAGAGCCGTGTGCAGGCGGGAAAATCTTGCCTGTGTGGCGTTGTACACTTAACACTTAAAACCTCTACAATATAAATACACTGTTCAATACGTTATTTGGTCTGTATTTATACTATTTCAGTTACTGAGGATTCTTTACTGTTTTTGTATTATTGTTTATTGCTTATTTGATCTTGTTACTTGTTTTACTATGTCTCTTGTTTGCACTTTACCCTTTAATCACATACATTTCCTCACTTATCTTATCGTATCTTATCTTGTAGCTGCCGCGGTAGTGTACCAAACAGAAGAACGCTTGCAGTGATTGGCTGCAACAAAACCAGACGAATAGTTTGTTATTTTCAAGATATGTGTAAAAAAAAAGGATCGATTGGAGGGATTGTTTGACTGGTAAAGTTTTGATATTACTAACAAGCAAGCTTCTTACTTGTGATATTAAGTAACCCTCTGTGTTCTGGACCCATTTATTTCATGGCAGAGTGAGTTGGATCTGTCAGGTTGGGGGCGGACCCCTCCTCTTCGGCTCAGCAAGGTTTTTTGGGGGGTTTCCTCTAAGATGCATGCTGATGATTTGGCACCTGGTTGCTATGTTTTTATAGAGGTTGACGCTCAGAAACCCTGTCCCCAAAAGAAAGGAGAAAGAGAACATACCTCCAGTGGGCCAGGAGGGATTATTGAGAGGTTTTATTTTGTCTTTCTGCCGCGCAGCACTTGCTTTGCTTCTGTAGCCTTGCAGGTGAAGGACTTGACAGGAAGACATTTACCCACAGCTGGTAAAGACTAAACTTCCTGACCCAGTATTGCATCATCACTCACCCGACTTTTGAATGAAACAAAAACATTGTCAACTTTTGACGCCTCCGTTGGCTGGTCAGGTCCAACCCTCTCTCTTTCACGTGCACTGTGTGACACAGTGCACGTGAAAGAGGGAGAGAGGGTTGTTTCAATCCACCTGTTCCAGACTTTCAGACAAAAATACAAAAGACTGCAGGATGTTTTTACTCTTGGCTGCAGTGGAAAAGTTGGCATATCAATATAGTGATTTTTGAATCCACCTTTATTGATACATTGTTCTGTTTCCTCTACAAGGGACAAAGCTTCAATGCTAAGCTGGTAAGAGTCATCATCTCCAATAGAAAGACCAATACATAAAGAATAACAAGATAAAAGATCATAGCTGTATGTAACTGCAACATCCCTATGTCAAGTTTACACGAGTGCAGCTGATATGATGTGATATTAAGAGACAAATTCATTTTTAAAACACCCAAAATAACTCAACTTTGATTAAAAACTGTTATTCCTTCTGAATATATGTGCTTCAAGGAAAGAAACACTGATTAATTTGGGAAACTTTAGTTCAAAACACGTGCAACCTTTTACCAGAAACAAGGACAGAGCGTCAGAAGGCAAAACAAAAGGCTGAAGCTGCAACAGGGACCGAGTCACTGTGTGGTTTTTCTTTGGATCCAGCGTTTGGCACGAGGCGGCTCTGAAGACGTCGGTGATTAATGGTCCGTTGCCGTGCCGGTTACATCACTGGAGCTCGCTCCAACACGACACCCGATACCTTCAGGCTGAAGAGATCGTGTCACCGGCATCAGAGTCGAGAGTTTCTGGTGCTGCAGTGAGGTGGGCTTTGATCCGATGCTGTCACATTGAAAACAGACCGCGTGGATGAGAACACCCGTCATAAAATACTGTTTTTACTGCTCGTGCGTACGCAGGCTTGACCGCATGTTTTCATCACTACACACACACACACACACACACACACACACACACACACACACACACACACACACACACGCAGCAGTGTATGATTATGGTATGAGCATGACTGAGTGTGCATGTTTCCTGTACAGGTGAAGAAGAAGAAAAATGAAAGCATTATGTAATACAAGATCTAGATAGAGTGCTCTAGCGAGAGATCATAACCGGAGATTAATGCAAAACATATGGCTCTTGGAAAAGCAGGAAGTCACTGTGAATGTGATCGATATCAAACCCGTGGGACGCAGCTGAGGATACAGCTAGCAGCTAGCAGCTAGCCACCTGTGACGGCAGCCACCTGTCACTCAAATAGGCCACGCACTTATTTATGCAGAACTTTAATCCTTAATATAATTTAAACGGATGAGATATATAAAATACATACATACAAGCTGCAATACAAACTCCTCTGGTTGTATAGAAGTCTATGCTTCATGTGCTAAAGCTGCATTCTCTCTCCTGACCACCAGGGGGCGACTCCTCTGGTTGTATAGAAGTCTATATAAATGACTCTACTTCTCTTGATGTATTCCCTCAGTAAACATTGTAAACATGAGTTTATGTCTCAATCTCTAGTTTCAAGTCTTCTTCAATACAGCATGATGTTCATTTAGTAAATTATGGTCATTTAGAGTCAAACAGACCATAAAGCAGGGGACGCTTTAGGGCGGGGCTACAAGGTGATTGACAGGTCCACACCAGAGACGTATACGGCGTCTCTACATCACTCCTCCTCAGTCCAGATATGGTCACTTCCTGTTTTCTGGCTTATTTCCAGTCTATGACGTGAGCACAATTTAGCGTTAGCTTAATTGTCTTGCAGATACAATCTACCAGCTGTCACTGAAACCAGCAAAAGCGACGGTTTCTGAGCCAGAAGAGGCAGAGAAGAAGCTCCGCCTCCCTCCAGAGCGGCTCATCAGCGGCTCTGGCGTAAACTTGTAAAGCAAACACAGTGTGTTGTGATGGAAGCCATGCTGCCTCCCTCTTCCTTTCACCTCCATAACGTTGTCATCCTAACCCACGTTTTCAGTTCAGCTCGTGGGATTACCGTAAAAGTCGGGTTACAAGCTGCTTCTACCTCCGGTGGGTGTCCCCGCTGTAGCAAGCTAGGAGCAGCGCTGGCGGCAGCAGCAGCGCTAGCTCCCTG
>JBAMJR010000077.1:102500-122500 GCA_038501785.1 Myoxocephalus aenaeus | reverse complement strand
ATGAACACAATGCCGACATCGGTGAACCTTTTATCCTCATAAGAGACCCGCTGGAGAGACAGGTGAGGAGAGACAGACAGGTGAGGAGAGACAGGTGAGGAGAGACAGACAGGTGAGGAGGAGAGAGACAGGTGAGGAGAGACAGGTGAGGAGGAGAGAGACAGGTGAGGAGGAGAGCGAGACAGGTGAGGAGAGACAGGTGAGGAGGAGAGAGACAGGTGAGGAGGAGAAAGAGACAGGTGAGGAGAGACAGGTGAGCAGGAGAGAGACAGGTGAGGAGAGACAGGTGAGGAGGAGAGAGACAGGTGAGGAGGAGAGAGAGACAGGTGAGGAGAGACAGGTGAGGAGGAGAGAGACAGGTGAGGAGGAGAAAGAGACAGGTGAGGAGGAGAGAGACAGGTGAGGAGGAGAAAGAGACAGGTGAGGAGAGACAGGTGAGGAGGAGAGAGACAGGTGAGGAGGAGAAAGAGACAGGTAAGGAGAGACAGGTGAGGAGAGACAGGTGAGGAGGAGAGAGACAGGTGAGGAGGAGTGAGACAGGTGAGGAGGAGAGAGAGACAGGTGAGGAGAGACAGGTGAGGAGAGACAGGTGAGGAGAGACAGGTGAGCAGGAGAGAGACAGGTGAGGAGAGAGAGAGACAGGTGAGGAGGAGAGACAGGTGAGCACTAATCAGGGCGGGGCAAGACATATAAAGCCAGGAAGTAAAACTAGATGTGACAATTTTCAAAGTAAAAGCAGGAAACAAGGGAAAGAACAAACAAACTAAACAAAGAACAAACAAAACCTAGCCCCATCCGCCCGAGATCGTTATATTTGTATAATACGTAATTAGGTAAAGCTCCTCAACATGACTGGGCGATTATAACGTTTCACTATTTAGCTAATTTAGTACCCCTAACAACTAATTTTTTGATCAGACTCTTGACTTTTGATCATATTTATGCAGAAAATAAATATATATATATATATATATATATTTTTTTTTTATTCTTTTTTTTTTAAGGCAAGTAGTTGCTGATTCTTTTGTTGTTGCACAACAGGAAAATGATTTGGGTAAATAAATATAACGCTATTAATTTAAATCGTGTTTATCTTCCCCGGACGTGGAAGTGTTCCGTGATGTGTTCGTAGCCCTCCACATGCATTTCATTCTGCAGCGCTGGTCGACGTAGAGAAAGGCCGACTTAAAGCCTCTCGGTTCCCAGGGACCGCCACGCATTAACCCGTCACGCCCGTTAGCCCCGGAGCCGGGTCTGAATGGGTGGCCGGGCCTCTGGGTGGACGAGGAGGAGGGAGGGGGGGTCGGAGAGTGAACCTAAATCCTCCCGGCTCTTGGCAGAGGCCGTGTCAGCCGCTGTGTTGTTGTGCAAAGCAGATAATGTGATTTCCGGCCCGCTGAAAGGCGAAAACTCCTGGAGACGAACTCACACCGGACCCGAAAGAGCTCCCATTCAACAGGGCTGTGATCCGCCCGGGATGCGACAGGCGCCGTCCTGGTCCATTAACGTGGAGAAAGACCGGTGGAGACACTGGGCCGCTGTGAGGAGGTGCAGCGGGAGGAGAGGAGCCGAGCGGCTGCGTTTAGTTTCCAGACGCATTTTATGGACGTGGTGTCTGACGGGAGAAGTTCTTCCATCGGTGGTTCAGATCCCACGGCGAGTCTCACTTAGAGTGTGAATCACGGCCCGCCCGGCCGCGCCCGCGTTATTATAACCACAGCTCTGTCTTTAAAGTCTGATTGAGATTGCAGAGTTTACAGTTTTTCCCCGTTTATTGGGTGCGACGACTTAAAAGACATCTTGTGTTTGAATATTTTTTCTCCAGCTGTGGTGCAGACTGGAAGAGGCTGATTATAAGTGTATGATAGTGTTTTAAAGAAAAGGTATATCTGTGTCTTTTGAAGCAATTAAATAGTAAAAGAATAAGTCAATATTTTCATGGACTTTCTTCAAGGTGTGGGGGATAAATATAAATATGAATATAAAGTTCTTTTATCGCTGCATATTAGTGAGAATCTCCTGCAGCGACAAACACGTATCTTAAGAAGCAGGACTCCTGATATTACATTACATTTCATTTAGCCGACGCTTTTATCCAAAGAGACTTACAATAAGTGCATTCAACATGAATGCAAGTGAACAACAAGAATCAAGAAAGTACAATTTCTTCAATAAAGTTAAACTACAAAGTGCTATCAGTAAATTACATTTAAGAGCTACTAAAGTGCTACTTCCTTTATTCAAGGTGTAGTCTGAAAAGATGTGTTTCTAGTTTGCAGCGGAAGCTTTCTTCTTCTTCTTCTTCTTCTTCTTCTTCTTCTTCTTCTTCTTCTTCTTCTTCTTCTTCTTCTTCTTCTTCTTCTTCTTCTTCTTCTTCTTCTTCTGTCTCCTCATTGGTTCTTTTTCCAAAGACGTTTTTTTTTTTTTTACTCATTTCTGCTCGCTTGTTAATTTTCGGGGTAACGTGTCACGTGTCGAGACGAGCTCAGACGAATGTGTCCGGTTTATTTTTTCTAAATAAAACCGTATTAATAAATCACATTTTTTATTCATTTTTTCTGTGCAGCCCGGTACCAAAGGACCGGTACCGATATAGGAACAAAACAATACACATTTCCTATCGTTGTGTGATATGTTCACATCCCAGCCTTAACCTCAACCACGTGAGTTGTTTCATGAACCTTCATATGTACTTCATGATGAGTCCACCCAGCGTGCCACGATGCAACGAGACGCTCCAGCTAATCATTCAACGCGTCACACGAGGCTTTTACTGCACAACCAGGAGTAACCCGGCCTAAAAATAAAAAGATCAAACCCCGCTGAGTCACTGCTGTTTGCAGACTGTTTCCATTCAAAACTTCACTCTCTGTGTGGGAGAAGCAGACGCCACCATGTCGTCCACGCTAACGGGCACCGTGTCAATTAGCAGAGAGGCTTCTCTTGTTTTGGGGTAACGATCCCAGAGCAGCTGTAAAAGACGACTGGTGAACGGTGTTTGTGTTTTCAACCGACGGACAGACTAAACTTTGTCCATCTAAAAGCAAAAACACCCCCAGCACATGTGGCTCCCTGGCTGGGTGGCTGCTCAGGTGAGAGGCTGGAATTCAGAGCGTGTGGATGTTTGGTTTAGTTCAACATGTTTCCACGAATGCACATTTCACAAGGTTCAAGTCTTGAGAACATCAACCACATTTTCCAGACATCAGTCTGCAACGAGCAACAGTCTGCAGGAGTTCGACAGTTTGGTCGTCGCCATCTTTTTTTTTTTTTACAACCAGTGAACAGGAAGTGACCATATATGGACTGAGGAGGAACGACGTAGAAACCTGTACGTTTCTAGTAGAGACCTGTCAATCACCTTGTAGCCCCGCCCTAAAGCGTCCCCTGCTTTATGGTCTGTTTGACTCTAAATGACCATAATTTACTAAATGAACATCATGCTGTATTGAAGAAGACTTGAAACTAGAGATTGAGACATAAACTCATGTTTACAATGTTTACTGAGGGAATACATCAAGAGAGAAGTAGAGTCATTTATATAGACTTCTATACAACCAGAGGAGTCACCCCCTGGTGGTCAGGAGAGAGAATGCAGCTTTAACACATGAAGCATAGACTTCTATACAACCAGATGAGTCTCCCTCTGGTGGCCAGGAGAGAGAATGCAGCTTTAACACATGAAGCATAGACTTCTATACAACCAGATGAGTCTCCCTCTGGTGGCCAGGAGAGAGAATGCAGCTTTAACACATGAAGCACAGACTTCTATACAACCAGAGGAGTCGCCCCCTGGTGGACAATAGAGAGAATGCAGCTTTAACACATGAAGCATAGACTTCTATACAACCAGAAGAGTCGTCCCTGTTGGACAATAGAGAGAATGCAGCTTTAACACATGAAGCATAGACTTCTATACAACCAGAGGAGTCACCCCCTGGTGGTCAGGAGAGAGAATGCAGCTTTAACACATGAAGCATAGACTTCTATACAACCAGAGGAGTCGCCCCAGTATGGACCTTCATTTGGGTCAAATCCTTGGTCTGCGGGACGTCCGTCCAACAATGCATCAAGCTTTACTGGGCAGCCGCTGGTCGTACTGGTGTGTTTTCACAGGCCAGCTTGAGTCAGCAGAATAGCAAAGTGGATGAATGAATGTGTTTTCATCTGCAGTCAGCTGGAGAAGAGCTGAGGAATCAAGACTGTCTCCTCTCATGTGATGGAAGACTGCATCCAGTCCGTAATCTAACTATGTTTAACAGACAGTAGGGAAGTAATATTTCTCAAAATATCTGAATATTACTTGAAAAACGGAATCATGATTTAGCACATTCTTATATATATATACTTTATTTTTGTACATCTAGATGAATGTATACATAGTATACAATACAAAAGACAACTGATACAATGTACACAATGTGAAACAAAAGAAAAACTAACTGTACAATGCCGTCCTTTAGACGGCAGAATTGGTCCCCTGAATCATATCCGACTGGAAGAGTAATTACATTTTCTGTTGCAGGACATGTTGCGTTTAAAAGGACCACCTTTACAACATGAATAGTTATCTATTATTCTGCAATGTCTGATGCATTGAAGTGTGACATTGGAAGTGTTGAAGGTTTGGATCTGAGAGATGTTGAATCCTTTTGGTAAACATGTAAATGGTCCTTGAACTGCCAACCTTCCATTTAAAGAGTTTTCTTTAAGACTGCTGGTGCATTTATTCTATTCCACCATTCATTCATTCATATTGAGCAGCTGTATTGGAAGTGCAGTAACAGCAATCCAATGGAAACAATCCCATGATGCAAAGTACGGCGTTAGGTCTTTGATTGTGTTTGAGGGTGAAAGATTTCCAAAACATCTCACTAAAGATTGATCTACAGATTATACTATCAATGAATGATGCATGATGTTTGCTGCTTGAGGAAACGCTACTCGCCAACATGTTTTTATCCAGCGAAACATCACAAACATTGACTTAAAGTATCTTAAAGTGATATCTTAAAGAGTATCTTAAAGTGATACTCCTAACAATCGTTTTTAATGACCTGAAAACAGTGTTTTAATCTATGTGATTTTGTATGAATTCTGAGATTCTTGCGATGCCTTGTTTAAACTCTATGCAGTGGAAACATTGAATTGACTTTTTAATTTAAGGTAAGAATTATGGCCAATGAACAACTGTTGAAGGTTTGTTATTTTTTGTGTTTTCTTCTTTGTTTTTCCTTTGCCTACCCGTGAAATGTTGTGTACCGTACTGAAACTGTCTTTGGTTTTTATTTTCAAACAACTAATACATTTGTTCGTGTTTGCAACTTAAATATGAAGAAGACTGACGTGGTTGTTGTTGCGTGGTTGACGCTGCTACTGCTATAATCGTATTTGTTTGATCCGATGTTCTCCGTCTACATCGGCGGAGCGCTAACGGGGTCGCATCGAATTAATACACAAGTAGGGGGCGCCACCAGGAAACCCCAAAAATATCACATATAAAAAAGAAATGTCCCTTTTGGTTTCAGAATCGTTCAAAGAACACGTGATTCACAGAACACATGAGCGGCTTTCCTCGAGGTCGCGGCTCTTTGGCAGCAAGCGGCTGAGCGCCGGTCGGTTTGGTTCTTACGGAACGTTTGAACCACACAAGCAGCGACGTCACTGGATTAAAATACGCTAACGTTTTAGCTCGGAACTATTTTTACGATTATAAAAATATCTCTACTTTTTTGGTCACGTGGGATGTATTGTTCCTTCTGGAGGATGTGAAGCTGGTGAAGCTTCGATCTGAAACTAACGACTTATTTGATGATCGATTAATCCGTTGATTATTACTTTGATTCATTATAATAACATATTTATCGGAGACTTATTCCTCATATTTTTTTACAGTGTTATTTTACTACACAATGCAGCCACACACTGAAAATAATAAGAGGAATGCAGCTAATATATAAATATCTAATTATTATTATTATTCTTATTCTTAATGGTCTCTATATTTTGATTTATATTTGACTATCTACTGTTTTTAATTGACTCGTTGCTCTTGCTTAAATAAGTTTTTTTCAGTTGTGAAGATTTTAAGGATTTAACTGATTCATGAAATATTCCCCAAAACCTCCATGCCGTTACTTTATAGACCTTAACAATAACAAGGCACCAGCTTGGGTCCATGTTCACTTCCTGTCAGCTGATGTCATTCACATAAACTGCAACTGGGACCCATTTTGGAACGTTTACTTCTAAATCTATGAATTGCTCGTTAGCGTGAACTAAGTCTCCGGCAGATTTGCGTCTGACGGACAAACGCACGATCAAAGGTTCTGATTTAACAACAACAACACTTTCTTTGCATTTTGTGATGAATAACAAGAGCAGCGGCGGTTCACGTTGCCACATAGACCCAACTAATCAAAGACAACATGAGTTTAGTCGCTGCAGCCCGAGATCATTCTACAGCACCGACTCCAGAAGCAACAACAAGACCACGACCACAAGACCACGGAGAGACTGCGTGGACCCTTCAGGTCCCGGTGATACAGTACTGTTTCACATTTTGAGAAGTTCTTCAGTCAAAAATGTCAAGTCACAGGTGAGATTCTGAGCTTACACCCCAGCACGCTCTCTTGGTTTGGTCCTGGACTTTCTGTTCTCTTTTTGGCTTCTGCAACGTCATCCCGTGCACCTGACAAAACCAGTGCACCTTGTTTGTGTGCAGATGTGTGTGTGATCACCGTCTCTGCAGCTTCCTCCTCCGTCTCTGTGCACATGCTCAGGCATCTGTCCTGGTAGAGGTAGACCGACAGCTCTCCTGTCTAAACAGATGTCTGTCTTTTTCAAACAATGGAGGGAGACCCTCTCCGTCTCCGTTGGCTTTTCTTCTTGTAGCAGACGCCCCTTCAGGCAGCATCGGAGGGTATTCTTCACCCCAACGCAGCCTTGGGATCCTTATCACGCAGATTCGGGCGTGAAGGTTTGTGTCAAATCGTCAATTTGACAAAAAGAAGTCCCCGGGCTGGAGTCTGTTCGGCTTTAGCAGGGCTTCAGGTTGCAGAGGTCCAGCTCCTGAGGCTTCCTCCTCCCAGAGCAGTGGTCTCTGGGTAGATTCAGGCCGTTCTCCATCACGCAGCGCACCGGCCGCCTCTTGAAGCCCCTCCCACAGGACTTGGAGCAGTGAGACCAGACCCCGATGTCCCACAACGGACACGGATCCCCGCACGCCCTCATCGCCACGGGCCGGTCAGCGCCGTCGCAGTCCGCCGCCGGACGCCCCTCCGCGCTCTGGCAGTGCACCTCCCTCTTCTGCAGGCCGGTCCCACATGTCACCGTGCACGAATCCCAACTTCCTGTCACCCAGTGGCTGACCGGCCTCTTCCCTGTCGCCTGCTTCCTGGCTTCCACCCTGTTGCTGTCCTCCAGGACGCTGTTGTGCGCCGCGTGGCTTTTGTCCTCCTTCCGCAGAGTCTTCTCCTCCTTGCTCTCCTTGGTGATGTAGAAAGAGTAGCGAACCCTGGGAGGAGTCATCTTCCCCACGGACAGCACCTCCACGGTCAGGGGCTCCTGCAGCGGCCGGATGGCCTGGAGGATCTCCACGGACGTGGAGGTGCCGCTGTAGCGCAGCAAGCTGCCCCTCACCAGCAGGTCACGCTCCACGGCCGACACCACGTAGTTGCCGTTCAGCAGGTACTTGCCGTGGCGGTTCTTCACCGCCAGGTAGTTCTCGTCGCTCACCATCCCTCGGTAGCCGCGCTGGCGGACGTCGACGTTGGAAGCTCCGACGGGCAGCATCGCCACGAAGTTGTAGCCGTGACTGAAAAGGGAAAAGTGTGGAGATGAAGAGCGTTAACGATGCTGAAGGGCCACTGAAAGGCAACTTAAACAGTACTCCATGTAAAGATCATCGACGTAAAGGATGTCTGGAGACTAGGGATGCACCGATACTGTGCTCAATACTACCCCGATATGACCGATACCACGACGGCAACAGGACATTACATTACATTACATTACATGTCATTTAGCTGACGCTTTTATCCAAAGCGACTTACAATAGTGCATTCAATCATGAGTACAAACTCAGAAAAACAACAATCAATAATCAATAATCAATAAAGTGCAGTTTCTTCGCTAGAGTTAAATTTCGAAAATTACAAAGTGCTATAAATAAGAGACATCAAGTGCTACTAGAGTGCTAGTACAGTGCTACCTTCCTTATTCAAGGTGTAGTCGAAAGAGATGCGTTTTTAGTTTTCGGCGGAAGATGTAGAGACTTCCTGCTGTCCTGATGTCAATGGGGAGCTCATTCCACCATTGAGGAGCCAGGACAGCAAACAGTCGTGACTTTGTTGAGTGTTTAGCTCGTAGTGACGGAGCTACAAGTCGTTTAGCAGAAGCCGAGCGGAGTGCCCGAGCTGGGGTGTACGGTGTTACCATGTCCTGTATATAGATAGGACCCGATCTGTTCGTGGCACGATACGTAAGTACCAATGTTTTGAAGCGGACATCAACCTCTCGTGAGTTGAGCTAAACCCCCTGAACCTCAGTCACTAGAGTGCTAAAACTCGAATGCGTGATGTCATAAATATATTAAGTGTCCTGAGTACACAGTACCTTGTTGTTTCACACCTGAGGACACTACAATTAAAGCTCTTATGGGTGAAACGGATGTGACGGATGTCAAAAACGCTTGTCTCCACAATATCAGTCTCCCATTCATTGTCTATGGAGCAGCTCCAGACTCTTTTAAAGAGGACTTTATCTCTCTGGTTTCTGGCTATGAGCAGCTCATGTATTGATTGCACTTTTTTTAGAAGATAGAAATAATGTATTGGAATTCTTAATTTAGTGCTCGGCTAAAATGTCCTCAAACCATTTCTCATTGGTGTCCATGGAAATATTTCAGGGGCCGATCACAGCCAGACGAGCGCCTGTTTTCCTTTTGGTACGGTGCGTTTTTCAGGTGTTTTTTTCAGATGTGCATAAAATTTAAAATATGTGTTTAGTGCCGGGCACATAGTTCTCCTCAAAGACACTCTACAGAGGCAGCCAATCAGATGAAGCAAGACGCAGGATTTACTTTTTTACCACTGACTTCCTGTTTTGATGCTGGTAGATCATTGAGATTAGCAGTTTTAAATTACAATGATATATGTGTGTATATATATATATATATATATATATATATATATATATATATATATATATATACACATCGCGGTTGCGACGCCTTTCGGTGTAATCGGATCCTCAGAGTGACCGCAGTTTTGTCCATTTATACTTTTGGAATATTCCTTAATAGTTAAAGAGGCTTCGCTGTACATCCGGAGGCTACGTGACGTCTTCAGAGATAGATCGTTGAGAGTGAAGACGGCATTACGTTATCTCTTCCTTCCCAGTGACACACAAAGACATCTCCACTGCACACCTGCTCATGACGTTGACCTCCTCGTTGACTTAGGCCCGACACTAAAGAGCGGTTCGGCGCGTGCCGGCGTGCTAAACTTACACAGGTTTGGTGAACATTCCCGAGACCTTCTTGCAGCCCTGGTTGTCGCCACCGCACACGCCGCACTTGTCAAACTTCCTGCTGGAGTCCAGCTTGCCGTCGCAGCCTGCCTTGATGCATTTTCCTTGGACGCACACGGCCGAGGTGTCGGGGGAGCAGGGCGTCCCGTCCACAACCTGCAGGGGTTCAGAGACTAATCTGTAAGCAAGAACAACAACAAGGGGGAAGGAAAGAGCTCCACCATATCCATACTGTATTCTTCTGACTAAACAAACATCATGAACCAGAGAGCTACAGAAATAGAGAGTATCCCCAGACTGAGTGTGCAGTGTCCTGTAGTGTAAACGAGATGTTGCATAGCATCGCTGCTACACGCTTGTTTGCTTTCTGGTTGCATAAATAGTTGGTGACAAGCCCCAGCTGTGAGGTGATACTGTCCCTGCATGTTTCCCTCTCTCACCACTCTCATCGCTCTGTAAGGCACCAACACATCACCCCTCACTGAGGAAGAAGAGAACAAATCTCACCAGGCAGTGACACTCCAACCCTTTGTGAGTAGAGAGCTGCTTCTATAAATGTTTCAACTACACCTCCCATGAGCGCTTGACTCATGACGAGGTGTTCGGTGACAGATTGCATTACAAAGTACAACAGTTGATACCCACTTAGCTTCAACCTCCAGTTGAAGGCAATGCTGAAGTGCCTTGAAGCTGCATTCTCTCTACTGACCACCAGGGGGCGACTCCTCTGGTTGTATAGAAGTCTATGTTTCATGTGTTAAAGCTGCATTCTCTCTACTGACCACCAGGGGGTGACTCCTATGGTTGTATAGAAGTCTATATAAATGACTCTACTTCTCTCTTGATTTATTCCCTCAGTAAACATTGTAAACATGAGTTTATGTCTCAATCTCTAGTTTCTCTAGTAAATTATGGTCATTTAGAGTCAAATAGTCAAAAAGGAATATTTCCTCAAATAACTGCCCCAAAGCCATTTCAAACATAAATCCGCTACGTACCTTTGTAGCGAGGACGTAGAAGTATCCGGTCCCGTTGGCGCGGCAGATGAGCTTGCATTTGTCCTTTGGGGAGATGCCCGAATATTTAGGAACCCAAACCACAGAGGAACCCAGTCTGTTGGTGTTCAGGTTCAAACCGTTGAACGCTTCACACTGCTCCTCACGGAAACTCTTCCCTGGAAGCGTACGGAAAAAAACAACAACCTCGCATTAGATTGACGACTACTCCAACGCTGGCAAAAGGGGTCCTAAATACGCACTTGCCTGCTCCTTAGCTTACAGACTTGTTCGCATTTAGGGTGAAAAATAACCGATGTGTTTGGTTGGGGTTTCTGGAGTGTTCATTTCCCCCAAAAAACAGTAAAGAACAGCACAAAGCTGCTGAACGGTAACTCATGACATCATCCAGGGCCAGATCCTCCAGTGGATGTGCCAGTCATGAAACGGGGCTTATTGCAACGTATCTCTAACCCTAACCCTACATTTAACTGTGTGGTTTGGAGCTACTAGGTTAAGTTACTACTGTAGACCCTCTC
Organism: Myoxocephalus aenaeus; assembly: GCA_038501785.1. Lineage (NCBI taxonomy): Eukaryota > Metazoa > Chordata > Actinopteri > Perciformes > Cottidae > Myoxocephalus > Myoxocephalus aenaeus. Next base: position 111,435 of record JBAMJR010000077.1, on the reverse strand, counting down.
ACAAATGATGAAGTACACAGTTTGCTAACGGAAGAACAGTGGACTGCAATCTCTTGTCAAGCTAACCACCAAAAGATGGAGAATGCAACCAAAACAACTTGACTTTCCAGATCCGTGTGATATTAGTGAGTGGGTGAATACATCAGCAGGTGGCCCAATATGTAGTGTCCAGGTATGAACAGGTATTTGGTGGAGAAACCCAACCAGCGAGAAAGTACATTGAACTTGAGTCCGCTTATGGAATATGGATTCTGACAATCGAAGGTGCAACAACCAGACATTTTATGGTTGCTTCAACTCCTTCAAAGGTAATTGGACAGTCACTGTTTAGGGAACAGGTTTGGTGAACGGCCACGGCCCTCAATGTGTGTCTCACTGTGTGAACGCACTCAAACAGAGACAAGGTTACCTGTGTCAGGACAAGTGTTGAGGTTACAGGAGCGATATTTGACGCGAAGGCCGTAGCAGTATTTGCCTCCGTTCTCAGGAACGGGGTTGTTGCACTCCCTCTTGGCCAGCTGGACTCCTCCACCACAACTCCGGGAGCAACCTCCGAATGACCCCCACTTCCCCCACCGGCCGTCCACCTGGTGGCAAAAGAAAAAAGAGGGTTGTAGCAACGGTACATCAGTCTGTGATGAAAAGAACAACCAATCAGGACGGGGCTCGCTCTGCGCACACGCTCACCTTGATGTGCATGGTGTTGTTCTTATCCGTGCAGGCTCCTCGGTAGCAGACCTTGCCGTTGCCGTTGCCGCAGCCGGTGCCGTCCGCCCAGGGGAAGTGTCGGGTCTGGCAGACCAGCTGGCCGCGCGCCTTCCCGGTGCACCACAGCTTGGAGCAGGGCTGCATGTACGGGCAGGGCTTGGAGCCGGACCCGAAGGCCAACTCGCACTGCCGGTGCAGGCTGTAGCTGGAACCGGGCAGGCTGTCCGAGAGAGACAGCTGCTTCTGAGGCTGGTCCAGCAAACAGTCTCCTAAAGACACGAACCAACAATATCACAACCAATCAGACCTTTAAATTTCTTTCATGCACCAATTTATATTTTGACAAACCCACAGAGTTCAACTCATTGTTTTGGTTTCAAGGCTTTACTTTACAGCAGCTCGTTTCCAGCTGTTTTCAGTACTAAAGCTAATGAACCTGCTTTACGCTACATGTCCAGCACCAAACAGGACACCAGCAGGTGGTAAAGATCCAGATACCTCCCTCAGGAGCTGAAGGAGAACAAAACCTACAGTAGCTAAAGGAAAGCTGATTATTGGACTTTGTGTTTATGTTGGATAGAAACACGAATGCTGCTGTTTGCACATTGTCAACTTAATAATGTGATAATAGGTCAATGCTTTGTTTCCAGCTTGTTGCACTGCAGCCATGTGGCCAAAAAAATCAATAAATGCAGCATTAAGGTGACATTTAAAATAAAACAATAAAATCTTTACTACCACGGCATTTTGTGATATATCTTTATGGCATTTTTAAAGTGTGGCTATACCAATTATTTCCTAGGCATCCACCAGATGTAATGAGAATTTCAATAAATATAAAAATAAATGTTTTTTTAAGAAAATTAACAACCTTTGCTTTCAATCACCTAAAAGAGTAAAACAAACTTTGGTCATTATCGAGTGGGAGGAACATATGCACTTTCTCATCTTACTCATATCAAATGTCCCTCAGAATGAATTTTGCTCTTTCAAACTTTTGTGCATTAGAAGGGTACTCCGGTTAGTCCATTTAAGGTAGCGTCCACCAAAGGCTGTGCAAAGCTGCAGGACTATAAAACGATAGATTATAACATTAAACGAATGCTCATGAATGAGCTTCAAACCTTCTTCATTGTGCACAAAGCCAGAGTGCAAGCTGTCCAAATGAGACAGCACAGGCACCAGCTCATGTTTGGATTGGGCAGATAACTCACATAGAAAAGACAGCAGAGTTAAACTTAGTAAACGCTCAGCGGGCGGGTTGACAGTCACTTATTAGAGTTTACACACTGGCAGAGAAAGACTTGGCATAAAGGAGCCAGTGTGGAGAAAAAACAGAGTAATATATTAATACACTTTGGAATGTTTTATTGAAAGTGGATACTGGAAGTGGATACTCTGTCATCATCAGCATATATAATTACACCTCAAGGAAAAATACTACCTCGGATACACCTGTTCAGTTTACTGCACTCCAGAGTGATTCTGCCACAGAGTGTTTCATATTTCTGTTGAGGTAAGAGAGACTCTGTATTGTGCCAGTTCTGTAATGAAATATTCCCTTTCTGGCTAAGAAATCTGACATTTGGTGTTTCAGAAAAAGAAAGGTATTTTTTTGCCAATGATGCAGAATTCTCATCCCATGTAAGGTAATTTAAGCTTGGGTTCAATGTGCTTTGAGATCAATTGTTTCCTAATTTCATCATGAACTTGTCTGTAAGAGAAAATATGCCTTTTTTATCTTCAACAGGTCTACTATGACGTGACAACTGCTGTACAAGTGGACATCGGCCAAAAGTTCGCATCCACCAACCAAACGTTAGCATCCACCAACCAAATATGAGCATTCACCAGTCAAACGTTGTTGTCCGCCAACCAAACGTTGGCGTCCATCAACCAAACAAACGTTGGCGTCCATCAACCAAACGTTGGCGTCCATCAACCAAACAAACGTTGGCGTCCATCAACCAAACATTGGCGTCCATCAACCAAACAAACGTTGGCGTTCATCAACCAAACAAACATTGGCGTTCATCAGTCAGACGTGTCCATCAACCAAAAGTTGTCAGACACCAAAGGAACGTTGGTGTCCATCAGCCAGCCTGCATTGATCTCTTTTTGTTTCCCACTTTACTGCAACTTTTGTGATCGGATGCACCAGATCGGAACTCATCTGTGTCCACATATGTGTGTTTCTGTGCACCTGCTGAATGTCAGTCACATTTACTCAACTCCCAAGATGAAAATCTGTTTTCTGTTTGGTACGGTGAGTTTATCTGAACTTTTTTTGGTAAAAACAGCTGCCAGCTGTGGCAACAAACTAAATTGGTGAGACTGAACCAACACATTGAAGTTCTGGCAACAGTCACAGTCAGCAAAAATGCCATTTGTAGTCATATTTTGCTCCAAAAGTCTTGATTATTGATTGATTGTCAATTGTATGGTATTGGATTAGTTGATATTATGCTGTTATCAGGTTTTGTCCTCTTGCTGTTGGATTTCATTCTGTTATTTTCTGTGAAGTGTGTTTGAAAGCGTTGACCCTCACTATTTTGACTTTTATTCCAAGAAAACATTTGGTGTGGATTCTAAAAAAAAGAAACTCAAGAAAGGCCCCAAAAGATTTGTGTGAGAACACAATTAAATTATAACCAGCTGAGTGCATGAAGCCTGGACAGAATTAGGGAGTCCAGAGACGTGTACAGGAAGTGTTTACTAACCATGACCTCTGTCCAGGAACTCGGTAATGATGGCAGCGCTGCACACGGACCAGGGCCGGCTCCTGTCGATCTGAATCAGTGTGGGAGACATCATGTGGTTGTCCTTCAGTTTCCCAAATACCTCCTCACATGCCTTCACATTGTCATGGGGCATGTTGAAGACGTGGCCTGAGGGACGAGGGGGGACAGAAGGAATGTTGTTAGGGTCAAGTAGTTGGGTTTAGGCAACACAACCAACAGTTGGGTTTAGGCAACAAAACCAACAGTTGGGTTCAGGAAACAAAACCACCAACAGTTAGGTTTAGGCAAAAAACGTCCAACAGTTAGGTTTAGGCAACAAAACATCCAACAGTTAGGTTTGGACAACTAAACCACCGACAGTTAAGTTTAGACAACAACACATTCAACAGTTAAGTTTAGGCAACAAAACATCCAACAGTTAGGTTTGGACAACAAAACCACCAACAGTTAGGTTTAGACAACTAAACCAACAGTTGGGTTTAGGAAACAAACTTACGAAAAGTTAGGTTTAGGCAACTAAACCACCAACAGTTAGGTTTAGGCATCAAAACCACCAAAAGTTAGGTTTAGGCAACTAAACCACCAACAGTTAGGTGTAGGCAACAAAACCACCAAAAGTTAGGTTTAGGCAACTAAACCACCAACAGTTAGGTTTAGACAACTAAACCACCAACAGTTAGGTTTAGGCAACTAAACCACATAGTTAGGTTAAAGCTCTCGGACTGTTTGGAAAGCCACTGCCATAAAACCACGACACGGTTTTGAACACTGGTCTTTTAGTTGAAAGTCCTGTTGGTTGGACTCGTCCTTCTCCCCTCACGCCCACCAATAGTCATCCTAGTTGACTTTCCATTGGCATTATTCTCATGCTGACAGACAAAACACAAATGCTGGATCCTTCCAGAGTCTAGGAGCCCCTGACTGCAAAGGCTCCATCACCTTTATGTAAGAATCAGGACCTCGGTACACAACAAGGAACGACGCGTCCGAGGATCTCAGGGTTAATGGGCTGATAGATAGAAGTCAATTCTAAAAGCAACAGGTAGCCAGTGAATGTGCTGACGCCAGAGAGCGAAAAAAGTTACAGTAATTCAATCGACCAGTTTTGAATGCGTGGATGACCGTTACCAGATTTTTGGGAGAAAGAAAAGGTCTCATCCTTGAAATGTTTCTGAGATGAAGAAAGCAAAAGATTGAACCTCTTTTTTAATATGTTTGTCCGAGTTGATTAACAAAAAGTGAAGCGTTTTATCAGACACCTCAACACACATGTAAGTATGAGGCAAAGCCAACTGGACTGACTTGAAGCTGAGGTCATTGCAGACAGGAATGCAGTTATGCATGGGAATATACGCCGTGGCATACGTCCATGTTCTAAACCCGGCCTGACGGGGGAATTTAGTTCCCAAGGAAATAATTTCCCTCCTTAAATACGAACATGAAGTACTTTCCAAAAAAAAAAAAAAAAAACTGTGTTTTCAATCATGAGACAGGACCATTTTGGGAGGAAATGACTGAACACATATGAGGACAGTGTAAACCAATTCCTCTCTGGGGGCCTTGAGAGTTATACTTGTGCATCTGGTTTCAGGAGTTTTGCTTCGTTTAAAGCCTGATTATGATTTGGAAAAAATAAATGTCACTTGTATTATGAATAGGATTTACCTTAACTAGACAGTTTATTATTATTATTTTATTGAAAAAGAAGGATTAGCAGTGTTCAACTTCAGCTGCTTTTACATTTATTTTCACAGACTAAATCTGAAACGAGGCGACTCCTCTGGTTGTATAGAAGTCTATATAAGTGACTCTACTTCTCTCTTGATTTATTCCCTCAGTAAACATTGTAAACATGAGTTCATGTCTCAATCTCTAGTTTCAAGTCTTCTTCAATACAGCATGATGGTCATTTAATAAATTATGCTCCGTTTAGAGTTAAAGTCTAATAAGACTATTTCCCCAAATAACTATCCCAAAGCCATTTCAATGCTAACTGCCATGATTCATGCCTAATTTGGCAGATTACATACATGAGTGTGTGCTCAAGCATGCAGTACCGCATACCATACTCTTATAGAGAATTGGACATTTTAGCCTGAAGTGCAAAGTGTCTCCTGTTATTTCCTTCACTCCATTCATCCCTTTTCCTGGCTCAGCTTTCTCACAAAAGCATCACAGGCGAACTGGAATGTTCCAGATAAGTGTACATTTGTTAGTATAATGTTATCATGAGACATATTTCAACCGTTATCTCTCACTTCCCATTTTGCAGCTGCCATCGTGCAGAGTTACGTTGTGCAGCTGGGACGTCCAACACAAATAGATTTCAACATTGTTCCAGAGACCTGCTGGTTTTCATTGTGTCCGACTAACGAGGGAGTGATTTACAAACTGAACATCAGGTGAATGAAATGAAATAGCTGCTCGGATGGAAAGGCCTCTGGGACCAGGACTGAGAGCCACGGCCATTAAGATCGTGGTGAATGTTACAAAACCCTCCGGCTGGGCCAGTTTCCACGCTGGTTATACGTCTGCCAGAGCAGAATTCCGTTGACGTTGTAAGCTGAGGTTACATGCAGCTCTTGAGCCGATCTCACTCTGAAACCACAGCCCAGAATCAGTCCATGAAAGCGCTGCAAAATGCAATATATTGGTTTTCTGTTCAGGAAAAACTAAATGTCTGTTTTCTTTGTGTGTAGGTCAGCATGAAAAAAATGACAATGGAAATGAACTAAATCTAACTGTTGGTGGTTTAGTTGTCTAAACCTACTAAACCTAACTGTTGGTGGTTTAGTTGCCTAAACCTAACTGTTGGTGGTTTAGTTGCCTAAACCTAACTGTTGGTGGTTTAGTTGTCTAAACCTAACTGTTGGTGGTTTGGTGACTAAACCTAACTTTTGGTTTTATTGTAATGTCGTACAGAAGAAGAAGTCGTGCTGAGGGACACGAAAAAACACAACAATTTGTGTATCTGTAAACCAATAGATAGATAGACTATTTCACAAACCGCCGTGAGACTGTGTTGGAGGCCAAATGTGTATCTCAGCTTCTAAAATGCGTAACGTGAGTGTTCAGTTGATTGAAAATCCTAACTTGCTCACCAAGTTCGTGGGCCGCCGTGAAGGCGGAGGGCAAGCCGTCGTCTTCGATGACGGAGCAGCTCCTCTTCGGGTCGCACATGGTCCCGACGTCAGCCATCCCCAGCGTATCGCAGGTCGTGGCCCCGCAGAGATCCTGGAGACACGACAGGTCAGTTCCACTTTTTAATTTCACAGAAATCTTGATCAATCCGATTGGACTGGAGTCTTGTTCCCAAACATGTTTTCTGAGGGTGTGCCTGGAGCTACAGAACGAGCCGACCACGAGGAGCACTAACACAAAGCACATGGGACTGTGGTTTGTTTATTAGTGCTCTGTTCTTAAAATATATGGAGTCAGAGGGTCAGGGGAGGTAACCCACCACAGATCTCCTCTTGGTGTTTAGTTAAAGAGGTACAGAGGATGAATCCCAGTGACTCTGTCCATCCCATGGCTCTGTTTTTTTTAGTGAGATGTCTCGACCACTTTTGGATGTATTGCCATGAAACTGGGTGCATACATTCATGTTCCCCTCTGGATCCATTACATTAACTTTGGTGATTCTCTAAATTAAGGCTGGTCAGAATTAGGACTGGTCTAAATCTATCTAGCATGTTTTCTGGTCAGTATGTGCTGGTTATATATTTCATCGACATCATTTTTGTATCACAATATATTTAAATATGATTTAATCACGATATAATTCCATTGAAAGACGATACATTATTATGTTGGATTATCATACGACTCTGAATTCTCATCTATAGCCATCATCTGGTCAGAACTTCAATTAATACAGAGCTTCTGTTTTTGACTAAATACTTCCAAGATGTTGACATGATAGTCCTCTGGTTGTATAGAAGTATATGCTTCATGTCTTAAAGCTGCATTCTCTCTCCTAACCACCAGGGGGAGACTCCTCTGGTTGTATAGAAGTATATACGTCATGTGTTAAAGCTGCATTCTCTCTCCTGATCACCAGGGGGAGACTCCTCTGGTTGTATAGAAGTATATGCTTCATGTGTTAAAGCTGCATTCTCTCTCCTGACCACCAGGGGGTGACTCCTCTGGTTGTATAGAAGTCTATATAAATGACTCTACTTCTCTTGATGTATTCCCTCAGTAAACATTGTAAACATGAGTTTATGTCTCAATCTCTAGTTTCAAGTCTTCTTCAATACAGCATGATGTTCATTTAGTACATTATGGTCATTTAGAGTCAAACAGACCATAAAGCAGGGGACGCTTTAGGGGCGGGGCTACAAGGTGATTGACAGGTCGACAGCAGAGACGTATACGGCGTCTCTACGTCACTCCTCCTCAGTCCATACATGGTCACTTCCTGTTCACTGGTTGTAAAAAACAAAGATACCGACGGCCAAAATGACTAATTCAAGGCTTCTTAACATCCGTCCACAAACGACTGAGTGAAGTCATGGCGACTACGTCCACTTCTTATACACAGACTATGGTTAGCATGCTAGCATTTAGCTCAAAGCACCACTGCGCCCACAGTGAGTACACGTCCGTCTCTGAAGCTGCCGGCATGTCGATTAGTTCCCTTTGGAACAATGAATGGTTAGTGAACATAGCCGTGGCTCCTTGTTATCAGGAAGACCATGGCCTCTGACCTCAAAGCGATTGAGCCTCTGCGTCTTTGTGTTCCTAAAATGATTTTGTTCAGAGTCAAATCAAACACATAGTGGACGTTACGATGAGGCCCAGGAAGCCGTGTGTATTCCACACCACTCTCTCTCCATAATGACAAGATTCTTTCCATCTCAGCGGCGGAATTGTGCCTTACAAGGACCGCCACGCCGGACAGGCACTTTCCTGCATGCGATGGCCCTCAGTGTAAATAAAGGGATCTTTTCTCCAGCACCACGGGTGATTCTTTTTTTTTAAGTCATGTTTTGACCTTGAAGGGATTTTGCATGTTGCTCTGCTGTGGAGGAGCCCAACTGGACCTAATGGAAAGCAGCCATTAACAACCAGAGAGAGGGAGCTGGCTCAGCTGGTCTTTTCCAATGATTCATTGAACTAAAGGATGGAGATTACAGCAGAGCACACGGGCTAATGGATGAGGACTGAACACAGTGACAGCTAACATGTATTGTCGTGACGTCAATCAAATTACGACAAACATTTTACAGGCTTTTAAAAGTCTGTGCCATAGACAGGACATCAGAAGTGGGCGTCGCCCTGACATCACCCACTGGTTTGTGGACAGTTTTGAGGCCTCGACGTTTGATGTTACTTGGCTTTTTCGCAACCAGTGAACAGGAAGTGACCATATCTGAGCTGAGGAGGAGTGACGTAGAGACCTGTCAATCACCTTGTAGCCCCGCCCTAAAGCATCCGCTGCTTTATGGTCTGTTTGACTCATGTTTACCATGTTTACTGAGGGA
>JBAMJR010000077.1:87500-97500 GCA_038501785.1 Myoxocephalus aenaeus | reverse complement strand
ATTTTTCTGCAATTTTTCGCTTAGTTTTTTTCAAAAGTTACCGAGAAATATACACTGTACTATCCGATAACACCGTTATTGTAACTAGCAGACCGGAAGGGTCTGTCTCTTCCTGCGACGGAGTTTCTGCTTGTTGTGAAGTGGGCGAGTCTACCCAGCATGCAGTTCGGCACAATTATTACAATTATTTGTGTTACAAATAGTTTGTGTCACAAACTGTTGTGTCGTGGTGTTTTACCCTGTTAAAGAGCGTTAGTTGTGGGTTATTGATTGTTGTTATAAAGTTTTAACCATGACTAAAGTTACAACCATGACTAAAGTTATAACTATGACACGTAAGTAGCTCCGACCGCTGTGCCCTCATTGGTGAAAAAAATAAAGGTCATTATGGCTATGCGGTATATGAAAAATTCATACTGGTTTCAAATTGAACCGGTACACCGCACAGCCCTATGGGTAATGTTCTGGTCAAGTAATCATATTGGTTCAAATAAATTCATTCCATCTGAGTTCATACAAAAATTACAAGTTTAAATAATAAATATGTTTTAAGTTCAATACAAAGAATGGAGTTAGTACTAGTCATTTATTTACTTAAGTATACCTAACAATAAATACTTGAGTTAAGAGTACTCCATTTAAGCATTTTTTTCCACTAAAAGGATTTGAGTTATTTAACTTAAATGGTTCAAGGCAATCGGTTTCCTTAAACTATTTGAGTTGACTTTACTCATCAGGTTTTACAGTGTAGATAGATATATGTATACTTTCTTTATCCCCGAGGGGAAATTCGTTTGTCACAGTAGCAAGCAACTCACCTATGAGACACAACAAATTTAATAAAAAATATCACAAAAAATAAAAGACATATCACAACAAAATATCAGGAATGCAAAATACTCAATTTATACAACAAAACAAAACAGTACAGTTTAATAATTTAGGAAATAAAACAATAAAGAAAGTGCAAAAATGCAAAGTATGTGCAGTGTATGAAGTGTATAGTAAGTCATCATTATGAGATACTATCTCATAATGATGACTTAATTATGACTTAGCATCTCATAATTATGAGATAGTATCTCATAAGTATGACTTTCTATCCCAGTTGCTTCCATCCCTCCCCATACAGCCTCAGGTTGTTTGCTCTGCAGCTCTGGAACACGTTTGGTCTGCGGCTCTAGAACACGTTTGGTCTGCAGCTCTAGACACATTTGGTCTGCGGCTCTAGAACACATTTGGTCTGCGGCTCTAGAACACGTTTGGTCTGCGGCTCTAGAACACGTTTGGTCTGCGGCTCTAGAACACATTTAGTCTGCGGCTCTAGAACACATTTGGTCTGCGGCTCTAGAACACGTTTGGTCTGCAGCTCTAGACACATTTGGTCTGCGGCTCTAGAACACGTTTGGTCTGCGGCTCTAGAACACATTTGGTCTGCGGCTCTAGAACACGTTTGGTCTGCGGCTCTAGAACACGTTTGGTCTGCGGCTCTAGAACACATTTAGTCTGCGGCTCTGGAACACGTTTGGTCTGCGGCTCTAGAACACGTTTGGTCTGCGGCTCTAGAACACGTTTGGTCTGCGGCTCTAGAACACGTTTGGTCTGCGGCTCTGGAACACGTTTGGTCTGCGGCTCTAGAACACGTTTGGTCTGCGGCTCTAGAACACGTTTGGTCTGCGGCTCTAGAACACGTTTGGTCTGCGGCTCTGGAACACGTTTGGTCTGCGGCTCTAGAACACGTTTGGTCTGCGGCTCTGGAACACGTTTGGTCTGCGGCTCTAGAACACATTTGGTCTGCGGCTCTAGAACACATTTGGTCTGCGGCTCTAGAACACGTTTGGTCTGCAGCTCTAGACACATTTGGTCTGCGGCTCTAGAACACGTTTGGTCTGCGGCTCTAGAACACATTTGGTCTGCGGCTCTAGAACACGTTTGGTCTGCGGCTCTAGAACACGTTTGGTCTGCGGCTCTAGAACACATTTAGTCTGCGGCTCTGGAACACGTTTGGTCTGCGGCTCTAGAACACGTTTGGTCTGCGGCTCTAGAACACGTTTGGTCTGCGGCTCTAGAACACGTTTGGTCTGCGGCTCTGGAACACGTTTGGTCTGCGGCTCTAGAACACGTTTGGTCTGCGGCTCTAGAACACGTTTGGTCTGCGGCTCTAGAACACGTTTGGTCTGCGGCTCTGGAACACGTTTGGTCTGCGGCTCTGGAACACGTTTGGTCTGCGGCTCTAGAACACGTTTGGTCTGCGGCTCTGGAACACGTTTGGTCTGCGGCTCTAGAACACATTTGGTCTGCGGCTCTGGAACACATTTGGTCTGCGGCTCTAGAACACGTTTGGTCTGCGGCTCTAGAACACGTTTGGTCTGCGGCTCTAGAACACGTTTGGTCTGCGGCTCTGGAACACGTTTGGTCTGCGGCTCTGGAACACGTTTGGTCTCCGGCTCTGGAACACGTTTGGTCTGCGGCTCTGGAACACGTTTGGTCTGCGGCTCTGGAACACGTTTGGTCTGCGGCTCTGGAACACGTTTGGTCTGCGGCTCTGGAACACGTTTGGTCTGCGGCTCTAGAACACATTTGGTCTGCGGCTCTAGAACACGTTTGGTCTGCGGCTCTAGAACACGTTTGGTCTGCGGCTCTAGAACACATTTGGTCTGCGGCTCTGGAACACGTTTGGTCTGCGGCTCTGGAACACGTTTGGTCTGCGGCTCTGGAACACGTTTGGTCTGCGGCTCTGGAACACGTTTGGTCTGCGGCTCTAGAACACGTTTGGTCTGCGGCTCTAGAACACGTTTGGTCTGCGGCTCTAGAACACATTTGGTCTGCGGCTCTGGAACACGTTTGGTCTGCGGCTCTGGAACACGTTTGGTCTGCGGCTCTAGAACACATTTGGTCTGCAGCTCTGGAACACGTTTGGTCTGCGGCTCTGGAACACGTTTGGTCTGCAGCTCTAGAACACGTTTGGTCTGCGGCTCTGGAACACGTTTGGTCTGCGGCTCTGGAACACATTTGGTCTGCGGCTCTAGAACACATTTGGTCTGCAGCTCTGGAACACGTTTGGTCTGCGGCTCTAGAACACATTTGGTCTGCAGCTCTGGAACACGTTTGGTCTGCGGCTCTAGAACACATTTGGTCTGCAGCTCTGGAACACGTTTGGTCTGCGGCTCTGGAACACGTTTGGTCTGCGGCTCTAGAACACGTTTGGTCTGCGGCTCTGGAACACGTTTGGTCTGCGGCTCTAGAACACGTTTGGTCTGCGGCTCTGGAACACGTTTGGTCTGCGGCTCTGGAACACGTTTGGTCTGCGGCTCTGGAACACGTTTGGTCTGCGGCTCTGGAACACGTTTGGTCTGCGGCTCTGGAACACGTTTGGTCTGCGGCTCTGGAACACGTTTGGCACAGAGGGCTCAGGCGGAAGCGGCCGGTCTGAGCGCGTCAGGCAGCAGCGATGTGAGCGATGCTAGAGCATTCCTGAGCGCCGGCTCACGGCCTGGCAGCTGATCGGTTCTGTTCTGCATTAATGAGCCCTTCCTGTTGCTCATCATGCAAAACAACCAGTATCTAAATTCAGCTAAATATGGTGACGCTGTGAGGAAAAATGAAAATCACGCATTCCTCAAATCTGTCAGTTTGTTTTAAACAACATGGATGATCCGTGACGCAGCAGCAGCCAGACTCTGTTTGTACTTAGAAGCTCCTCAGCTCCTCGTCACTGTGTAAAGGTTAGAAAGATAATAACGCTTTCTCATGTTTATCACACATTAGATTGTCTTATTTCAAATATCACCCGGGTGTCTGTGAGTAACATCCACTTCTGGCAGTGAGTTGACATTCAGCATTCATGACGCAGCAGCTCTCTGACACCCTGTGACCTCATGACACAACACAAACTATTTGGAGCGGCTCGTCACGGTTGATAAAAACCACTGGGAATCCTTTCCCTGAATCCTTCAAGTAGCAGAAGAAGACAGTCTTGTATCTTTCCCGAAAACTGGTTGCAAACTTACCTTTTTGCAGTTTAAAGTTCACCAATAATGTATATTATGAGCAGGAGGAACAGGTGGTGTCAAACTCAAATGTGTGTATATAATGTTAGATATAGTGACATATGTGAAAACTAATTTCATAAATATTGTTATTTTTGTGATTTTCCCTCAGAGAATGTTCACTTCTAGCTGATATTTGGTGTCGTCCATAAGTAACAAGAAACTGCAGAACTAAAAGGACAAAATATAAGTTTACAATAACTTAAATACTCACTTTGTCCAGCAGAGAGCTCAAGTTCAGTTTAGTATTCATCACAATTCTTTGACAACCAATTTTAATGGCTCATAAGGAACACACACGTTTGTTAATGGCATGTGGATTTGTCAAATATATCATACGATAAGTCGATAACGTAAAAAGTATCGAGGTCATGTCCATTAATCTCACGACAACCCGATAATGAAAAACATATTGAGGTAATTTCCATTAGTCAATAACTTAAAAATGATTAGCTTCATGTCCATTTATTGTACGATAAGTCGATAACGTTAAAATATTGATGTCATGATCATATATCTTACAAAACCCAGCAGAGTAATAAAGTAATAATTATCAAGGTCATGTCCATAAATCGTACGAAAAGTTAATGCCGTAGTTATCGTCACACGCCTATTATCAAGTTTTGTATCTCTCAAATAACACGATCACCACAAAAATCTAATATCGGAGTCAACGCCGGCAGAAACACAAGTTCCACGGAAAAATCAGTACTTGCGAAAAACGTTTACGTTGAAAGTTTTACGTTTAAAAAAAAGTTGTGTCCTTTTCCCCTCACAGCACTACGTTCTGACCCTCATGTCGATGGCCGCCCAGCTGTACAAGCACCCCAGCATAAAGAATTCGGTGAACATGGTGGTGGTGAAGATGCTGGTGGTGGAGGACGAGGAGGTCGGCCCCCAGATCTCCAGCAACGGAGGCGTGGCCCTCAGGAACTTCTGCTCCTGGCAGCAGCTCTTCAACCCGCAGAGCCAGAGGAGCCCGGGCCACTACGACACGGCCATGCTGTTCACCAGGGAGGTGAGGCCACAGCACGGCGTCATCGGCATACCTTTGAACCAGGATTACAAATAAAACAAACAAAACATCTCAGACTAGTCTGTCAGTCACTTGTCACACATAGTGCTGTGTGGTTTACCGGTTTCAAACTTGCATAAGTATGAATTTAGGTGGCGCATTGCCGTAACGACTTTTGTCACTCTTCGGCAGGCAGTAATTTTCACAGCTTTAGCTTAAGGCGAAGCGGGCGGAGCTACTTATGTGTCAGGTGTAAGAGCTTCAGTCAAGGTTTCACATTTATAAATTTACACCGCCGAACTGCATTGTGGGTTGTCCTGTCAAACTCCGTCACACAGGAGACTTCTTCATGATAAGTGGGCGAGCTTTACCCAGCATGCAGTTCGGCGGTGTAATTTCATAAATGTGCAACCCTGCCTAAAGTTCCCACCCTGTCACGTAAGTTGCGCCCGCTGCGCCCTGAGCTGTATCCTGTGAAAATGAAATGTGTCCACCTCACAAAGTGCTTGTCGTTGCGGCTATGCACCATGGGTATGACGTGGCTGTAAAAAAAAAGGTGCAACTTAAGGTCCCCGTGCCTTGCGCTGGGCCTACCTCAACCTAACTGTTGGTTTAGTTGCCTAAACCTAACTGTTGATTTAACGTAATGTCGTCCCCCCAAAAACAAAGAAGAAGACGGACAATTTGTGTCCCTGTCCACAAAACCAATAAATTGTATTTTGTGACAATTTCACGAATTGTGTTGTGAGACTGTGTTGTGAGACTGTGTCTGTCTTATTAGAACGGAGAGTCCACCCATGAGAGTCTGGGATATTTTCTCCATTCAGCGGGCAATAACCCACAAACTAAGCCCCTGAAGGAATCCGGTCCCGGGCAGCTGCGGTACACAATGCTGAGTCTGAGCTCAACCTGACATGACACAGGTGCATTGGAGGGCCCGTTGTGGGGTCCCCCATCTGGCTCTTTGTGCCGACCCAGGATCACAGCATGTGTGGGCCTCCAAGTAGAGGAAAGCCTCTCCAGCCCTCTGGGTGAAGTGAGGATGCTGAAAGAGGAACGCTGGAGATGGAGTTCTTGTAATCTTTTCCACACAGAGGGAACGTCAACAAACTGTACTTTATGGACGCTCCGACAGGAAATAAGGTTCCTGAGTCCTGAGGGTCTGAGTTGTGATTGGCTTGCTCTGCTGTGCCTGGCGGCCTTCGGCCATCTGGTATGTGCATGTTGACAAGGTGTTAGCAGACAGTGCATAGGACTTCTCTACCGTCACATGTAGACAGCGAGGTGCCCCGCTTACGGCTCCCTTTGACGACAAGCTTGGCATTTATCTGCCAACTGAATGCCGTGAGCGTGTAAATCTGACCCTGGGTCAGGGAGACGATGATGAATAGAACACATGTGAGCCTTCCGCTTTTTTTTTTTCGAGGCGGTGGCTTTCGGTTTGTGGAAAACCATCGTTCACGAGGAGCCCAGTTTGTGTTTGTTTTTCCGCTTTGAAATGTTGGAGGACGGGAAGGATGCTCTTGGATGAGCTGACTTTAGTGCCGCCACAAATCAGACCCGGACATGATTGACACACTTTAAATGGTCAGCGTGAGCGGAGCGGGCCAAGTCTGGGTTTGAAAATGTGTGCCGTGCGTCCCACACTCGGTCGCATGTAGTGGAATCCTTTTTCTTTATTTTTTAACTTGTGCATTCTTGTGTGTCTTTGATGCTTTGGCCCGTCTCTCTGTGTCTGTAGACGTGAGCGATGGATGCGATTGTGGAACAAGGTGTACAAACAGATGCTGAACTGCGTTTAAGCGGCAGCCTCCGAGTCCAGATGTGTTCTGCATCACGGCGGGTTCAGCCAAGTGGTTTCCTTTTGGGGGCCGTGGACGCGTCCGTCTTCGTCCTACACAGCTAGACGTCTCTCGAGAGCAGGGACAGACTTCTGATACTGGACGACTGCGTGTGGATAGATATTTATTTGTTTTGTTTGATGACGGAAACACTGAGCAACATGTTATTTTATTCATTTCGTAAAAAGCGGTGGAAAAACAACCGGACACCACCCGACAGTGAAGTGAAGGTTGGCTGTGCTTGATTGATAAAACAGTCACTATTAATAGACTTACCATTTGACAGAATAATGTTTTCAGCTCTTCCATGCTCCACTCTGCCATCTGTCTTTAAGCAGATGGTCACTACTTTTCAAGGGAAAACCACGTTAACTTGGTTTAGCACGAGCTATCGAGCCAATATTGCTCAATACTGCACTGATTGACCACGACTTCACCTCGGCCGCAACCTCCGGGTCTATAAGTGTCTTAACACTCTCATGAAAAAGGTCAAAATGATGAATTCGGACATCTGCTTTTGTATACTTTGGTTTGGATCCGCCTCCTCAGATCCCACATCATCCTCACGGCCGTGGCTTCCCAGTCTCAGTGGGCGTGTTTGTTTGTTTTGCAGGACATCTGCGGACAGAAGAGCTGCGACACGTTGGGCGTCGCCGACGTGGGGACGATGTGCGACCCCAAGAGGAGCTGCTCGGTCATCGAGGACAACGGCCTGCAGGCCGCCTTCACAGCTGCCCACGAGCTCGGTACACAGCAGACCTAAATGTGGGCTTGTCGTGAGTTATCCGTGCATCTGTGAGCATGCGTTTCCTCACCACTGCGTCCTTTCTTCCTGCCGCTGCAGGTCACGTGCTGAGCATGCCTCACGACGACTCCAAGACCTGCGAGAGGCTGTTTGGAGACCTGGGAGGACATCACCTGATGGCCCCTCTGTTCGTCAGCCTCAACAAGACGGCGCCCTGGTCGCCCTGCAGCGCACTCTACATCACAGAGTTCTTCGACAACGGACACGGTAGGAAATGCTTTCAGGGTGTTAGTGAGCAGAGACGTAGAGACGTCATTAGGGCCGATTCAGAGACGAAGAGAACGCAATGCTGTTCCTCTCGGTGCTGCTTTCTTCTCTTAACCAATAGAACACCAACCTATCTTTAGGCCCTTTTGTCGAAAATGTCATACCCAAACTAAAAAGGGTGTAACTCTGCAACCACTAGGACTATTTGAATAATGTTGGTGTTATAATAAAAGGTACACATGTGAGATTTTGTTCAGATGTGTAAATATCAGTCTATATGTTACTGGTTAAGAGTAAATGAAGATGACGAACAGCAAAAAATGAAAAGGTTTCAGGTCCGCCTAGAAAAGAAATCACTTTCAGGATGATTATTTCTTTGAAATGATGCAGCTGTAAGGTCCAACTCTAACCCAAATCATAGCACATTATGTGAACATTCACTAACCCAAATCATAGCACAATATGTGAACATTCACTAACCCAAATCATAGCACAATATGTGAACATTCTCTAACCCAAATCATAGCACAATATGTGAACATTCTCTAACCCAAATCATAGCACAATATGTGAACATTCTCTAACCCAAATCATAGCACAATATGTGAACATTCACTAACCCAAATCATAGCACAATATGTGAACATTCTCTAACCCAAATCATAGCACAATATGTGAACATTCTCTAACCCAAATCATAGCACAATATGTGAACATTCTCTAACCCAAATCATAACACAATATGTGAACATTCTCTAACCCAAATCATAACACAATATGTGAACATTCTCTAACCCAAATCATAACACAATATGTGAACATTCTCTCTGCAAAGCTTGACTTTGATGAAGTGAAGCAGAACAAAGTTAGAGAGGGTTTAGAACAGAGAACATTCAGGCGAGGACTCCAACATTTGCATCTGTGACATTTGAATTTGTTCATGTACCAAACCATATATTTCACTTGTATATTACTTATGGTGTTCAATACATCCTAATACAGCAGTTTTTTTTTCATAAAACAAGCTATGATTTACAGTTTTATATAACAATCGCTCAGTCTGACCCCTTAGGGGGGGGGGGCGATTGTTTTTTAAAAGGCATCGCTCCCTTCAAATGATGGGTTCTAGAGATAGTTTATCTCGCCCTGAATGTTCTCGTCTCTCTTCACCCTCTGCCTCGTCTGGTGTCGTGCATCTTGTGTTGTTTGTATCCTCGCTAGACCTGCTGGCAAACCTTCTTTTCCACTGAGTCACCTCCTCAGCCAAAAGCAACAGCTGGTGTCAGCTAAATATGTTCTTTATCAGTTTGGAAAAGAAAAAAAACGTCTTGCATTCAGAACTGTGGACGTCATTGGCGACTCCAGACAGAAGCGTATTGAATGGAACGAAGAATCATCAGTGGAAAATAATTAATTATCATGGAATAGCTGTCCAGAGTCAGAGCGCTAGATTGCTTATAAAAGTGCTTTCCATTAGTTCGATTCCAATTATTCATTTTTATAGTCAGGACACAACTTGCGCTGAATATCTTTCCCCTGTTGTCATGCCTCACACCAACACATCTGCATACATCTGCCACACAGTCCTTGATCCCCCACGAGCCACAACACGATAACTCTCACACGGCGTTTGCTTTGTGCCGCCGCCACAGGGGACTGCCTGCTGGACGTCCCGGAGAGCGCCATGCCGCTGCCCAGAGAGCTGCCGGGTGTCGAGTACAGCCTGGATCAGCAGTGCCAGCAGACGTTCGGGGAGGAGTTCGTCCAATGCCCCAACTCCTCGGACAGCGACGCCTGCAGCCAGCTGTGGTGCCAGGAGGACGGGACGCTGCAGTGCTCCACCCGGAACGGCAGCTTGCCCTGGGCCGACGGCACGCCCTGCAGCCGCAACGGGACCTGCCTCCACGGGGCGTGCGTGCCGACCCAGGATGTGATGCGGCCGCTGGTGAGGACGCTTCTTTATGCTCTTTGCCGCGAACAGCTTCGGTTGGTCTGACGCCTCTCTCGGAAGCTACGATGTGCGTTTCCTACCCGGACATTCTCACGTTAGCGACGGGTCTCGCTTGTTCTTAAGCATGCCGGC
>JBAMJR010000077.1:0-82500 GCA_038501785.1 Myoxocephalus aenaeus | reverse complement strand
GAAAAGGTATATCAATTAAAAAAATGTTTACAGTAAGTTACTTGTCAATGGCTGCCAGTTAATAACTGTGAATTTCACAGTGCGTTTCTTACAGTGATAGCTAGCCTGACACTTTCTAATCAATTACTGTGTGAGAGAATCTGGTGATGCAACACGTATCACGATACATACGTTCGTTAGATTGTGATATGTTACGATTATTTTATTTTTTCATCAAATTTTAGGAATGCATATTCTAAAGTATAAAGAACACACATGAGCATAACTTCTGAGTAAAAACCAGCCTGACTGTTAGCATTTTATCCAAAATGTCAAACCTTCTGCACTCAGCAGTGAGCTTCAGGTGTTGAGTCGGCTGCTAGGCGACAGCAAATATGACCCATAATGTTGAACCATATCTTCAAAGTGAGGAAACAAAGTGCGACCGTTATCTAAATCCTGTGTTTTCTCTCCCAGTTACGGATACAGCGACATCGTCACGATCCCCGTCGGCGCCACGAACGTTGACATCAAGCAGCGGAGCCACCGGGGAATCAAGCACGACGGGAACTACCTGGCCGTCAAGAGAGGGAGCGGCGGCGCCGGCGGCTACATCCTCAACGGCAACTTCTCCGTGTCCACGGTGGAGCAGGACATCCCCGTGCTGGGCGCCGTGCTGAAGTACAGCGGGTCCTCCACCACGCTGGAGAGGATTCAGAGCTTCCGGCGGCTGCGGGAGGTCATCACCGTCCAGCTCCTCGCCACCGCCGGGGACGCCAACCCTCCCAAGGTCAAATACACCTTCTTCATCCCCAGAGACGTGACCTTCAACAAATCCAAGGAGAGGAAGGGCTCGTCGGCGTCCTCGCACATGATCCAGCCGTTCGGCGTGCCCGACTGGGCGCTGGGCGAGTGGTCCGAGTGCTCCAAGAGCTGCGGCTACGGCTGGTCCAGGAGGAACGTGGAGTGCCGGGACAACGCGGGCTTCCCGTCCGGCCAGTGCGACCGAGACCTGAAGCCGCTGGACCTCCGGCCCTGCGGGGACGTGCCGTGCCCCATGTGGCAGATGGGCCCGTGGTCCGCCTGCTCGCGAACTTGTGGCCAGGGCGAGCGCCGCCGCAGCGTCTTCTGCATCGACTACACCGGGAAGACCGTCGAGCCGGAGACGTGCGACGCCAACAAGATCCCAGCGCCGGTGTCCGTGGAATGTGTCCAAGAGTGCTTGTGAAGAGCTCGAGGAGAACTTTACCGTTGTGTTGGTCCGACTGCACTCGCCAACCAACGGATGTGATTACTGAACGGACACACTGGGCACAGGCCAACGAGTCAGAGACACAAAACAACCACAAAGAGACACAAAGTGAACTCCAAGAGACAAACGACCATAAAGAAACACAAAACGACTACAAAAAGATACATAACCACAAACAGACAGCTAACAACCTCAAAGATGCACAAACCAACCACAAAGATACAAAAAATAACCACAAAGAGACACAGAATCACTACAAAGAGACACAAAACAACCACAAAGATACAAAAAATAACCACAAAGAGACACAGAATCACTACAAAGAGACATAAACCAACCACAAAAATACAAAAAAAGAACCACAAAGAGACACAGAATCACTACAAAGAGACATAAACCAACCACAAAAATACAAAAAAAGAACCACAAAGAGACACAGAATCACTACAAAGAGACACAAAACAACCACAAAATACACAAAACAAGCACAAAGAGACACACATTGATCACAACGAGACACAAAACAACCACAAAGAGACACAAAACGACCCCAAAGAGACACAAAACAACCACAAAAAGACACAAAACAATCACAGAGACACAAAAGAACCACAAAGAGACACAAAAGAACCACAAAAAAGACAACAACCACAAAGAGACACAAAACGACCACAAAGAGACACACAACAACCACAAAGAGACACATAACAACCACAAAGAGACACACAACAACCACAAAGAGACACATAACAACCACAAAGAGACACACAACAACCACAAAGAGACACAATACAACCAGAAAGAGACACAAAACAACCAGAAAGAGACACAAAACAACCACAAGGAGACACAAAACAACCACAAGGAGACACACAACAACCACAAAGAGACACATAACAACCACAAAGAGACACACAATGACCACAAGGAGACACATAACAACCACAAAGAGACACACAACAACCAGAAAGAGACACAAAACAACCAGAAAGAGACACAAAACAACCAGAAAGAGACACACAACAACCACAAAGAGACACACAACAACCACAAAGAGACACAATGACTCCAGAGGGGTGTGCGTGCCGTCACCAGCCGGTCACATCGTGTCACATCGGGGTCATTTTGCCTGAATATTGTTTTGTCATCTTTTCTTGACAGTTGACAACCACTATAGAGATCTGAACCCATGGAAATCTACCTCAGGATGCACATGTGATGCTATGTTATAGATGTATAGATGAAGGTGCTGTGTCTGTTTTCTCCAGAAGGAGAAGTGTTCCAGTCCCACTTTGAACAGAAACTATCTCTTTGGATGTAGTACGTCTTTCTAAGTCCGCTATGGTTTCAAGTCGATTAAAGGGCCTGAACCCAACGGGGTAAATGAACCTCTCATGGTCCTCAGCGTTGAGGTAAGAACATACGACTGCTGCGTTGCAATTTTAAGCCTCCGGGCAATGCGCTCCTGTTTGGTAGCTTCTCATTTCTACACACGCTACAACAGTTTAAACAATATTTAGTCATGAACATTTGCAATAATCTGACAATAACTTGGATTTAATTGAAAATAGTCCAGATGTTTCAATGCCGAACTGGACATTTATAATTTATAGAGATTATATAGATTATTATAGAGACTCTCCGTTTAATTTGAGGATTTTTCAGGTGCATTATAATAATAATTATAATTATAATGCATTATGTTTCTTTGGAGGTGTTGTTTCTAAGTGATAAGCATACTATCTATCGTGTATATATTTAAAAAAAACTAAAAACATCTTTATTCATTTCCAGACTTTTATTTTGTTAATGCATCATATGCAAAAAAAAAAAAAAAAAAAAGTAAAAAAAAAGAGCTCAGTTGTTTTCAGACTTGTATGTATATTTGATTTCTTCATTTCTGTTGTTGATTTCCACGACGCTATGGAACCAAAGAGATGGAGCCCATATCCCTTCAGTGAAGGACCATGCTATTGTATTATTACAGCTTCCTTTTCAAGCTATTTATTTTTGTAATATTTGTACTTTGGACATGTAATTAACGTGACAGATGCTGCTGTCTTTGTGATTTTTTGCCTATAAAAACGGTCAAATAAACACATTTATGTCAATATGTTGGTCTTTTCCTG
Source organism: Myoxocephalus aenaeus (assembly GCA_038501785.1). Taxonomy (NCBI): domain Eukaryota; kingdom Metazoa; phylum Chordata; class Actinopteri; order Perciformes; family Cottidae; genus Myoxocephalus; species Myoxocephalus aenaeus. The sequence continues at coordinate 79,140 of JBAMJR010000077.1, read as the reverse complement.
TTACTTTATGCGAGCAGCTTCCTTACGAGAGGATCCTCATCTCCGGACCGGTAAGTACTTACAGACTTTAAAAATTACAAACAAATGTTACGTCCTCCGTGTTTTCCAGAGCACCGGTTTCAGGTCATGTTGGCCAGACGGATGGAATTCTTTGAGGCGAGGCAGATGTTTATGGTTTTACAAACTGAAGATGTTCAGTTGACTCCTCCCACGTTGGAATAACTTCTCTGCTCGGACATTTTAAATAAAGTCCAGGCTGAATAAGAATAACTGAAACCATTACGTTATCCGGGATAGAAATCTCTTTCCATTGTTGTCACGATGGAGAAAAGCCTTCGATGTCTGACGTTAAAAGATATTTTGAAATATGACTCAAATCTATTCGGGAAGCAGATGAGGTAAAAAGTCATAAAAAATACAAAATGCACCTAATTAAAGACAATGGTTGTATATATAGTTCAAGATGTGAGTATGATTCAATTAAAAAGTAAAATATATTAAAAAAACATCAATAATTTATCAAATGTTATTAGAAAATACCACTTGTGCAGTGTTTGCATTAAATAGGAAACAATACATGAAGTCTTCAAATTAATAAAAAGAATACACGAGAAACAAGAAAAGAAAATTAAGAAATTAAATATTTCTATAGCAATATTACACAAGATGAAGGCCAACAACATAAACAATAAATTCAAAGAAAATTTATAATTTCCAAAATTCAGAACACACACAAACAAAGTATATGATAATATAACTTTATTAATCCTGAAAGATAAACAAAATAATACAAATATAAACATATACTAAAAACACAATAATGATCATTAAGTGTAAAGAAATAATACTGACGCCATTAATAAATAGAACATAATAAGAGTAATGGAAATAAATAAAGTAAAAAATTCAACAAAATTATAAAAAGTAAAAAACAACAAAGAGTAAACATATAAAGTTGTGATCAGATTAATGCAAACTAATATAAACTTATTTTAGTTTGTATTCTGTATTCAACAATTACACATGTACCACTGCATTAATGGTCAATAATAAACGGCTAAATACATTTAAACTAACTATTCAGGAAGAGCAATCATAGAGAATAAAAAACAGATAATAACAATAAAAATAAAAGGCACAAACTGTGATACAAACATAAATCATAGGCAATGCATGTCGTTACTCTTCTCGTGGCCTTTAGGAGTTTATATAAACATTTAAAACTCTTTGTAAAAAACACAAAGATGGGTCTTTGGCTTGTACACTTACACTGATGAATATAGAATTAAAAAAAATATCAATACATGTATGATATACATACTTTGCTCAAATCTTCTGTCATATTTAAATAATCTAAATATAACATATTCATTAAATAATGAAAAAATCTTTGTATTTTTGCATTATTGACATTTCCTCATAACTTGTTTACTGACAGCCCAAAGACGAGGCACGTGACGGTCGTACATGCTGAATGTGACACTTCCGGTTTCTTACTGTACGGCACCGTGAGAGATGCGCGGTGCATTGTGGGGGTACAAATACAGCGCAGAAGAAGAAGAAGAAGAAGAAGAAGAGGGGGTGAAGCACAAAGGAATGAAAAACAAGCACCTCCGGGAGAGAAACCTTGCATTTCAACCCGCTGTGATGTGAATCTTAACGCCGGCGGCAAGTCGACCGTGAGTTTGTTTTTTTTGGCGGCTGGCAGGCGGACGAACTGCCCGAAGAAGCGCGGGGAATGTGAGTGATCGGGGCGGAGCGGCAGAGGGAGCGCACCGCTGTCTGAGCTGCTCGCATCCCGAGGCCCCTTGTCGACACCGCGGGCCTCGTCCTCTGGAAGGTAAACGCCCGCTCCGAGCAGCCCGGCAGGGGGGCGGCCGTGACCCCGGCTGTGTGTGCTTTAATTCGGCTGCCTCGTATTCCAGGTGTCAGTAGAGGGAAGGGGAACGTTGTCGGTTCGTTAGCTTCGGAGCTAACGATTTGTTAGCCTGCTGCGTCGACGTTTCCGCGCTCAAACCGGAAATGTGGCTAATTCGGCTTCAAAATAAAAGAGGGTGGGAATTAAATCATTATAATTGTGTTCCTACTTGCTTATTGATGTTTGGTTTTCTGTATAGATATGATGCTATATTCTTTACTAAGCTTATTTACAACACTGGGCTGCTGTAAATCCTGTACATTTCCCCGCTGTGGAACACATAAAGGAATATTATTTTTATTTTGACAGTGAAAACCGGATGTGCTTCTCACATCCTCGCAGACTTGACCCCTAGCTTTTGGCCAAACTGTGATTGTTGTTGCGGGACATGTTTGTCTACTGTCTCATTAACCCCGGACCCGTTGGTGGCCCCGGGGGCCTCGAGCACGAGCGCCCATCTGCTCTCTGCGTGCACGTGGACTTCGAGCCCCCGGTTACCTGTTTACAGCTCGTGGGCACTTGTTTACGTCACGTAAACATAGTAAAAGTACCAGGTTGAAGGCCACGCCCCCTTTGCCCCTGTTGCCATCATGAGGGCGACAGGGGCTTGTTTTGTTTATTGTGAATCTCTCTCTCTCTCTCTCTCTCTCTCTCTCTCTCTCTCTCTCTCTCTCTCTCTCTCTCTCTCTCTCTCTATATATATATATATATATATATATATATATATATATATATATATATATATATATATATATATATATATATATATATATATATATATATTATGGCACAGTAAATATAAATGTGTTTATGTTACTCAAATAAAATATATATATATATTATTTATTGTCTTAATTTGAGTAATAATATAGTATTATATTTACTGTGCCACAATGTATCCAACCACAACATCTGATGTATACAGTGTGTGTGTGTGTGTGTATATATATATATATATATATTAAAAAAAAAACCTGATTGCTTGTGTTTTTGTTGTTGTTTGTTTTCTACGATGTCTCTTGTTGCACGATCCACTTTGTTGCTGTAATCCTCGCTGTGGGATTAATACATTATTTTGATTTGATCCTGTAAGGTTTATCTTTATTTAGGCTTTTGACCAATATTTAGACTCTTAATAAAGCAATACATATTTGTTTTTGCAGCAAGGTTTTCAAAATGTGTCAAATATTTTCATGAATTGTAGATCTGGCATAGATTACTTCTTTAAGTAATCTATGCCAGATGTTTTAATTCTTATTTTTAAATCTTTGCATGCATCAAGTTATGGAGCTCTGACAGTAATGAATCCTCCAGGAGACGTCTAGCGTCGCTCCTCTCGTCCCCGTTTGCTGCGACACACCAGGCTTCACTCCACTGGGCCAGCGTAGCCCAGGAGTGTGTGTGTGTGTGTGTGTGTGTGTGTGAGCTCTCCCTGCGAGAGCCCCCTTCTCTTGAGCTTTTGTCTGGTGGAAACTCTCCTGCTCACACGTCTCAGCAGCTGCTCTGCATCCTGCCTCTCCGGCCTCCACTCCTCTGGGTCGCCTCGCTGCTCATCTGCTCTGACTGTTACGTAACTTTGGCATTTTGTCCTCCGTGCTCCTTCCCCACCTCGCCTTCCTCAGCGGTTTTCTCTACCTACACCCGCTGCCTCCCACAATGCACTTCACTGTAGTTTGTAATGGGACTGGCGTTCAGCAGAGTGATGTCTTTTTCTAATGAAGTGATTCAGTGAGGGACATTTCACCTCAAACCTTTTCTGTCACGCCTCATTTTGGAGGAAGAAAAGTGTTTGACTCTTTGTTTTTTTATAAATAATAGAATAAAGAAAATTGCAATCACTTTAAAGTAAACCAGATCACTTTGTTAGAACGATGCAAAGTCTATCTGTGCAAAAATAGCTTACTATATATCTTATTGTGGAAAACAATAAGCAATTTTTTTTGCAAAACGTAATGAGTGCAGATGAGCATCAGGTTGTGTTAGTGTCTGCAGTGAGCTGCGTTCCTCTACACATCTTTTAAGACGCGGTTGCAGCGGCTCTCAATTGATGCTCAATGTTGAGCTGAGATCTGCAAAAAGCCAAGATGGCGACGGCCAAATCGCCGAACTCGAGGCTTCGAAACCTCCTCAAACCAACGAGTGACGTCGCAACGACTTTGTCGACTTCTTCTATACAACCGACGCTTAACGCGTAACTGAAGTGTGTTTTCTTTTCTTTCTCCGCAGGACGCCTTTCCTGTCCACGCCCCTGAAGCGACTCCACCATGGGGGTCAAGACCTTCACCCACTGCTCCGCCTCCCACAGCCAGGAGATGCTGGACAAGCTCAACGCGTTGCGCAACCAGGGCCACCTCTGCGACGTCACCATCCGGGTCCAGGACAAGCTCTTCCTGGCCCACAAGGTGGTGCTGGCCTGCTGCAGCGAGTTCTTCCGCTCCAAGCTGGTGGGCCGTCCCGAGGAGGACAAGTTCGTGCTGGACCTCCACCACGTGACGGTCAGCGGCTTCGCGCCGCTGCTGGAGTACGCCTACACGTCCACGCTCGCCATCAGCACGGAGAACATCATCGACGTGCTGGCGGCCGCGAGCTACATGCAGATGTTCGCCGTCGCCAGCACGTGTTCGGAGTTCATGAAGTCGAGCATCCTGTGGGGCCCGGGCGGCGGCGGCGGCGGCGGCAACAACAACGGCCTCGCGGCGGCGGACAAGCCGCACGACTCGGCGGCGGAGAGCGCCTCGTCGCACTGCGCGCTCACGCCGCTGGACGGCAGCGTGTCGCCCGTCTCGTCCGACTGCAGCGTGATGGAGAGGAACGTCCCCGTGTGCCGAGAGTCGCGGCGGAAGCGCAAGAGCTTCGCCACGACGGCGTCGCCGGAGAGCCCGCTCAAGTGCACGGCGCAGACGGTCACCGGCTCGCCGCAGATCCCCAACCCGTCGCCGTCGCCGTTCTCGGACGGCGCGGCGCAGCCCGCGGAGTCCTCGCTGGCCTTCCCGTGGACGTTCCCGTTCGGCATCGACCGGCGGTTCCACTCGGACAAATCGAAGCTCCCGGAGAGCCCGCGGCGCTGTCTGGAGCAGGGCGCCGCGGCGGAGGCGGCGGCGGCGGCGGTCGGCCGGCGGCTCAGCGACTTCCTGACGTGCGAGAGCTCCAAGGCGGCGGCGTCGTCGTCGTCGGTGCCGCCGGAGGAGGACGAGGACGTGAGGGTGAAGGTGGAGCGCCTCAGCGACGAGGAGGCGCAGGAGGCGTCCTCGCAGCCCGTCAGCGCCTCCCAGAGCTCGCTGAGCGACCAGCAGACGGTGCCGGGCAGCGAGCAGGTCCAGGAGGAGCTGCTCATCAGCCCGCAGTCCTCCTCCATAGGTGAGGCCGCTTTCAAATTCCTGAGCGGGAAGATTATCCGGTCTGTTCTTACGGTCATGGAAAACCTGGAGTTTTAAAATGGTTATTTCCAGGCCTGGAAAAGTCTGTTGAAAAAAATAAAATCCCAAAAGTTTAGTAAAAGTCATGTAAATGTGTTATATTCATGTGTTCATGACGTTCATTTACGCTGAGTTTGAAATAATGAATATGCTTTTAAAAGAAAGACTCAAAATATAAGCAGGCATACATACAGGCATCTATATAAATGTTTATTCTTTTAATCAAACTATTGTCTCATTCATTTGAGTCATTTAAGGTTTACTGTATGCTTTGTATTCTCATTGTTAGTTTAAATACTACATTTACTCACTTTTTCATGTTTACACCCAGATTTCACTAAATGTTTGCTCATGGACATTTGGTTTAAAGTCCTGAACCCATTGGTCAACATGTGTCCTGCGTAGAGAACTTAATTAATGAATTCAAGCTGTCGTCATGGTCACAGCCTTTGTATCGTAATCAGAAAAGTCGCTGCTTCCCTAGAAGAAGAAACCGTCCGTCTGTCCCTGACTGCGTGAACAACAACAGTCTTTGCACTTTGTAAACAAATATCTGCCTCAATGTTTCCGCCGCTGACATCTTCCCCACGTTCACATTGAAAGTTAATGAGATCATTTATTCGTCTCGATCACCGCTTCATGAGTGACGTTTATCCGTCGCCTGTATTGTGAACTGCAGGTCTGAGTTACTTGGATATGTTCACTAAAAGTTAGTGAACCCTGAAGCAGTCGCATGTGTCTCTGTGTGGTCTTGATTTTCCTTTCAAAATAAAAGCACGACGACTAGAAGTAGAGGACGAGAACACTTCTTTATCATGACGTCAATCACAAGTTTAATTTCTTCATTTCTTTTACAAAAATGAACAAAGCTGCAATGTTGTAAACAATTGTATGTGTAGATAAATAATCTGGACATCCACGCGGTTACGTTGATCATCTGCATAACAGGAATATTTATTTTCATAACACGTGTTAACAGCTTATTAGAAAGATTGTCTCTCTCATAATAAATGCAGAAACCTGAATATTTATTCACGTGAACGTTGTCAACGTGTCGCCTCGGAGCTCCGATAAGACTTTATTTGTTCTCAGTGGAAAGTTTAATTTCCCTGCGTCCCAAACGCTGTTTAAAACCTTTTCTGTCCTCTGAATGAGAAGACAATGGAAACACTCGTTGTTGTTTTTTCTCCCCTGAAGCTTTAAATATGGGGTTAACCCTCAAAGACCTGCAGTCAGACCCGAGCTGCTCTGTCATACCTGCTCTCTCTCTCTCTCTCCTCTCAGGCTCCATGGACGAGGGCGTGTCGGAGGGCTTGCCGTCGATGCAGAGCACCTCGAACACCGGAGGACACGGCGAGGATGACGAAAGGTACCGAGCTCTGTTTGGACTCGCGGGCCGTCTGAGCCGCGCCCGTTTGCATCATTCGTGTCGACGTCACGCGGTAACGGAGGCCGGCGAGCGCCTGCAGCCACGAACACCAGGATGTTCAGACTGTCGGATAATCTGACGCATGTCTGAAGCTGTTGTCACTAACGACTCTGAGGACAACACGCGCTCTGACACATTGTTTAATCCGCCTGTTTGACGTCGATCACCCTCTAAACTCACAAGAGCTCATTTGTTCTTCTTTCAGCCATTACCTACAAATATTGATGATAATACATACCTGCATAAAGAGGAGCTATATATCAGAAAGCATACAAGAAAACAACACTAACATGAATCGTCATCCTCCATATTGAACCTGCTAGAACAATTAAATATTAATAAATATGGTGCATTTAACTTTTCAAGGGTCCTAAAGTTGTAAACCCACCGTTTTATTTTCAGTTGATAAAGGTTACATGCTGAATGTCAACCTCAAGAAGAATTATATATATATACATATATATATATATATATATGTATATATATATATGTATATATACATATACATATATATATATATATATATATATATAACATGACGGTTAACTAACTATACAGGAAGTCAAACGCAGCGACAAACAATATTAAAGAAAAAAAGTTAACATCAAAATAATAATAAAAACAGCACAAATGTAGATAATGAACCTCTATATTATATCCGTCTTATTTAATCTTAAGGATCATATTTAAATACAAGTTAAGGAGATTTAATCTTTAGCTGCATTCTCTCTCCTGACCACCAGGGGGGGGACTCCTCTGGTTGTATAGAAGTATATGCTTCATGTGTTAAAGCTGCATTCTCTCTCCTGACCACCAGGGGGCAACTCCTCTGGTTGTATAGAAGTCTATGCTTCATGTATTAAAGCTGCATTCTCTCTCCTGACCACCAGGGGGCGTCTCCTCTGGTTGTATAGAAGTCTATGCTTCATGTGTTAAAGCTGCATTCTCTCTCCTGACCACCAGGGGGGACTCCTCTGGTTGTATAGAAGTCTAAATGAATGACTCCCTGTGTTTCAGGCTAGAAGGCATCCAGTACCCGTACCACCTCTACATCAGCCCTTCGGCCCGACCCGGCACCAACGGGCCCGACCGGCCCTTCCAGTGTCCGACCTGCGGAGTCCGATTCACGCGCATTCAGAACCTGAAGCAGCACATGCTCATACACTCCGGTACGTAGCATGCAGGAAAGAACTTCAAAGTTTTGACAAGTATTCGTTCACCAGCACTCGCAGCTGTAGGTAAAAACATGATTAAATTACGGAGGCGGGGCCTAATATTCTGAGGAAGAACTAAGAACTTTGAAGTTGAAGCAGAAATTCACAAAACTACAAGAACATTTTAATATAATCTCTTACGGTTATAAAGGTCCTGTTAGGTACTAATGTGTTTTCTTTCATGTTCTTTTTTTTTTAATTATATTTAATAAGAATTCATTATGAATAAATACTTTTAGTGTTTCTATATTTACTATTTTATTATTATATTATTTTGACATATAATGGCACTAATATCCCATAACGACAGACTCAAATATAAAAATATCAAACCGGTATTGTGTAAATTATTTAAAAAAACTGTCTGATACAGTGATGTTTAAAAGTGTACGTTACGATTTTTATTTTTTTACTTTGTCCGAACGCCTACATTACCCACAATGCAACGTGACAGACGTCAGATTAGAGATCGGGCTGTGTTATGCTAGTGGCGGCTAATGTAGCCTTCATAAACCCATTACACACACACACACACACACACACACACACACACACACACACACAGCTTTCCTCACGTCGGTTCTGTCTCTTATCTCATTATTTTCCAAGAATGAAACTTAAATTCTACCAGAGAGAATATAGATTTGATATTTTGGCCAAATGACATCTACATTTTATAAAGTTATACAGATAAGTCATCAAATCCCCCCCCCCCCCCGCCCCCCCAAAAAAGTACCCTCACGCGGATTCAAGGATTGTTTATTGTCATTTTAAATAAAGTTTCAGCTCGTTTGTAACAATTCTCTGGTCAGAAACTGGCCGACATCTTCACATTAACAAGTTAAACATCGTCCATCAGCTTCCACGGTTTGAGCACCGACATCACGACGTAAACGGAGTCCTCTCTGTCCGGCTGTCGGCCCGCCAAGTGCATGCTGGGTAGTGGAGTAGCCTCAGGTCCTAGCTGGGTTAGCTTAGCTTCCTTTCCAGATGCTGATGAAAGTATTCTGTCGTAATGTGATTACCGTAAAAGTCGGGTTACAAGCTGCTCCTACCTCCGGTCAGTGTCCCGCTGTAGCAAGCTAGCTAGCGCTGCTGCTAGCTCCCCGCTGCTGTCGAGTCGGGGCTGGTCCCGCTACCTTCGGTGGTTGTTGGGGAGCTAGCGGAAGTTAGCTGGGGAACTAGCATGAGCGCCAGCTGGCTACAGCGGGGAGCTAACGGGGACACTGACCGAAGGTAGTAGCGTTGTGTAACCCGACTTTTACGGTAGTGCCAAACACAAAAACCACAAAATGAAGACACAATGTAGCAGAGTGGCGCCTCCGGTCGCTGAATGTGTGTTCTTGTGTCCCCACCAGGCATTAAGCCTTTCCAGTGTGACCGCTGTGGGAAAAAGTTCACACGGGCCTACTCCCTAAAGATGCATCGGCTGAAGCACGAAGGTAAACGCTGTTTCCGGTGCCAGATTTGTAGCGCCACATTCACGTCCTTCGGGGAATATAAGCACCACATGAGGGTCTCCCGACACATAATCCGCAAGCCGCGGATTTACGAGTGCAAAACGTGCGGGGCCATGTTCACCAACTCTGGCAATTTAATTGTTCACCTGAGGAGTCTGAACCACGAGGCGTCCGAACTAGCAAACTACTTCCAGAGCAGGTGAGGAGTCCGAGGGCGCTGACCCCTACCCTCCCCTTACCCCTCCCCTCCATTCACTCAGATCTCACCTGGGTCAGAAAGCACTGCCGTCTAGAATACTTGTGGTTCATTTGACCGTTTTTGTTTTTTTACATCTTTTCTGACTTTGGTTTGTGTTTTTGTTTCTTCTGAGATGATTACAGTTGGTTGCAAAGCTCAGATCAAGTGTACCTGAAGGTTTCATTTAACTTTTTTGGGGGGAATATGCTTCTACATTTTTGTCCCAAGAGTTAGATTTGAAGACTGATTATGGAAACGCTTAGCGGTAGCAGGGAGCCAGTTAGCTTAGCATTAAGTCTAGAAACAGCTAGCCTGGTTCAAAGTAGCTCACTCACTGATTTATACGTTGTATCTCGTTTGTTTAATCTGTAACGAACCAAAGGAAACTGCAAATTGGCGTTTTTCTTACGCGCAGAAAACGTTAGCCGTAGCGTTTTCGTCCTTTTTCATCCAACCAAAAACCAACAAAAATAATGATCATCTTCAACCGGGTATCGTGACGTCGTCGCTGGACCAAAATGTTCAGCAGCTAAAATAGTCCGTAGGACAAGATCGTCCTGCACAAAATAAATGATTAACTTCTCCACAAATTTACCGTAGACTGAAATCTACGAAAAATGAAAAGACTGCTGATTGGTTGTTCTTCGCAGCATCTGTGATCGACCCTTCAGCTCTAACGAGATATAACGTGGTGGTTGCTGTGCTTTTAAAGGAGCTGGCCGGCGTATTTTGTTACCGTTTGACCGTAGCTAGGCTAGCTGCGTCCAGTCCTTATGCTAAGCTAACTGGCTGCCCACTGTGGCTTCATGTTCACGACACATGGCATGAAGGATATCAATCTTCTCATCTGACTCTTGAGAAGAACGCCAAAAGGCTCATTTCCCAAAAAGTGGAACTGTTACTTTAACATTGCAAAGAGAAGGCGAACGCAAAGAGTTTTCTGGATGCAACAATTTTCATTTTTGTATTCAAACACACACTTCAATCATTTTGTTTCTATCTGAATGGATTTTCCAAATGAAAGTGGGTTGTTTGTTTATCAGCAGCTCAGCACACAAAAGCCTTGTGAAAGTCAGAACGCAGTCTTTTTATTATTTAGTTTTATTCCCAGACTTTTCCACTTCTTAATCAACTCGAGCCCTCGCAGGGAGGCGGGACTCAAAACTCTAAAAAGTTTATAGTAAAAAGTCTCCGCCTGCGATCGTAACAGTGTGGAAGAGTAATATGAAAATGCTCACTATGTATTGTTCTGATTCAGCTGTGCAGAAGAGGAAAAGTTCTGCTGGACTTTAACAGTTAGTTTTGGATCCAGAGCTGTTGGTTCAGGCTGCAGGATAAACCCAGTTTACATTCACATTTTAAGAGGCCTCTGACATATGAATATGTAGTTATTTTCACATGAGCTGGGCATTAATTAAAGATATAAACGTGCAGTGGAAATACCCGCAGTAACACTAATGACTCTAACGAGCACAAAGCGGTCGCTGCCAACGCGTCTTCGGTTCCTCAGTTTGGTCCGTTTGACTAATTAAAGGAAAACTTTGGTATTTTCCACGCTTATGGTTTTAAAGAATGTTTAGATTACATAATTATTACGTGACTTCAGGAACACAAAGCTTGTTTCAAGTTTGTGAATTCATCTTGAATCTACCCAGAGTCCGTATGTATTTTACATTTAATACTTTCAAATATTTTTTGGGCTCATAAAACCGTGGAAAAAAAATTGCCCATCACTAATAAAAAATATCTCAGTTCAACAATAAGTTAGCTCGCGCGCGAGAGAGGGGGGGTTGCGGGGCGTTAGCTCGCGCGCGAGAGAGGGGGGGGGTTGCGGGGCGTTAGCTCGCGCGCACGCGAGAGGGGGGGTGCGGGGCGTTAGCTCGCGCGCACGCGAGAGGGGTGCGTGCGGGGCGTTAGCTCGCGCGCACGCGAGAGGGGTGCGTGCGGGGCGTTAGCTCGCGCGCACGCGAGAGGGGTGCGTGCGGGGCGTTAGCTCGCGCGCACGCGAGAGGGGTGCGTGCGGGGCGTTAGCTCGCGCGCACGCGAGAGGGGTGCGTGCGGGGCGTTAGCTCGCGCGCACGCGAGAGGGGTGCGTGCGGGGCGTTAGCTCGCGCGCACGCGAGAGGGGTGCGTGCGGGGCGTTAGCTCGCGCGCACGCGAGAGGGGTGCGTGCGGGGCGTTAGCTCGCGCGCACGCGAGAGGGGTGCGTGCGGGGCGTTAGCTCGCGCGCACAGCGAGAGAGAGGGGGGGTTGCGGGGCGTTAGCTCGCGCGCACAGCGAGAGAGAGGGGGGTTGCGGGGCGTTAGCTCGCGCGCACGCGAGAGAGGGGTGCGTGCGGGGCGTTAGCTCGCGCGCACCGCGAGAGAGAGGGGGGTTGCGGGGCGTTAGCTCGCGCGCACGCGAGAGAGAGAGGGGGGTTGCGGGGCGTTAGCTCGCGCGCACGCGAGAGAGGGGTGCGTGCGGGGCGTTAGCTCGCGCGCACGCGAGAGAGAGGGGTGCGTGCGGGGCGTTAGCTCGCGCGCACGCGAGAGAGAGGGGTGCGTGCGGGGCGTTAGCTCGCGCGCACACGCGAGAGAGAGGGGTGCGTGCGGGGCGTTAGCTCGCGCGCACGCGAGAGAGAGGGGGGTTGCGGGGCGTTAGCTCGCGCGCACCGCGAGAGAGGGGTGCGTGCGGGGCGTTAGCTCGCGCGCGTGAGAGAGGGGGGGCGTGCGGGGCGTTAGCTCGCGCGCACAGCGAGAGAGAGGGGGGTTGCGGGGCGTTAGCTTGCGCGCATGCGAGAGAGGGGGGCGGGCGGGCGTCCGTCCGTTAGCTCGCGCGCGCGAGAGAGGGGGGGCGGGCGTCCGTTAGCTCGTGGCGTGATGTAAAAGCGCGGCTCTTGGATTTGCGCGCATCTCGTTGGCGCTCTCGGGTTTTGACAGTATTTCTCTTCAGTCGTGGAGCAGCACGACGTCTCTACTGAACATTCTGAGACCGACTCGTGGTGTTAAGGTCCACAGCGTAACTATTGCTGGATTTGAATGTATTTATTTAGTAATCACTGCTCTTCTGTGTATAAATACTCGTATTTACAACAATGTGTGCATCTTGTATCTTTTTGTGGGAAAACAGCGAGTATAACATGGCCGCTGACCTCCTCCGCTTCTCTCCGTCTCCTTAGTGATTTCCTCGTGCCCGACTACCTGAGCCAGGTGCAGGAGGAGGAGGAGGCTCTGGGGGTCCAGTACGAGCTGGAGGAGTCGGAGCACCACCCCGTCTACCCGGGCAGCGCCTCCTCCTCCTCCTCCGCCGCCGCCTCGTCCTCCTGCTCCGTCCAGATGCCCGTCATCTCCCAGGTCTCCTCCTCCACGCAGAACTGCGATACTTCCCCCCACGGCTTCCTCTCGCCCGACCCGCTGGCCTCCCTCAAGATGGACACCGACCAGACGGTCAACGCCGCCATGGAGGATACCAAGATGGAGGACGCCGTGGGAGGCGGCTCCCCGGAGGTGTTTGAGGAGGAGGAGCAGCGGGCCAAGGAGCTGGCTGCCATCACCATCGAGTGATGGAGGCCGCCTAAACACGTTGGGAAGAGCTCGTCGATTGAAGCTTGACGGGTTTTTTGTTTTCCACACACACACACACACACACACACACACACACACACACACACACACACACACACACACACACACACACACACACATATATGCACTTATTTGCGTTCACATTTCTAAAACCAAATCCAGCAAAAGTCGATGATGATTTAAAAAGAAAAACAATCTTTTTTTGAAGTGAGTATTATTCAGTATTTAATGTTTTCCTCCCACATGAAGTGAATGCAGCGCTGGCGGAAGTCGTTTCTGTCTCAAAGCCTTTGCCCCACTTTGTTTTTTTGGAAAGTGCCTGAAAGTTTTCCGTTTTTTTATTTTTAAACGAGGAGACGAGGAGAGGAGACGAGGAGGTCTTGACTTTTGCCGACGGCGACGAATCAAGTCTTTGCAAACTGAGCGCTATAAAAAAGAGAGAAGAAGAAGAAACCCTCCCTGGGATTTGATTTGTGGTGATGACGCTTGAGACTGTGTTCAATGTCTACTATCTATCCTGCAATAGCTTGTACTGTAGTTTCACTATTTGAATGCTGTGTTGGGTGTTGTGACAATATGACATGTCAGGTGTGTGTATGTGCATTTTTTATTTATGAAGACAGTACATTTCATTTTTAAGTGTTTTAAAATCTTGAAAGTATATTCAGAGTATTCCCTAAAAAAAAAAAAAAGGATTGTTTGTGCAGTTTGTCATTTTCCCGCCTTTTTTCTAACTGACGCCGTTTGTTAAATCTGGCGGCTCAGCGATGCAGCTTCTGGTTTCTAAAATCAGACGAAGCGAAACGCAGAAAGACTCAAATGTAGAAATTCCAACGGCAGTTTTTATTCCCGAACGGGCTCCTAAGATCCGATGTAGCAAATGAAATGTGTTTTAGTTTAGTTCCGTTACTGAAGTCCTCTCTGTGTGTTGTGGTCGCTCTGCTGAAACACGACTGTTGGAGTGAAGCGTCACTCGAGTTCAACACGATTGTCTTTTAAACGTTCACCAAGAATATTACGTTACGCGTGTGATCAACCAGCAGTATTCTGTTTTTATTTTTTTATTTCATTTACATAAGTTGTCACAAAAGGGGGAGAAATTGTATTAAATTCCCTTTTTTTTTTATTATAATGTCTGCAGACCGGGGGAAGCAGGAAGTGATGCAAACGGAGTATGATTGCTGTCTGTGATGGCCGGTTTACACGTGATCATGTGGTCACATGATCATGTGGTCATGTGATGACGCTGCTTTGAAAGCAGCAGAAGATAAATACTGTGAGTCCAGTCATTATAAATGATGTGTCTATATATTTTATTATGTATATATTATATTATAACATATATGTTATAAAATATATATATATATATATATTTAATAATATATATATATATATATATATATTTAATAATATATATATATATATATATATTATAATATATTTATAATTTTATATATATTATATATATATATATATATATATTTTTATTCTTATATATAAGATATATATTTGTATTCTTATATATAAGAATAAAAATAAAAAATAAAAATATATATATATATATATAAAATTATAAATATATTATAATATATATATACAATTATAAATATATTATTATATATATATATATTTATATTGTTAAAAATAAATATATATATATATAAAAAGTTGTGTATATTATAAATATATATGTATAATATTATTATTATAAATATATATATATATATATATATATATATAATATTTTATATATATGTATGTAGTGTTAGAAGAGAGCTTGTCCTTTGATTGAGCACAGTTTGGGTTTTAGAAGTAACTCTTTTTTAATTTTTGGGGTCGGACCCCGTCTCCTGCCCCGCGTTGTTGGTTCTCATCGTCTGCCTGGACGTTGTTGGTTCTCATCGTCTGCCTGGACGTTGTTGGTTCTCATCGTCTGCCTGGACGTTGTTGGTTCTCATCGTCTGCCTGGACGTTGTTGGTTCTCATCGTCTGCCTGGACGTTGTTGGACGTTGTGTCTGAATCCCTGAGGAGATAATGACGGCGTGGTGAAAACCCCGAGCTGAACGCTCCTGACTGACTGGGCGTGTTGTTTGTTGTTTATTTCCTGTCCCGCCACCCAAAAAAACAAGCCCCGCCTCCATTAAGGACGCTCCAGCCGGATGTAGACCTCACACACAGGGCTGATTGTAAATGTAAAGAGGAATATCTTCGTAACGAGGGCATCAATATTAATTATTATTGTCTTAATAAGAGTCACCCTGCAACTAAAATCGTGCCATTTTGTCCCCTTTTTTTTATGTTATCCGGCTACTAATCACGCTTTTTTCCCCTACAGGACCAAACGTTCTCTCTCATTGGGGAGTTGCCATGGCAATCAGTAACTGCACATACTAAGAGAGATAATCATGGTGGTCCGTGCTGGTTAGCAAAGGGTTCGCCCCTAAAAGAAACAAAACACTGAACGTGATGTTGTGCGTCAAGAGGCTCGCCTTATACACGGACCTACAACTCTAGCTGCACAATGTCACAACTAAACAAACTAAAAGAAGAAGAAGAGTTTTTTCTACTCTCCAGTTCGAGGTCGTTGCTTTTCATCGTGTCGTCTGTTCGCCGTCCGGTCGCCAACAAGTTTTTATAATGAAATGCTGCTGTTTGTTTTTTGAAAAACGCAAAAGTGCCCAAAATATTTTTGTGAACCGATGGTTGTGCAATAAATGGACAAGGTGTCGTTTTAAAAGATTTCATTTCGTCTTTGGAATGGTGAATTATATATATATAGATATATATATATATATAAAAAATAAAAAAAAGAATGTATCATTTAGTTTTAATGTGATTTGAAGGTGAATCAAAGCGGCGAGGACCCGTTTGATCTGTGAAACAAAAGGAACAAAGCGCGGGTATCGAACGCCCGGTTCTCCTCGTGTGTTTCCTGTGAAGTGAGGAGTGGGCGTCGCCTTCGGTCGCGGCCTTATTTGTCGATGGTTCCTCATCCAATCGTAGCTCTGATCTGTCGTTCAGCATGCCCTCTTCTTTTTAGCACTTTTTTTATTTTATTTTTTATTTTTAAACGTGCAATGTTTTGTTTGTTTTGTTAAAATATCTATTATTATTATACAGGACATGCCTTTTCAATGTACACTTTGATGTTGTATATGTTTTCCAGTCCTCCTTCTGGTTTATTTAAAAGTAAAGGAAAATACCAGATAAAACACATGGTAGCTCTTCATAACAGCATATATATATTTTTGGTGACTTTTTGTATTATGGTTGCTGTTTCATGGCATCTTTGGATATTCTTGTTAAATGTGAATAGAACCGCTTGGTGTGGGAGTGAAGGGGGCCTCTGGTAGTCTGCTGTGTGTGTGTGTGTGTGTGTGTATATATATATATATATATATATATATATATATATATATATATATATACACACTCATACTGTGTTGCATATTCTTTATACTGCAGGCTACTTGATGACGACCTGCTTCCAGACAGATGTTGTACTTTGTGTCTTTGATACTGTATTTAAACATCCCAGATATTAATCTGCACATTGTTTCTGGAGAGCCGTTTGTGCTGTTGAGTGTTTTAACTGGATCGTGTTTAAAAACCCACGAGGCCGCTCTGTATTTTAGAGGTCGTGGTTGTTTTCTGAATCTTTGCTAGTGTTCTGGCTTTGCAGTCCTGTTATTAAAAAAACAAAGAGTTGTTTTTGTAAAAGTATAAAAATGTAAATAAAATGTCGGAATAAGTCTAAAAAAAAAAGGAACTTGTGTCAATTTTTGTTGTTGAAGCTAATGAGAGCACACAAACTTTATTATGTAGCTCATAACTTTAAGTCCACATTGTTACCTGTCCACTTCTCCATTTTAACGTATATTTTAAATATTTTCTTTCCAACTCTATAATATTTATCTTTCTGGTTTTAAAAGCAAAAACAAATATACGTAGAGTTCAAAGACTATTTAAAGGGGTAACACAAAATTGTAAACACATCTCTCCTCTCGGGTGTCTTCCCACAACCCCTAAAATCTGCAGTTATTAAACCACCCCAAAATTACTACCTACTTGAAGGACAATACTTTGTGTCGGTAACTAATTACACATCAGAGCTGACTAGTATGACTTGGTGTTCCCCAGGGCTCAATACTGGGGCCTCTTCTGTTCAACATCTACATGCTTCCACTGGCTCGGATTATGAAAAACAACAAAGTGTGTTATCGTAATTATGCAGACGACACACACATCTACATAACTATATCACCAGGGGACTATAGTCCCATACAGGGCTGGCTAAATGCATTGAAGAAATCAATAACGGGATGTGCCAGAATCTTCAATTAAATAAAAATAAAACAGAAGTAATTGTTTTTTGTCCCAAGGATGAACGATTGAAAGTCAGCGCTCAGCTTCAATCACTGATGTTAAAAACCTCAAACCAAGCCAGAAATCTCGGTGTAGTTATGGATTCAGACCTCAACCTGAACAGCCATATCAAGACAATTACAAAATCAGCCTACTACCACCTGAAGAATATATCAAGAGTTAGAGGACTTATGTCTCAACAGGATCTGGAGAAACTTGTCCATGACTTTATCTTCAGTAGACTTGACTACTGTAACGGTGTGTTCACAGGTCATTTATCTTCAGTAGACTACTGTTACGGTGTGTTCACAGGTCATTTATCTTCAGTAGACTACTGTAACGGTGCGTTCACAGGTCATTTATCTTCAGTAGACTACTGTAACGGTGTGTTCGCAGGTCATTTATCTTCAGTAGACTACTGTAACGGTGCGTTCACAGGTCATTTATCTTCAGTAGACTACTGTAACGGTGCGTTCACAGGTCATTTATCTTCAGTAGACTACTGTAACGGTGCGTTCACGGGTCATTTATCTTCAGTAGACTGGACTACTGTAACGGTGTGTTCACAGGTCATTTATCTTCAGTAGACTACTGTAACGGTGCGTTCACAGGTCATTTATCTTCAGTAGACTACTGTAACGGTGCGTTCACAGGTCATTTATCTTCAGTAGACTACTGTAACGGTGTGTTCGCAGGTCATTTATCTTCAGTAGACTACTGTAACGGTGTGTTCACAGGTCGTTTATCTTCAGTAGACTGGACTACTGTAACGGTGTGTTCACAGGTCATTTATCTTCAGTAGACTACTGTAACGGTGTGTTCACAGGTCATTTATCTTCAGTAGACTTGACTACTGTAACGGTGCGTTCACAGGTCATTTATCTTCAGTAGACTTGACTACTGTAACGGTGTGTTCACAGGTCATTTATCTTCAGTACACTTGACTACTGTAACGGTGCGTTCCAGGTCATTTATCTTCTGTACACTTGACTACTGTAACGGTGTGTTCACAGGTCATTTATCTTCAGTACACTTGACTACTGTAACGGTGTGTTCACAGGTCATTTATCTTCAGTAGACTACTGTAACGGTGTGTTCACAGGTCATTTATCTTCAGTAGACTAGACTACTGTAACGGTGTGTTCACAGGTCATTTATCTTCAGTAGACTTGACTACTGTAACGGTGTGTTCACAGGTCATTTATCTTCAGTAGACTTGACTACTGTAACGGTGTGTTCACAGGTCATTTATCTTCAGTAGACTTGACTACTGTAACGGTGTGTTCACAGGTCATTTATCTTCAGTAGACTTGACTACTGTAACGGTGTGTTCACAGGTCATTTATCTTCAGTAGACTACTGTAACGGTGTGTTCACAGGTCATTTATCTTCAGTAGACTTGACTACTGTAACGGTGTGTTCACAGGTCATTTATCTTCAGTAGACTTGACTACTGTAACGGTGTGTTCACAGGTCATTTATCTTCAGTACACTTGACTACTGTAACGGTGCGTTCCAGGTCATTTATCTTCTGTACACTTGACTACTGTAACGGTGTGTTCACAGGTCATTTATCTTCAGTACACTTGACTACTGTAACGGTGTGTTCACAGGTCATTTATCTTCAGTACACTTGACTACTGTAACGGTGTGTTCACAGGTCATTTATCTTCAGTACACTTGACTACTGTAACGGTGCGTTCCAGGTCATTTATCTTCAGTACACTTGACTACTGTAACGGTGTGTTCACAGGCCTCTGTAAAAAGAACGCTGCAGCCTGAGTCCTCACTAAGACCAGGAAAGTGGATCACATCGCTCCAGTTCTGAGGTCTTTTCACTGGAGACTTTCACCGGTGTTTCAGAGACGCACAGAAGACGCTCAGCGAGGCTCCGGTCTGTTGTTATTATTGTGCATAATAAGCAATAACGACCTCAACAGCCAGTGTTGCTCTTTCTAGGAAAACAAAGGCAACACATGTGTACCACTCGTCCTGTGCTTTAACCCGGGAGCGACCCCGAGCCGGCCATCTGTTTCTTCTTCATCTGCTTTCTTTGTTGATGGAATTTGAGTTCTTGGTCTGATTGGCTGACGCTCTGCTGCCAGAGCTAACGGCTGTGTTTCTCTTTCCTTTACAACAAAGAGAAACAGTTATTGTCTCTGTCAACAGAGAGAGCATCACTCACAGGGTTTAATATGGAATGTGTTCGGAACAGAACAGGTTGTCAAGAACTCAATATTTTATCAATCTAAAGAGATATTACATAATCGCTACTTCCCAAACATGCATTTTATACCTTATACATGCATGTTCAAACTTAGACATGCATCTTATACCGTATACATGCATCTTATACCGTATACATGCATCTTATACCTTATACATGCATATTATACCGTATACATGCATCTTATATCTTAGACATGCATCTTATACCGTATACATGCATCTTATACCTTATACATGCATATTATACCTTATACATGCATGTTCTAGCTTAGACATGCATCTTATACCGCATACATGCATCTTATACCTTATACATGCATCTTATACCTTAGACATGCATCTTATACTGAATACATGCATCTTATACCTAAGACATGCATCGTATACCTTATACATGCATCTTATAGCTTAGACATGCATCTTATACCGTATACATGCATCTTATACCTTATACATGCATCTTATACCGTAGACATGCATCTTATACCGTAGACATGCATCTTATACCTTATACATGCATCTTATAGCTTAGACATGCATCTTATACCGTATGCATGCATCTTATACCGTATACATGCATCTTATACCTTATACATGCATCTTATATCTTATACCGTATACATGCATCTTATACCTTATACATGCATCTTATACCTAAGACATGCATCGTATACTGAATACATGCATCGTATACCTTATACATGCATCTTATAGCTTAGACATGCATCTTATACCGTATGCATGCATCTTATACCTTATACATGCATCTTATACCGTAGACATGCATCTTATACCGTAGACATGCATCTTATACCTTATACATGCATCTTATAGCTTAGACATGCATCTTATACCGTATGCATGCATCTTATACCGTATACATGCATCTTATACCTTATACATGCATCTTATATCTTATACCGTATACATGCATCTTATACCTTATACATGCATCTTATACCGTATACATGCATCTTATACCGTATACATGCATCTTATACATTATACATGCATCTTATATCTTATACCGTATACATGCATCTTATACCTTATGCATGCATCTTATACCGTATACATGCATCTTATACCTTATACATGCATCTTATAGCTTAGACATGCATCTTATACCTTATACATGCATCTTATAGCTTAGACATGCATCTTATACCGTATGCATGCATCTTATACCGTATACATGCATCTTATACCTTATACATGCATCTTATATCTTATACCGTATACATGCATCTTATACCTTAGACATGCATCTTATAGCTTAGACATGCATCTTATACCTTATACATGCATTTTATAGCTTAGCATCATATAGCTTAGACATGCATCTTATAGCTTATCATCTTATACCTTAGACATGCATCTTATACCTTAGACATGCATCTTTTAGCTTTGGCATGCATCTTTTAGCTTAGCATCGTATAGCTTAGACATGCATCTTATACCTTAGACATGCATCTTATATCTTAGACATGCATCTTTTAGCTTAGCATATTATACCTTAGACATGCATCTTTTAGCTTAGCATATTATACCTTAGACATGCATGTTATATCTTAGACATGCATCTTTTAGCTTAGCATATTATACCTTAGACATGCATCTTATACCTTAGACATGCATCTTATACCTTAGACATTCATCTTATAGCTTAGACATGCATCTTATACCTTATGCATGCATCTTATACCGTATACATGCATCTTATACCGTATACATGCATCTTATACCTTATACATGCATCTTATAGTTTAGACATGCATCTTATACCTTATACATGCATCTTATAGCTTAGAGATGCATCTTATACCTTATACATGCATCTTATAGCTTAGACATGCATCTTATACATGCATCTTATACCGTATACATGCATCTTATACCTTATACCGTATACATGCATCTTATACCTTATACATGCATCTTATAGCTTTGGCATGCATCTTTTAGCTTGTACATGCATCTTATACCGTATACATGCATCTTATACCTTATACCGTATACATGCATCTTATACCTTATACATGCATCTTATACCTTATACATGCATGTTATATCTTAGACATGCATCTTTTAGCTTAGCATATTATACCTTAGACATGCATCTTATAGCTTAGACATGCATCTTATACCGTATACATGCATCTTATACCTTATACATGCATCTTATATCTTTTACCGTATACATGCATCTTATACCTTATGCATGCATCTTATACCGTATACATGCATCTTATACCGTATACATGCATCTTATACCTTATACATGCATCTTATAGCTTAGACATGCATCTTATACCTTATACATGCATCTTTTAGCTTTGGCATGCATCTTTTAGCTTAGCATCGTATAGCTTAGACATGCATCTTATACCTTAGACATGCATCTTATATCTTAGACATGCATCTTATATCTTAGACATGCATCTTTTAGCTTTGGCATGCATCTTTTAGCTTAGCATCGTATAGCTTAGACATGCATCTTATACCTTAGACATGCATCTTATATCTTAGACATGCATCTTATACCTTAGACATGCATCTTATATCTTAGACATGCATCTTTTAGCTTAGCATATTATACCTTAGACATGCATCTTTTAGCTTAGACATGCATCTTTTAGCTTAGCATATTATACCTTAGACATGCATGTTATATCTTAGACATGCATCTTTTAGCTTAGCATATTATACCTTAGACATGCATCTTATACCTTAGACATGCATCTTATATCTTAGACATGCATCTTATATCTTAGACATGCATCTTTTAGCTTTGGCATGCATCTTTTAGCTTAGCATCGTATAGCTTAGATATGCATCTTATACCTTAGACATGCATCTTATATCTTAGACATGCATCTTTTAGCTTAGCATATTATACCTTAGACATGCATCTTTTAGCTTTGGCATGCATCTTTTAGCTTAGCATCGTATAGCTTAGACATGCATCTTATACCTTAGACATGCATCTTATATCTTAGACATGCATCTTTTAGCTTAGCATATTATACCTTAGACATGCATCTTATACCTTATACATGCATCTTATAGCTTAGGCATGCATCTTTTACCTTAGCATCGTATAGCTTAGACATGCATCTTATACCTTAGACATGCATCTTATAGCTTAGACATGCATCTTATACCTTATACATGCATCTTATAGCTTAGCATCATATAGCTTAGACATGCATCTCATAGCTTATCATCTTATACCTTAGACATGCATCTTTTAGCTTTGGCATGCATCTTTTAGCTTAGCATCGTATAGCTTAGACATGCATCTTATACCTTAGACATGCATCTTATATCTTAGACATGCATCTTTTAGCTTAGCATATTATACCTTAGACATGCATCTTTTAGCTTTGGCATGCATCTTTTAGCTTAGCATCGTATAGCTTAGACATGCATCTTATACCTTAGACGTGCATCTTTTAGCTTAGCATATTATACCTTAGACATGCATCTTTTAGCTTAGACATGCATCTTTTAGCTTAGCATATTATACCTTAGACATGCATGTTATATCTTAGACATGCATCTTTTAGCTTAGCATATTATACCTTAGACATGCATCATATACCTTATACATGCATCTTATAGCTTAGGCATGCATCTTTTACCTTAGCATCGTATAGCTTAGACATGCATCTTATACCTTAGACATGCATCTTTTAGCTTAGCATATTATACCTTAGACATGCATCTTTTAGCTTAGACATGCATCTTTTAGCTTAGCATATTATACCTTAGACATGCATGTTATATCTTAGACATGCATCTTTTAGCTTAGCATATTATACCTTAGACATGCATCTTATACCTTAGACATTCATCTTATATCTTAGACATGCATCTTTTATTTTAGACATGCATCTTATATCTTAGACATGCATCTTATATCTTAGACATGCATATTTTATTTTAGACATGCATATTTTATTTTAGAGATGCATCTTATATCTTAGACATGCATCTTATATCTTAGCCATGCATCTTTTATTTTAGACATGCATCTTTTAGCTTAGCATATTATACCTTATACATGCATTTTATACCTTATACATGCATCTTATATGCATCTTAGCCATAACTGGCGCATACAATATATATATATATATATATATATATATATATATATATATATATTTTGCATGTCATATAAGATGCATGTCTAAGATATAAGATATATATATATTTTTTTTAAAGCAACATGTATCTCACAAATGACCAGAAAGGCATCTTTAGTCAAACGAGCATGATTAACACGTCCGGGTGTGGTTTTAAATCTGTGTTTCGTTACCATCTCTGTTTTTATTCTACTATTCCTGGAAAGAAGACATCCATCTCTGGATGATCTGTTCCATCCCACAGAGCCAGGTCCTTTGTTGATATTGGCCTCTGGTGGACCGTCGACCGATCAAAGAAACTTTCAAAGATGGAGCCAATTTGCTTAAAATTAAAAGAGAACAGAAATGTTGTTATTAAATATTTAAAAAAAAAAAATATATATATATCCCTCGAGCTCCTCGCTGTCTTTCTGAATAAATCTCCAGAGAACAGCTGCGGGCGAACCCTTAATTACGGAGGCTGATACGGAGGTTTATCCGTCGGGGGAAATACAGGTGGATGCGTATGAATTACTGGGTGCCTGAACTCATCATTCATCCGCCCCTCCGCCCTGCATGCATGGCCTCCATTACGACCCCGTTGCGTAACGCCGGGCTCCGACTCTGTTCTGATAATATAAATCCTTATATTCTGTAGATATTCTTCATTGCATTACTCTTCTGAACTATTAAAGTTCAGGTTAGCGAGGTCAGTATAACACAGCTATGCAGCTGTTGTGTCTATGAAATGTCCAGTTCTCAATGGAAGTTAGTCACACGCCTGCGCACTTCAACACCCACAACTGTTTATCAGTATATTGACATTAAGGAAGCAGACTGGTCGTTGTGTTCCAGTCTTGTGAGAAAAGATGAGAACACGGGATTCTCCTCCTCTTGACAGGACAGAGCGAATCAGATGTTAGGACGAGGCGAGACGAACCTGTGACGATAAACTGTGTATGAAAGGCAACACTTCCGTGGTGGGGCAGCTGTTCTTTGCCCAACCTGCGTGTTGCTGTACCACTCACTGCTTTTGCAATTGCAGCGCTTGCTACTTTACTTGTGATCATTTAGTAAATACATTTTGAGAACGAGAGAAGTTGTTGAACTGAGTTCTTCCAGGCATCCAATAATTGAAGCACGCTATCTGTTCCTTGTAAACTTTTACTGCGAAGCCAAAGAAACGTGTTTGCAGACGCGTCCATGACTTGTTTACATTCGGGGGCTTATCTGCTGGAGAGCCGGAGGGGATTCAGACAAACTGGATACAGCGGTTTGAGAGAGAGAGATAAAGCTGCGCTGGGCCTCGCTGCCAGGAAAAATAAAACACACTGCATGACTAATGCACGTGTCATACATTCCCAATCAATGGAGGGGTTGGATTCAATGGAATATTCCACAAATCACATCCATGCCAGATTCATTAGCCTTTTTTTTTTGTGTCCACAAAGTGTCCAAAAATTACAGTTCCGACATTCAAACGCCGTGTTTCAATAAGTGACCCCAGCGGGACCCGGGTGATATTAACGGGCCGGTCCTGTGGCTGCCGGCGTCTGTCTTGACCGAGCTGATTCCTTCCCTATTTTCCACAGCTCAGCACACGTCTGTCCACCGGTAGCTCTACTGTACCAAATACCTGCGAGGCCCGAGGAGAAGCAACTCATCCAGTGTGTTATGTCAGATTCTAATGGGCTTCTCAGAGCCTTTTTTATTTGCTGATTCTTTCCACTACGGCTCAGAAGGGAATCTGCTCTCTAGTGTTGGAAAAGCCTCATCAGACACGGAACATCCAGCCTTCATTCCAGTGTAAATTCCTTCGGGTCACGTGACGTCCCGGCAGCAGCGCGTGGACGGAGGGCGGAAGAGGAGGTAAACATGTGAGATGGCTGTCGAGAGGCTCGGCAGGAGGTTGACCGGCAGATTACACCTTGTTTTCAACATCCCGTTAGTGTGATGCCACTGGATTATACATCCAGGGAAGACAATCACAAATACATATAACCAGAGGAGTCGCCCCCTGGTGGTCAGGAGAGAGAATGCAGCTTTAACCCATGAAGCATAGACTTCTATACAACCAGTGGAGTCGCCCCCTGTTGGTCAGGAGAGAGAATGCAGCTTTAACACATGAATCATAGACTTCTATACAACCAGCGGAGTCGCCCCCTGGTGGTCAGGAGAGAGAATGCAGCTTTAACCCATGAAGCATAGACTTCTATACAACCAAAAGAGTCGCCCCCTGGTGGTCAGGAGAGAGAATGCAGCTTTAACACATGAACCATATACTTCTATACAACCAGAGGAGTCGCCCCCTGGTGGTCAGTAGAGAGAATGCAGCTTTAACACATGAAGCATAGACTTCTATACAACCAGAGGAGTCACCCCCTGGTGGTCAGGAGAGAGAATGCAGCTTTAACACATGAACCATATACTTCTATACAACCAGAAGCGTCGCCCTCTGTTGGTCAGGAGAGAGAATGCAGCTTTAACATATGAGTCATATACTTCTATACAACCAGAGGAGTCGCCCCCTGGTGGTCAGGAGAGAGAATGCAGCTTTAACACATGAAGCATAGACTTATATACAACCAGAGGAGTTGTATTTTGTGCTCTCAGAAGTACGCATAGGAGTGAACCTCCCCCATTGATGAATACAGGGTACTGAGGAGGTTTAGTCCTGCGGAAGTTCACGATCAGATCCTTTTTCTTGGTAATGTTCAGCGTAAACAGGAAGTGGGAGGGGACAATCCCCTGGGAGGGGGAGGGGCTCATCGCAGTTCCATCCAAGTGTGTAAACTGTGGCCTCCTGGTAAGGTAATCCGTGATCCAGGTGGAGCGTTTATCTATATGGCCCTGAGCTTGTGTCCACACATCAGAGGCTGCAATGATGTTCGGGGCCCTGGAGGCCCCTGTGATCGTCCCCCGGAGGACTGTTCACATTGTCCCCTGGCCCGCATTAACATTACACCAGCCAGAACAAAAGCTCTCGACATATAATTTTCATTGCATCAGTTCAATTTCTGCACCTCAAAACATCAGATTGACAGAAACGTCAAACAATGATTCCTCTGAGGATCGTGTGCCTAATTAAAACTAAGGTCATGCTTTCCTTGCAGATCGCCTCGTATTGCTCTTGCAATGTGTCCGATCATGATGTTCCAGACACTTCCCTCGTGCCATTTTAAATAATTTTTCAGTTTTTTTTTCCCCTCCGCAATTAGATCATTACCGTGATGTTTTTGTACTGCGCCTCCCATCAATCAAGCAAAGTGTCAGCTCTGCAAGGCCTTTTTTTTCGTCGCCCAGTGTGCCGAGAAATTATGTTTCCGATTTACGTTCATTGCCAATACGGGAGGCGGTGTGCCAGTTATGTAGCGAGGCAGAAAGGATTCCAGCTCCACACATGGCTTGTTGGGCCTCGAGTCCAAGAGGGTTTAGTTCTGTCCGGCTGTCAAATCATCAGCGTTTTAGTCGCAAACATGTTGAGTCTGTTATGAAGTCCGCATTTCTGCAGACTTTGCCTGGGGGAATTACCCACAATTCATAGTAATGTGATGTCAGTGGAGAAAAAGGTAAACAAAGAGAAGTTAATGCTTCATGTCTTAAAACCTACATTCTCTATATTGTCCATCAGGGGGCAACTCCTCTGGTTGTATAGAAGTCAAACAGACCATAAAGCAGGGTATGCTTTAGGGCGGGGCTACAAGGTGATTGACAGGTTGACAACGAGGCTACAAGGTGATTGACAGGTTGACAACGAGTGCAACCCATATATATATATATATATATATATATATATATATATATATATATATATATATATATGCCTCTAGCCCATACCCATTAACTAACCTCCACAATGCTGAGGAGGGATTATAACTAACTGTAAATTCATGTCTCATATTTAGGCTACTTTAGTGTCATCATTCAAGATCTGTATAGAAATAAGTGAAGTATTAAAAGCGTGATAAAGAAACAAAGGTTGAACATCTCAAAGTGAATTGTCCATGCCAGTTTGTAGACGTTCATGGCTCCCAGAGGATAAATCCCACAGATTTTGGTGACCACAATCTCGCTATTCTAAAAATATTTTAGATGCATAATCTTCGCGATACCTTCATCAAAGTCTATTTGCTGTAACAAATATTTTGGTTGCCATCTGGGTGGATTTCTGCTGCTTGTAATTTGCGTCTCTGTCTGCAGAGCCGTCATTATCGCTCACGCAAAACTATACAAGCTATCCTCTTGTTTATCCGCATGGACTTATACCGTCTACATGCAAGGAGAGACAAGATGGCAAAAAATAAAACAACTATTTCAGATACTGCTTCCAAACTTTATCCGGCCACCAGTCCATCCAGAGGCCAGCAGCACTTTTACAAATAAATATCAGCAAGCCATCAAGTCAGTTACATCACAGATGTCAGTTGCCGGCCTATTTAACTGCTGGGAAGTTGGCTTCCTGCCCCGAGCTTCGTATGATTTCTATGAAAGGAGTGTGGCCTCTCACACAGAAGCAGAGAAGTCCTGCTGGGTAAATGCCGCATATTTCTGCTTGAGCTGAACACATACTTCTTGTTTTAAAAAGAATAAACGTGAAGCTGCTCAGCGGGGTGCCGTCGCTGTGATTGACGCGTACGATCGGGGGCCGTGCTGTAAGTCTATGTGTGGTTTTTCTTTTGGAAAATAGTTCCATGTGTTTCGGTGTTTTTACACAAGTTTTCTTTTTTTGCAGACAGGAGCAGTTAGTCTTCACCGTTACGCCTGCAGTGTTTAGTCTCAGCAGAAGATTTGTGTCATTGGATGATTGCAGCGGTCTCCTGTGATTATACAACAGCTTGTTCTGGGCTTTCTTACTCACCATTGTTTTTCCATTTCAAACTTTTTGTTTAGTTTTTTTGAACTGTACAGAAATAACAAGATATGTACTGTAAATACACTCCCCTGGTTGTATAGAAGTCTATGCTTAACGTGTTAAAGCTGCATTCTCTCTCCTGACCACCAGGGGTGACTCCTCTGGTTGTATAGAAGTATATGCTTAATGTGTTACAGCTGCATTATCTCTCCTGACCACCAGGGGGCGACTCCTCTGGTTGTATAGAAGTTTATATAAATGACTCTACTTCTCTTGATGTATTCCCTCAGTAAACATTGTAAACATGAGTTTATGTCTCAATCTCTAGTTTCAAGTCTTCTTCAATACAGCATGATGTTCATTTAGTAAATTATGGTCATTTAGAGTCAAACAGACCATAAAGCAGGGGATGCTTTAGGGCGGGGCTACAAGGTGATTGACAGGTCTCTGCTGCTACCAGAACCGTATACACCGTCTCTACGTCACTCTTCCGAATTCCAAATATGATAAGAAGACAGTTGCTGAGAGATGGTCGGATATTCTGATATCCCAAAAAAAATCATATTAACATTACCAACCAGTCACTTCCTGTTTGTTGACTTGATGCCCTGCCGTTCTCTACCTACCACATTTCATTTGGACACAATGAGGGAAATGTATGACGTCTTATGTTGGATCGCGTATTCTTTTCCACTTCGGCTGAGGCCGATAGAAATATTGTCGAGTGTAATATCAAACCTTTGCCAAAATGCTTGAAAACAGACATTAATGTCCTCATAAATGCCAAGCCCGGTGGCTCTTAAGGGGCCCGGTGGCTCTTAAAGGGCCCGGTGGCTCTTAAAGGGCCCGGTGGCAGCGTGTTTCAGCCTCAGGTTGTCCACCGTGCTTCACCCGCCGCTGCATCTTTGTCTTCGTCCTGCAGCTGTTTGGCACTGCGACGTCTTAAATGTCAGATATCTCTGGAAGCGCGCGGCGATGTTCTTGCATCTTAAGAGGACGATGTGGTTTACGAGGACGTCTAACAGCACTCCTCAGGGCTTATGGAAGCCTGATTTATTGAGGCGCTTGGCTCGCAAGGACTCTTTCTGGTTGGTGTAAAGTTATACTGTCAAACTGTACAGTGCAGTTAGCGGGAGTAAGTCTGAAAAAACTACACTTTTTGTCTGAATAGTGGTATTAACGTGATAGGAAAAGTGTGTGGCGTGTGTGTGTGTGAGTGTTTGGGTGACTTGTCGGGGCTCTCCTCGCTTTAACCGGGGGGATTTCACGACAGTGCATTCCTCCAGGCTGCTGCCTTATATGGTCTTTCAGCACCAGGTGACGGGCCCGTTGTCTGTGGTCTTTGGCGCTCCACATGAAAGCATCAACATTAAGAGCGCTGCGACCGGCTGCCCGCTTTGCAGCATTACGTCACCATCTGTCAGCTACTGGTCCAGAGGTCTGCACACAGTCTGACTGAAAGTGACGGCGCTTCGACCGCTCTGGGTGTTCGTTTTTGCAAAAGTGTCACCAGGCATACGACGGATCTTTACCCTCACAGAGACGGCAAAGTGATTCTGCAGGCACGAGTCACCCTTTGGCAAAGGCTTCACCGAGGGTTAAGCCTCCCACTAGATACACTTCAGTTTCAGACTGTCTCGTCGAATTAAAGTCGATCTATTCTTTAAGTTGCACATTCAACAGGCATGGAGCAACATGAGCAATCACTTTTGGTCATCATTTTAATGACCTGACTTTCACGTGCCTCTTCGCTTCGTTTAGGTCTCCGATATCTGGCTCTTTAGGCCTCAAGTGAGACGGCCCGTTGTTCCGAAACCCCAATAGTCCCAAAATATTGCCCATTGGATCGAAAATTGTTTTATCCCGCAAGCCATCGTTCCGAAAATACAAAGTCTCCATGCAACAACAAAAAAAGTAAACATGAGTAAAGTGCATCAGTGCTCACGTCACACCGTCTCTCACTGGATGAAGTCAAGTTTGAGTCTGTCTCATCGAATTAATGTCGATCTATAAAAGTTCACGAACGTCACAAAAGAATGGCACCATTACTTTTTTAAGTATGACGATTAATCCGTAGAGATTAACCCAAAATGCCTCACCAGTTCATCTTAATGGTGGTGGTGGGATTGATATACAAGTTGAGTTTGAGCTCCAGCCATTGGAGAGCTGGATCATTTGCACTGGAGCATAATAGCGAAACCCCATTTTTCCCCTGTATGGTAACTAGGGTTGGGTACCGAAAAAACAATACCCTTCCCTAATGGTAACTGGCCCATTCCAGTAAAAACCACCCCAACCTGCTCTGGAGTATCACTTCGGTTAAAGAACAGAGTTGACGTTTATAAAGAGTACATTTTATGGCCGAGGACTCTGTATTCCATCAGTGAGAACGCTCTGGAGCCCAACGGTTGGCGATACGGTGTTTCCCTGGAAGTGGGAGTGAGGGGAGCAAAGACTGGGGCAACTGGGACAAACTCTGGGCAACAGAAGAGCAGAATGGCACTTGTTGGGTGCAGATAGTTGATGGTGATCGTTGACCAAACTAGAGATGGATTTTAAGTCCTTTTTATTTTCCCAGCTGCCCCAGGAAACTAAATTACATGGCGATCTATGAGCGCCCTCTGAATGTTCACATGTTTGATGCTCTTCATGCTCTGTGTGATGGAGGGTCAGGCGGTCTGCTGGCCACATGGTTGGTATTCTACCTTGATTTTTAAATCTCACATTTTTCTTTTTTTTAAATAAAATGTGCACTTTTTCTTCAACATAGACTGTTAAAGGAGCCCAGTCTGATACTTTGGGCTACTGAGGTGTTTTCCCTCTGGATCGATCTGGCTTACGCGCTCTTGTTGTGCCTCAATCTCCTTGCGTTCACTTTGATCGGATAAAAGATCCACGGACACGTTGTGATGTATAACATGAGAGTATTCTCTTCGGCCGTGGTAGAACATAATCCCTTGATGCCGACAGTTAACGCTCGGTTGTTAGAAGCATAACAGTCGTACCGCGAAAGCGGTCCAAATGCTTTGCCCTTTCCGGGTCCAACACCTTCCGTCAATAATGCTCTAATTGACTATATGACCTCAGAACAGCGCCACCTAGTGTACATATATAACATTTTCTATACCACATTTGGCTCTTCCATAGAACATAAACCTTTAGTCTTATCCATGGACTGTTTATAGGAAGTGGACGTCACCTGTTGGTTTGGACTGATGTCATGGAGTCTCTGCACTGGTTCCATTGACAGACATTATTTATTTCAAACCCAACTATGATGTTTCTCTTGAAACTACGTTTTTACCTAAACATCAGTTTACTTTTGTTGCCGAAACTTAACTGTGTACTTATTTAAGATGTTTTTTGCTGAACCTCAATAAGTGGTTTTGTTGCCCAAACCTAACTTTCATTTTGTAGCAGAATATCATGAAGATCCAGCCACACAAAAAGGAAAAACTAAAGAAAATGGTGTCCCTGTACATGAAACCAACAGGTTACATTTTGTGACTATTTCATGAACCGCTTAGAAACTGTGTTGCAATAAATGCCACTAAATGATATATTGGAACATTATTGATACATCAAAAACATGCCCAATGAATATACACAACAATAAATGTAAAGAAAAAAGCCCCAATAAATGCGGTTTAAAAACACATGTTGCGTATCTAGATTCCCTGGAATAAGAGCAAGCATCTGAAAATGAATGGACAGGCATACTTTAATTTCATAGGAAATTAAAACAAGTGATGTAACACGTTGGAGAGTATGAATCACATGTTTTTGCTACAACAGATAGCCGGCATGTGTCTCCACTTGTGAGCGTGCTCTTAAGTCTTTAGTCACGTCCTCGCTTTGCAAAACTAAAAGGGGGCAATGAAAGCTTCTTTTTTTTTCTCTGTCTAGCAACTTCCTCCTAAGAAACATCAGAGTTTGGGAGATGCAGGGCATTCAGAATAACTCATTCGGGGACTGGAGGATGGCCTCGGGGATGTTGGCTAGTTTGCCGGCAGTTTTGCCTCCAGATACTAAATTAAATCAAGGACTTAAAAAATAAAAGTCAAAATATAAAAGGAAATGAGAACTTCCATCCAAACCTGGATCCGGTTATAACCCGCGAGGAGAAGCAAGTTTCCACCGGTGTGAGTAAAGGTGGCAAATAACATAAAGTTACATAAGCTGAAGAGGAAAGGCTGCAGGCGATAGAGAAGAAGAATAGTTGCACTGTTTCACTTCTGCTCATGTGGAAACAACATTAAATTCCTGCCTCATCTCCGTGATGATCAGGCTGCTCGTGAGCCTGTTGCAGCAGCTTCGAACAATGCATGAATATGAAAATCAATGCATGAATATTAAAGTCAATGCATGCATATTAAAGTCAATGCATGAATATTAAAGTCAATGCATGAATATTAAAGTCTATGCATGAATATAAAACTCAATATATGAATATTAAAGTTAATGCATGAATATTAAAGCCACTGCATGAATATTTGTCTGAAAGTTGCAACAAGTCGGCCACATGGAGACCCTGCTGTGAGCTGTGGAGGTTAAAATAACTAGTATTGCACAGTGTAGTAGAGTCAGTAGTAGTAGAGTCAGTAATACTGACTCTACTGACTTTACTAATACTGACTCAGTATTAGTAAAGTCAGTATTAGTAAAGTCAGTAGTAGTAGAGTCAGTAGTAGTAGAGTCAGTAGTATTGAAGTCAATATACAATATAATGTTTTCATGGTTATATTTATTCGCTTCAGATATTTTACAGACGGCCACATAACTCTTTTTATTAAAATTCACTGCATCCGCAGGAACGTTAGCTAGCGAGCAGTGACGCCGACGTGGAGACAAACAAACCAACGCAGCTGGCCGTTTAAAAAATAACTGGCACATTTAAAAAATAACTAACTTTGGGAATTACCCCAAAAGATACAACGTTCAGTTGAAGTTAAAACATCTGTACGTAAAATACGTTGTATTTGTACATCTGTACGTAAAATACGTTGTATTTGTGTGTAGATTGGATCACCCATGTGACAACCCAAAATTACACAAAGATTGTTGCATACATTCGTAAATCTTATTTGTGGACCATTTTGAGATAAATGTCACTCCATAAACCCACAAACACAAACGCCCCTCACAGCAGAACGACTTCCTGGGTCACCTTTGACCTTCCGTATGCGAGCGCTACGGTGCGATGAGGATTTTAACCATGTTTCTGTTTTCTTCTGCTCGAGGTCACCTTGACACGTAGGAGCCGACCCACTTTACTGCCTCAGCTACTTCCAGGAGTGAACACTTACTTTGTGTTAGAGCGATTATTTTAACTGAAATAAATGACCTATAAACACACGAGCCAATGTGCTCATGAGCCAGAACCATAAGGAGAAAGATTCACCAAGCAGATTCACAGTTTAACGTCAAACTGCTGCAAACAAAGTGTAATTTATGGCACATTAAAATATTGTCGTCTCGCTCTATTGACCACCGTGACCAATCTTTTTCAAAAATAAGTTCCCATGGCGGTCAACTGGAAAAGGGGGCGGGACTTCTTCGCCTCCCTGTTGGCTGTATTTTCACCAGGTTGCATAAATGTGCTCGTCGTGTTCCCGTCCTCGGCTCTGCAGAAGGTTTTCTGCTTGTTATTTCTATAATAATCTGTCCCAACCAAAGAGAGGTTTTTATTATTCTTGAAGCTGCTGTAAATGGCATCACGACAAGCTTCCAAAGGGAGACAGTAAAAATCCATAATAGCCTATTTTCACTAGAGTGGAACCTGTTAGCATTTTTCTCTGATCAGCAGACGTTTCCAGGGCTCAGGGGGATGAAATTAATGACTCACAACTGAACTATTCAAAGAATAGAATTTCCAAGAATGTGTTATTCTTGCAACAATACTGGGATGAGGCTCCTGGCTGCGCCGCTTTCTGAATCCTTTTTGTGATCCAGTGTTTTCCGCTGTTGTTAAGGACACTATCTATGACTCTGACATCTAAGAATGGCCTCGTCTTCACCGAATAATCCTCCCAGGTTCTGCTGGATCGTTGGACCGGCCTGTTCCTTCCCTGCAGAGAAGAACTGCATCGCTTCACTCGCTTCCTGTCACGGGACTCACACAATGCATCGTAATGAGTGGAGAAGGAGGCTCTCGGGTGACATGTTGGTGACATGTTGGTGACATGTTGGTGACATGATGGTGTTGTGACATGTTGGTGATATGTTGGTGACATGTTGGTGACATGTTGGTGTTGTGACATGTTGGTGATATGTTGATGACCTGTTGGTGACATGTTGGTGACATGTTGGTGTTGTGACATGTTGGTGACATGTTGATGACATGATGGTGGCATGTTGGTGATATATTGGTGATATGTTGGTGACATGTTGGTGGCATGTTGGTGACATGTTGGTGTTGTGACATGTTGGTGACATGTTGATGACATGATGGTGGCATGTTGGTGATATATTGGTGATATGTTGGTGACATGTTGGTGGCATGTTGGTGACATGTTGGTGTTGTGACATGTTGGTGACATGTTGGGGACATGATGGTGTTGTGACATGTTGGTGACATGTTGGTGACATGTTGGGGACATGTTGGTGACATGTTGGTGCTGTGACATGTTGGTGACATGTTGATGACATGATGGTGGCATGTTGGTGATATATTGGTGATATGTTGGTGTTGTGACATGTTGGTGACATGTTGGTGTTGTGACATGTTGGTGACATGTTGGTGTTGTGACATGATGCTGACATGTTGGTGATATATTGGTGATATGTTGGTGACATGTTGGTGGCATGTTGGTGACATATTGGTGGCATGTTGGTGACATGTTGGTGTTGTGGCATGTTGGTGACATGTTGGTGATATGTTGATGACATGTTGGGGAATGTTGGTGACATGTTTGTGACATGTTGGTGACATGTTGGTGACATGAAGGTGACATGTTGGTGACATGTTGGTGACATGTTGGGGACATGTTGGTGACATGTTGGTGTGACATATTGGTGACATGTTGATGTTGTGACATGTTGGTGATATGTTGATGACATGTTGGTGACATGTTGGTGGCATGTTGGTGATATATTGGTGACATGTTGGTGACATAATGGTGGTATGTTAGTGATATATTGGTGATATGTTGGTGACATGTTGGTGATATGTTGGTGACATGTTGGTGACATGTCGGTGACATGTCTTTGACATGTCTTTGACATGTTGGTGATATATTGGTCACATGTTGGTAACATGTAGGTGGCATGTTGGTGACATGTAGGTGGCATGTTGGTGGCATGTTGGTGATATATTGGTGACATGTTGGTGATATATTGGTGACATGTTGGTGATATATTGGTGATATATTGGTGACATGTTGGTGATATATTGGTGACATGTTGGTGACATGTTGGTGGCATGTTGATGACATGTTGGTGATATATTGGTGATATATTGGTGACATGTTGGTGACACTGCACACGTGCTGGAGTTCTATCCCTCATTAGCAGGCGGCCGTTGTTGAACTTTATATCAGACAAATAGACCCAATGTTTGGAGCACATGAGGGGTTTCTGTGAGCGACCATCGGGTTTCTTTTGTATTTTTCCACTCTGTCATGGTGAAGTCTTTCCATTGCATTTCTGGGAAGTCACGGAAAAGCCGACCTGACAGCAGTGACAGTAAAAAGCCGACGACACCTGTGACATTTTCCAGTCGTGCCGGTGTGAAGCCAGCACATGTGGCCAAATGTGGAGGCCAGAACCTGCTTATGAGTTTTTTTCGGGAACATGGAGGGATAGTTTTCATCATGATAATCACACTAAGAATGTTAACGGTGCAACAAAACCCAAAAGTAAATGTGATGATTTTAGATTTTTCAGTTGATTTTCCAGATTAATGTGATTTAATTTAATCAGCTTTAATGATTGAGTGGAATTTTCTTGTGTAACAATTAGATGAGTGGTTTAAGAGATAAAGTTATATATGTATTATTATTATTATGGCCTGAGCACCGACAACGTACAACGCCTGCGACTTCATAGTTCTCCTGGGAGACCTCAACGCTCACGTGGGCAACGACAGAGACACCTGGTAAGGTAAGGTAAGGTAAGGGAGTTTATTGCCATTGTAAAACATACAACGAAATTGTAGATGTTGCTGTCTTTCTTCTGGAGGCGGCCAGCATACACAGTGTCCAGGTCAGGGAGGGAAACTCCCACAATCCTCTGTGCTGTTCTAACCACCCGGGCCAGGTCCCTCCTGTTCTCTGCTGTGCAGCTGGAGTACCACACAGTAAAGCACTGGCAGAGGATGCTTTCTATCACACTTCTGTAGAAGTAAACCAGGAGCTCAGCGGGCAGGCCAGCTTGTTTTAGCTTCCTCAGGAAGAAGAGCCTCTGCTGGGCTTTCTTCACCAGGTGTGTTGTGTTCAGGGACCAAGTGAGGTCTTTGGTAATGTGGAGTCCCAGGAATGTGATGCTGTCCACCCTCTCCACCTCCTCCCCATGTATGTAGAGTGGAGAGGGTGTGGTCTTCTTGGATCTCCTGAAGTCCACTATGACTTCCTTGGTCTTGGTGGTGTTCAGGACCAGGTTGTTGTCGGAGCACCACTCAGCCAGATGTTGTACCTCCTGTCTGTAGTGTGTCTCGTCGTTGTTGGAGATGAGTCCCACCACAGTGGGAGTGTCTGGGAGTGGGGTGACTGGGAGGGTAGTGGGTGAACTGGAAACGTCTGGCACCTTTCAACTTAAAAGATATACTTTTAACTGGTTTTACATTTCGATACTTGAGTGCTTCAACTGAAGCTCCAATTCACCATCTCAGGTGCAAACAAGTAATTTAAATTAAGACAGTTTAAAGTGTTTAAAAAGTGTCAACCTGTGATTTCCCGCATTGGCAACCGTTTATGTTGTCTTTGTATTTCAAATTGTTTTATATACTTATTTTTCTTATATTTTCTTCACTTTATGTTTTCACATTTTGCATTGCATTTTTTATATTTACTCCACAGTCTTTTTATATTTTTCACACTCAACTTTGCACTAGATGGGCATAAAAATAGGTACTTTTGATGGTAATTTGATATTTATTCATATGTGTAATCTTAAAATTACAAAATAATTTCTTTAAGATTATCAAGCTAACATTCCACTCGTGTTCCTCCGCTCTCACAGTGGAGGTGAGTCAAAGGCTCTCAAAGTACTTACCAGCAGATTTAGAGATCCTGTAATGAGCACAATAAAAGTTTATGTTCCTGAACGCAGCGTGAAACACGTTCAAGAGGGACGAGGTTGCGCAGCGCTAAAGAGGCGTTTTAATGCTGTTGTGTGTTTATAGGCCAACGGGAGGTGGGCTTCCTCCCCTTAATGCGGCACTTCCCAATGATTTGTGAGAGGAAGGTGAAGAAACAGAATGGGGAAAACAATGTATCAAGGAAAGAGTGAAAAGATGTGTTTTCAGTGGAAGAAAAGACCATTCTAGACTAGAAATATGAGAAATGTTTTATATAATTTCAATATATAGCATCATAAACATCTCGTTTTCAAGAGGATCCTCAATTATGAATACAAGCACAATTAGTCAAAGCATTTAACAATAAACTAAAATAACAACAACATAATTAAAACTCTTCCAAATATGACAAAAAGCAAAACAAAATATAAATAAAGTAGAACTTTCTTTCAAATAAGAGACCAAATACGGCATAATTTACACAAAGACATGCAGACAGGAATAACAGAAGAAACACAAAATAAATAACCAATAGGAGCCCGTTGACCCTTGACCCAACAGGCTCAAGGGTTTTGGTGAATAAGCCTAAAAATACACATTGACCTGCAGAAGAGCTGCATGCATTCAGAAATATTCATTATTTATTCAGCATTTATTTCCCCCATTGAAATGAAGGTAACATTTTGGAGCTTTACAATTTCTCTTCAACCTCCAAACCAACAGGGGGCAGCATTTCACCTCCTCACATCCTCCTCTTCACATATTATGTGTGAAGAAAAATATGTAGCTGAAAACTAGATTAGTGATCAAAATGAAATGAAATTGTAAATTATAAAGTCTGCTGCTTATAAACGGGACACACAACATAATTCATGAGAGAAGTTGCTGCAATGCCTTGTTGGTTTAATTAAAAAGGAGAGAGAAAAAGTTAAATCAGAGAGCTTCTTTCTGCTTTTCCTCAAAGTACTTTTTACAACACTAGACTTCCGCTTTACGAACAAATAACGAACATATTCAGGCCCAAAGCAGCCTAAATAACAGAGGAAACTAAAGTAATTCCAGTTCATTTAAAACGCCACCAACTGTACCTCGAGGCAGGTTCACTGGTTCATCGTGGAAAAGGTCGTGACGGATAGTTCGTACGATGCGCCCTCTCTCGAAGTCGTGGACTCAAACGGGCCCCGAACCCGAGGGCTGCCTTCAGGCCCTCAACTTCCTCCACGAGGAAGACGAGTCATCTCGTTAAAACAGGTCGACCCGAGTGGAGAGAGAGGCCGTTGAAGTCGTCCTCATGTGCACCAACACGTTCCAGTTGTGAAACATGTTCTCCCGATGTAGATAAGGAGCCCTCGGAACCGATCATCGGGTTCTACTTTAGTACCAAAGTAAATCATCGTGTCGGCTCTGGTCTGCTGGAAGGCCTCAGATAAGGTTCTCATCTGCTCTCGATCCCTCGTTTGGCAACTTGGCTTTGGGAGTCGACCAAAAGTAGGAATGATCTGTCCTGTTGTCAAACACAGTTGAGCAACTCTTCAAAGATCCACACGATTGTTGAGACAAAGACGAAATCTAATTAAGAAGAGACGTTTAAAATGTCAGAAGAGAAGAGAAGCAAAGCTTTCGCTCCACGGCCGTCTTGATGGAATCAATCACGTGATTATACCAATATGAGCAATTTTGGAAATCTTCCAAGGCTAATAATTCACTGTCCACACTGACATTTAAGCAAGCTTGTACCTTTATGAATAATAAACGTCACTGTGTTTCCTCACATGGCAGGTTTAGGTCAGTCTGAACAAGAAACTCTCATATTTGCGTTGCAGAAAACGCACCGCTGTGTCATTATTCTGCAGCCTTGACCTGAACCTGAGTCTAACCCTTACCTTTACCTGCATCCTTACCTTAACATAACCTTTACCTAATTCTAACCTTTACTTTTACCTGAACCTAAATCTAACCCTTACCTTTACCTGAACCCTTACCTCATCTTAACATAACCTTTACCTGCACCCTTACCTTTACTTTCACCTTAACCTAACCTTTACCTAAACCTAAATCCTAAATCTAATCCTAACCTTTACTCTAACCTTAAAACCAAGTCTTCACCCTACAATATAATAATGTAAGTGATGGGGATGCATTTTGTCGTTATTAGGCCAATATGAGATTTTTTTTTTTAAGGCTAATAATTCACTGTCCTCACTGACATTTAAAAAGCTTGTACCTTTATGAATAATACACTTTATTTTGTTCCTCACATGGCAGGTTTAGGTCAGTCTGAACTATAAACTCTCATATCCGCGTTGCAGAAAACGCACCGCTGTGTCATTATTCTGCAGCTCGGAGTAAAAACACAAGACCTTTGACAATCTAATTGACATATCAAAGAGCCGGCCTGCAGACAGCTCAGGGGTGGGGGGGTCTGGGTCTGGATCTGGGTCTGGATCCCTCCTCATCTCAGGAATGCGTGCAGGTTACTCTCCAAGTGCTCTGACGTCAGGACTGGCCTTGGCTTGAACAGCAGCCAGTTTATAATAACAGTGACGAGCAGATCGGCTGCGCGATACAGCTGATCTACTTAAGAGCTCATCGGAGGAATGTTCCGCATTTCAGGGAAGAGTAAAGTGATTTTCCCTGAGACGTCGTATCATTTATGTGTCGGCCAACGGGGGCTTTGTGTGTCGCTGTGTTTTATGTGTTGTTATTCCCGTTACTGTAAGCTGAGGATCAGAGTTTGGAATGTCACCATTGCATTGTTTCAATGATGTCCTCTTTATTTCAGGAGTTAAGTGTCATCACTTATTTTCTTTTTTTCTCTCTCTACAAGAAATGCCTCATGTCCACTTCTATACTTCTGTCTATTCGTCTTTCCCAGAATCCCGTTGGGCCCCAGGGAGCAATCTGGGCTGAAGGAACCGTTTTCATTGAGAACACTTTTCTAAGGCCGGTGATATTCTATACTTGAGTTATTGTCATCAAATCCCATGAAAATGGCCAAAATCCCAAATGAATTGATCCCACTAACAAGCTGATACATCTTATTCCCCCGTACCGTTTACTAACTAAACACATCTGTGAGCCACACTGACCTTTTCCACTTTGCATTAAATTGCATCTCATATCCAGATTGCACCTGATTTCATTCACACCTGGTGTTAATATGTCTCCAGCGTCCACCTTGAGATCAACGGGGTAAAAAAATAATATAAGAATCGGCGATATGAATTGCCAAGTTTTGAAAGCCGGCACTTGGTCTCAACTTAACGTCTTTTGAGCATCTTGAATATCCACTTTTGATGAGATTTCTTGCTATTAGCTTCGCTCGCTAACCGGCTAATGGCGGCTCCCTAGTTGGTTTTGATCGTGCGCGATTTCCAGAGGCGGCAACCTCCGGTTCTGTAGAGTGAAGTCTATGCTTCATGTCTTAAAACGGCATTCTCTCTCCTGACCACCAGGGGGCGACTCCTCTGGTTGTATAGAAGTCTATGCTTCATGTCTTAAAACAGCATTCTCTCTCCTGACCACCAGGTGGCGACTCCTCTGGTTGTATAGAAGTATATGCTTCATGTGTTAAAGCTGCATTCTCTCTCCTGACCACCAGGGGGCGACTCCTCTGGTTGTATAGAAGTATATGCTTCATGTCTTAAAACAGCATTCTCTCTCCTGACCACCAGGTGGCGACTCCTCTGGTTGTATAGAAGTATATGCTTCATGTGTTAAAGCTGCATTCTCTCTCCTGACCACCAGGGGGCGACTCCTCTGGTTGTATAGAAGTCTATGCTTCATGTGTTAAAGCTGCATTCTCTCTACTGACCACCAGGGGACAACTCCTCTGGTTGTATAGAAGTCTATGCTTCATCTGTTAAAGCTGCATTCTCTCTACTGACCACCAGGGGGCAACTCCTCTGGTTGTATAGAAGTATATGCTTCATGTGTTAAAGCTGCATTCTCTCTTCTGACCACAGGGGGCGACTCCTCTATCCACACAGCTATTCTAGTAAAGAAAGAAAGTAAAAGAAAGTAAAAACCTCACTTTTAAATATTCAGGTTTGAGGTTTATTAACATTGCGGATTAACCGAGAGCACTGTAGTAGTTAAATAATACAATTAATCCTAAAAAAAACTACTTTCCTAATAATTGGGCAGTGTATTTCTTTTATTACAGTCAATATAATGGGGACATTATATTGACTTACATCCATTTCCTGGAGACCCTTAACCACAACCACAACCTAACCTCTACCCCTAAAACCTGAATTTAGCCTTTACCTTAACCTATATCTTACCTTTACCTTTTCCTGAACCTAAATCTAACCCTTACCTGTACCTGAACCTATATATTACCTTTACATTTACCCTAACTTTTACCTTGACCTTGACCTGGACCTAAACCTACATCTAACCCTTACCCTAACCTTTACCTTTACCTATATCTTACCTTTACTTTTACCTAAACCTAACCTGAACCTGAACCTAGATCTAACCCTTACCTTTACTTTTACCTTAACCCAACCGTTTACCTAAACCTAAATCTAAATTCTAAATCCTAAATCTAAATCCTAACCTTTACTCTAACCCTAAAACCAAGTCTTCACCCTACAATATAATGATAGTGTTCGGACATGCATTTTGTCCCCATAATGTGACTGTGTGATCAGATTTACGTCCCCGCAAAATGGGTAACCCCCTCCACACACACACACACACACACACACACACACACACACACACACACACACACACACACACACACACACACACACACACACACACACACACACACACACACACCTCCACTGGTGTTATGCAGGTAAACAGCTTCCCAGCAGCCACAACCCTGGACCACAGAAACACCTGTCGAGGAGCCGTTGCAGGTCCACACAGGTGAGCAAACCAAGCGCCCCTCTGGGCCCCTGAGGGACGACGACACAGTACACACAGCCGTGATTTAAGCAAACTCTGGCTCTTGTTTTCTTTCAGTGCTCCGTGTCAGCTCATGCAGAGTGACGGGCCCACCTCTTCTGGGCTTTCTAGCGCGACACAATTAATTGAAGTTGTCAGGTCTGCTTCTGTCAGCCCCAAAAGAAGAAAAAAGAGTTATGACACAGTCATTATGGGCCCGGTGTTTTCCTTCATGAGGTCAGTCTGGAAAGCAAACACACGAGGCCTGATGGAGGAGCGGGTGAACGATGCCGGGTCACCCAGAGAGAAATGCCTAAAGAGTGCTGAGACTCAATCAGCCTGCAGACTCCCCTCCTTACATAAGGAAGACACATCTGGAAATCAACTCCTCCGACGTCAGACCTCGGAGAGTATGGAGACAAATTCAGGTCAAATGTTTTGTTCATTTGAAAAAAGATTTGAACCTAAAAATTAAATTGTTTTTGGTAAACTTTGAAACATTCAACAATGTATTCAAAATAAAAGTGTATGCAATTGTTTTGGGGGTTACATCTAATTTGATTCAGTTCAGTTTATTTTTTATATTTTTATTTATTTCAGTTTTCAGTAACAGATTTTATATTTTCAACTTTCACTCAGTTTTTTTCAGGTTAAATTTGTTTTCTTCAAATGAACAAAACATATGGCCTAGATTTAGCTTAATTCTATACAACCAGAGGAGACGCCCCTGGTGGTCAGGAGAGAGAATGCAGCTTTAACACATGAAGCATATACTTCTATACAACCAGAGGAGACGCCCCCTGGTGGACAGTAGAGAGAATGCAGCTTTAACACATGAAGCATATACTTCTATACAACCAGAGGAGACGCCCCCTGGTGGACAGTAGAGAGAATGCAGCTTTAACACATGAAGTATATACTTTCCGCCTGATTCCAAGTCTTCTTCAATACAGCATGATGTTCATTTAGTAAATTATGGTCATTT
Organism: Myoxocephalus aenaeus; assembly: GCA_038501785.1. Classification (NCBI taxonomy): domain Eukaryota; kingdom Metazoa; phylum Chordata; class Actinopteri; order Perciformes; family Cottidae; genus Myoxocephalus; species Myoxocephalus aenaeus. Next base: position 35,203 of record JBAMJR010000077.1, on the reverse strand, counting down.
GGAGTCAAACAGACCATAAAGCAGGGGATGCTTTAGGGCGGGGCTACAAGGTGATTGACAGGTCACTCCTCCTCAGTCCACATATGGTCACTTCCTGTTCACTGGTTGCAAAGAAAATCTGCCTATAAACTAATGAGAGACGTTATGACAACTACGTCCACTTCTTATGCAATCTGTGGTCCACCTTGAGAACGGGACTTTAAGTAAATAGTCAAAAATACGGAGCGCTATTGTGCGTCCCAGTTCTCCAGCCTGACAGAAACCTTGTGGTCGCTCATTAGTTCCACTGTGAAGCGTTTCCAGTGGAGTCCAGCCTGCAGCTTCGTTTTCAGGATCGACTCAAACTCTGGACACTGGGTGGCCCACTATTCATGCTACTGTCTGACCTCGTAGCTGTGTGTGTGTGTGTGTGTGTGTGTGTGTGTGTGTGTGTGTGTGTGTGTGTGTGTGTGTGTGTGTGTGTGTGTGTCTGTGTGAGTGTGTGTGTGTGTGTGTGTGTGTGTGTGGACTGAAGCTGTCAAATCTGCTTTGCCACAGAAACAAGGGGAAAAAAGTCTCACCGCCACACAGCAGGTGAAAAGGCAATATTTACTGTGTGTAACTGCTTTCCCTCTCACCGTGGTCCTCTGCTCTCTGACACACAGACACACACACACACACACACACACACACACACACACACACACACACACACACACACACACACACACACACACACACACACACACACACTCACACACAACCTTTCGCCCCTTAAACACATTCCTACAGTTCATTTTATTAATTCTGCTCAACCTGCAGCGTCTGCTGACGTCTCGCCGCATGCCGACCTCTCCGGGCCGCGGCGGCCAGCTGGACCGTCTGAGAGTCGCTGCAGAGCGGGGTCCAGACGGGAGGAGTCACGGGGTCCAGACGGGAGGAGTCACGGGGTCCAGACGGGAGGAGTCACGGGGGGTGAATGTAAACACTTGCTCCTAATCCCCCTACTGGGACCAAATTGGGACGTATGAGAATCTGCTGATCATTTTAAAGCGATGAGCAAAGTGTTTTTAATGCACCAGTTAGAAATGTATTTATGAAAGGAGGACAAGATTCTACCCTAAAGCGTCCCCTGCTTTATGGTCTGAGAAGTAGAGTCATTTATATAGACTTCTATACAACCAGAGGAGTCACCCCCTGGTGGTCAGGAGAGAGAATGCAGCTTTAACACATGAAGCATAGACTTCTATACAACCAGAGGAGTCGCCCCCTGGTGGTCAGGAGAGAGAATGCAGCTTTAATACATGAAGCATAGACTTCTATACAACCAGAGGAGTCTCCACCTGGTGGTCAGAAGAGAGAATGCAGCTTTAACACATGAAGCATATACTTCTATACAACCAGAGGAGTCTCCACCTGGTGGTCACTAGAGAGAATGCAGCTTTAACACATGAAGCATATACTTCTATACAACCAGAGGAGTCGTTTTACAAGAGAGACGGCCTCAACGATGAAGGCTAAGTGGTTGTTTTCATAAAAACTCTGGAGCACCTGTGAAGTTACTGACTCAACATGCCGTCTGTCCGCGTTGTGCTGCAGACGCTTCCTCTTGACGTATGAACGCTTTGTGCAATGTTTTACTGTTTTTTTAATGCACCTGCACAGAAGCCTCGGCCTCTCAGCTGCTTCCTTGTTTTGATTAAATTGCTCCGCAGCATCACTAAACGTATTGCTGCTGTGCCGCCTCCTCAGTATTGACAGCGTTACAACGGGGACGATGTCGGGTGGATTAGCGGTCCGGTTGACCTCGTATTTCCATCTCTCAGGTTAAATACCGAGTCCCCATCACTCCTGCACGTTCACAAAGAGAAACTGTTTACAAAGTGCTGAGGAAAATGATTCAATTCCCCTTCAACTTAATATGTTTCCACGCGCTTCTCCAAGAGCCGGCAACTGTAATACATCAATCACTCTTTTATGTGAGCGCACACCGGCTGTCTTCCATCGCTCCGATTCAACTGGTTTTGTTCGGGTGTACATTTCCATTTTACTGTAATGTGACTGAATGTGTTGCTGATTGAGAAGCGTGGCGGCGAGCTGAGAGGAGATCGGCGGCTCGGCGTGTCCGGATAAAACCGTACGAGGAGATTTCCTCTCAAACGGATCGTGTTGCTCCGGGTTCGGCCTCTCGTTCACGCGAAAACGCCTTTAAAGGTGTAGATTTTTGAATAAAAGTGTGTTTTAAGTGTGGTGATGTTCGGGAAACGATGACGTCGTCTTCACGTAAACAGATGCTTTCACTTTCGTGGGATTCTGACTTGGCGGTTTGAGCTCAGTGGATATATCATTGCCCTGTTTATCACTTTCTCAGAGGACACTGTCCCCGAAAGGTCCAGAGACGTCTGAAGAAGACTCTCAATCGCTTTGATTCGTCGTCAAATCTAGTTTTCACCACAGCATCAAATATATAGAAATATAAAAGAAAAATAAGCAAACTGAGCATGCTGAGAATCTTCTTCTATGGTATGTGACGTATATCGTTGACACAACCTTTATCGCCACCTGCTGGCCCGGCAGGCGAGTGCGTTTAGAGCCGTTCTTGTAGATATTTTCATGTGGGCAAGGTTTTATTTTAAAAACGTTCAGGAAAATATCTGTTTTTAAGAAGAATCTGTGAGTTCTCTTGTTCAAATTTGGTGAAACCGGCCCCATAAACTCATGTTTACAATGTTTACTGAGGGAATAAATCAAGAGAGAAGTAGAGTCATTTATATAGACTTCTATACAACCAGAGGAGTCACCCCCTGGTGGTCAGGAGAGAGAATGCAGCTTTAACACATGAAGTATAGACTTCTATACAACCAGAGGAGTCACCCCCTGGTGGTCAGGAGAGAGAATGCAGCTTTAACACATGATAGACTTCTATACAACCAGAGGAGTCGCCCCTGGTGTTCATGTTTACAATGTTTACTGAGGGAATAAATCAAGAGAGAAGTAGAGTCATTTATATAGACTTCTATACAACCAGAGGAGTCGCCCCCTGGTGGTCAGGAGAGAGAATGCAGCTTTAACACATGAAGCATATACTTCTATACAACCAGAGGAGTCACCCCCTGGTGGTCAGGAGAGAGAATGCAGCTTTAACACATGAAGCATAGGCTTCTATACAACCAGGTCGAGGGACTGATCCTACTAAAGGGATGTGACGATCTGTGCAGGCAGATCTTGAATAAACATTTATATTTTCCCACTCAGCACAACACATCTTAGACCCTCCGAAGAATGTAAAGTATTTCTCTCGAGTGTGACGAAGCATTATAACTTCCAGGAAAGAGCAAGTGGCCGACGCTCAGAGACAAAAACCCAAACTTTACAAGCTGAAGTTTGGCTTTACGAGAACGATCCCTAAATGTGCAGCTTCTCCAACACAGCTTCCTCCCTCCGTCCCAGACAGAGTACTCCGTCCTCTGGAAAATTCCACTCGGCGTTCCAGGACCATGTCCTGTGATAAGAAACATGTTATTCCTGATGGGGACAGACAAAATAACAGCTTTTAAGAGGGTGAAAACCCCCAAAATGAGTTATAAAACTTCTGTTTTTGTGGTAAAAAGTGACAGATATTTGTAACCTGGCTTGACTCGACACATTAAACTTATTAGTTTGAGTTTATACATTTTCAAAGTGGTCGATTGCAAAATAGGAAAACTATATTTTCAAGCGTTCTGACCTTTTGTAGACCGACTACAGAGACTGCTGTTCCTCAACATCGGCTCATTCTTGTGTAACAGCAGTGGAGCATCTCTTGTTCACATGGGAATAAAGAATATTCACATTTTAGGATTGGAATTATTAGTGTGCATTGAAAAAATCTCATGAATCCTAATATTTAGATTCCACCAGGGGAATTGCTCATTTAAGGAAAAGTAAAAAAAAAATACAAAATGTAACTTGAAGCCGGCTATATTAATATTTTAACAGTTGTCTCCATGTAAAGTATGTGGAAGGTTTCTCTCAGCGTGGCAAACTCAGAGACTTTTATTTTAGCAGTTTAGCTCCTTTCAGCTCATTGTTTTGCTTTTCCTGGTTCACTCAGTGGTGTTTCCTCCACATTGGGAAGCTGCTTTCAGAGATAACGTTATTTAACGGTACAGCAGACTATAACAAACATAACTACCAGCTGGTGAACACAGGGCTTTACAGGAAAAGAGATGTATTCACTCAGCAGGTGGTGGAGACCAACAATGGAGATAACAGAGAGGACATATTGGACTCATATTCATCAGCTGGGCTCAAACATGACTGAATAAAAGATAATGTTGCAGTTGGAAACAGCAGAGACGTATACGGGGTCTCTACTTCCTCCTCAGTCCAGATACGATCACTTCCTGTTTTCAGTGGTTGCAAAAAAACAAAATGGCGACCTTCGTATTCCAAGATGGCGACGGCTAAATCGCCAAACTTGAATATTTACGTTATTAGAGCAGTGGCTAGCACTGTCGCCTCACGGCAGTTTATATGAACCCAGAGATAAACTGACAGCTGTCAGGTGACCCCGCCTTCACCACATGACAGCTGTCAGGTGACCCCGCCTTCACCACATGACACCTGTCAGGTGACCCCGCCTTCACCACATGACAGCTGTCAGGTGACCCGCCTTCACCTCATGACACCTGTCAGGTGACCCCGCCTTCACCACATGACACCTGTCAGGTGACCCCGCCTTCACCACATGACACCTGTCAGGTGGCCCCGCCTTCACCACATGACAGCTGTCAGGTGACCCGCCTTCACCACATGACACCTGTCAGGTGGCCCCGCCTTCACCACATGACACCTGTCAGGTGGCCCCGCCTTCACCACATGACAGCTGTCAGGTGGCCCCGCCTTCACCACATGACACCTGTCAGGTGACCGCGCCTTCACCACATGACACCTGTCAGGTGACCCCGCCTTCACCACATGACAGCTGTCAGGTGACCCCGCCTTCACCACATGACACCTGTCAGGTGGCCCCGCCTTCACCACATGACACCTGTCAGGTGACCGCGCCTTCACCACATGACACCTGTCAGGTGACCCCACCTTCACCACATGACAGCTGGGACCGGCTCCAGCGCCCCCGACCCTGAATAGAATAATGGATGGAATCTATGAATTATTGTTTTGTTGGAACGCTGGACGAGAGCAGCCTGAAACGGTGACATTAGCAGCGTTGACTGGCTGATATCCAGTGTCATATATATATATATATATATATATATATATATATATATATATATATATATATATATATTAAAGTATCGACCTGAGCACAGTCTGATCTCACAGCAGCAGAGCTGTAGATCAGACCCGTGAGGAGAACATGACTCAGCAGCGTAGCGTGACGAGCAGAAGCTGTTAGAACAAGCCCCGATGACAGAGGAAGAGGAAGAGCCTCCTCCTCTTCCTCCGTCTGCTGGCTGGGTGTTTATGTTCATGTCCATCTTCTGGGAGAGATTTCTGTTACTTCTGAGAAGTCTTTCTTATCTGATTGAGCTGTGTGACACTGCCCCCTAGTGGAGGAGCTCAGAGCGTGTGTTGTGATGACACGTGCAATACTATTCTAGTTATAGAACTGCTTTGTTTTAATATTGTTATTATTATTATTGTTTAATTGTGTTTGCATGTTGACTCTGTTGTCTGATAATTCACGAATGTGAGAAGTGAAAAGTTTAAAACACATTTTGACATTAATATTATTATGTTTTATTCTTTAGTTTATTTTTATGGTATCGGTTGTTTTTACTGTTTTATCAGGATGTACTTTTGACCGTAGATGCTTTTTGTTTTGTGTTGAGCTTTCTGCTTAGAAAACTCAGTTTACAGTTTAAAGGTGCTATTTAACTGAAGTTATTATTATTATTATTATTATTATTATTATTATTATTATTATTATTATTATAGTGAAAATAAAACAAGGACGTTTTTATGTTTTATCTAAAATACATCTTGAATCAAAGTAGATTTATTGTCGCTTTTACAACAAAAATCAACCTTTTAATGTCAAATACAACAGGTTGATTATATATATTTATACATATATATATAATATATAAATATATATGTATAAAAAATATAAATATATATATATATATATATATATATATATATGTATCATAATATGATGTGGAAATGTTGGTAAAGATCTTTTTATCTCGCGTCCCATTCTTTCTTATTTATTAAATATTGAGAATATTATATGCACAACATTCCTTTTATATTTTAATTTCTATTAGTTACTTTAACATCACTTCTTATATACTTTACATTTTTACTACTTTGTTGTTATTTACTTTTTCTATATTTACCTCACTATTATTACTTCTTTTACATTTGATCATTATTACTTTTTCTTCCTCTGTTTATTTTTATATTCTATTGTTTTTACGGTTTCTTCCTCTGTTTATTTTTATATTCTATTGTTTTTACTTTTTCTTCCTCTGTTTATTTTTATATTCTATTGTTTTTACTTTTTCTTCCTCTGTTTATTTTTATATTCTATTGTTTTTACCTTTTCTTCCTCTGTGTTTATTTTTATATTCTATTGCTTTTACTTTTTCTTCCTCTGTTTATTTGTATATTCTATTGTTTTTACTTTTTCTTCCTCTGTTTATTTTTATATTCTATTGTTTTTACTTTTTCTTCCTCTGTTTATTTTTATATTCTATTGTTTTTACCTTTTCTTCCTCTGTGTTTATTTTTATATTCTATTGTTTTTACTTTTTCTTCCTCTGTTTATTTTTATATTCTATTGTTTTTACTTTTTCTTCCTCTGTTTATTTTTATATTCTATTGTTTTTACTTTTTCTTCCTCTGTTTATTTTTATATTCTATTGTTTTTACCTTTTCTTCCGGCACAAGAACTTCCTTCAGCATTAATAAGGTTCTGTCTGATCTTTTAAATGTTTTACTTTATGTTTCATCTCATCTGTGGATATATTTAAACACGGTGGGTCTTCCACCAGGGGGCGCTGCAGCTCCCTGTCACCACAACCATTTATCAGCCAAGTGCGTTGAGCATAAGAGGAATTTGACTCTGAAAGCTGCATAACAATAAATATAGACATAGAATAAAACAATACAAATATAATAAAAACAATTAACATAGTGCAATAATAGATAGTAATAGATAGTAATGTACTATCAAAGGGTTATGGTGCACACATACTTTAAAATAGTAACACAATAATAACACGGGCTCTGCACAAACTCTAGAACATTTATTCTCCTCCCTCGTTTAATCCTTCACAATAAAAGCCCGAGGCTCAAACACTGAACACAGATGTGAAAGTAGCTGTGAGTTTAATCCCTTTTTCTGTTTGACTGACGGCTTTCTCAAGAAATACAGAGCCGTTAGACACACACACACACACACACACACACACACACACACACACACACACACGTCGCTTCTTTTTGCTCTGGTTGTCAGTTGATGCTTCATGTTGAAGCCGCTCTGTTAAGAACATTTATATTTTATATTGAAAGAAACGTGTTTTATTTTGTTCATTTATTTTTACTTTCTAGCTAATATGGGGTTCTTTGGTTTGCTCTCTTGTCCGTGACGCTTTAATTGGTTTATTAAAACAACAATCCAGAAGATTTGGAACTTTTAAATTCCATATTAAAAAACTATTTTACACATTTGTGTGCGTGGTTAAATGTTTGTGTGTTTATAGAATGGAGAAACATTGAAACACAGAATATTTTTGGGTGGAACGTCACCACAGACACCCAGCTCATAATGCTGCATATATGTAATATATGTGTAATATTTCACATTTAATTAAAAACATTATTCGTCTTCGACTGAGAATCAAACCTCGATGGAAGAATCTTCTTCTGTCCCAGATGTCCGTTGCAGAGAGGAGCATGCATTCCTCTTATCTGAGTCATTAACTGATAAAAAGCACTCCACACGGCAGTCGGCACACATAACAAAAGCTCCCTGGTGATAATTACAAGGAAGTCGGCTCCCAAAATTCCCTGCAAACAGCCGGTCTGACCGGAGAGCCGGCGCCCGGCTCGGCCTGGTGCTGAGAAACCCCCTTTAAGCTCTCCATCGTAAACGTAACGATTCATCCACCGCTTCTATTTCACTTCAATATTCAGTTCAGTTTGTTCCGTTACATTTTTATTTTTTTATATTTAATTATCATATATTATTATTTAAATATTTAATTATTATTATAATCTTCTATTCTATTTTATTCAATGATATTCTCCTCTGGTTGTATAGAAGTCTATGCTTCATGTGTTAAAGCTGCATTCTCTCTCCTAACCACCAAGGGACAACTCCTCTGGTTGTATAGAAGTCTATGCTTCATGTGTTAAAGCTGCATTCTCTCTCCTAACCACCAGGGGACAACTCCTCTGGTTGTATAGAAGTATATGCTTCATGTGTTAAAGCTGCATTCTCTCTCCTAACCACCAGGGGACAACTCCTCTGGTTGTATAGAAGTATATGCTTCATGTGTTAAAGCTGCATTCTCTCTCCTAACCACCAGGGGAAAACTCCTCTGGTTGTATAGAAGTCTATGCTTCATGTGTTAAAGCTGCATTCTCTCTCCTAACCACCAGGGGACAACTCCTCTGGTTGTATAGAAGTCTATGCTTCATGTGTTAAATCTGCATTCTCTCTACTGACCACCAGGGGACAACTCCTCTGGTTGTATAGAAGTATATGCTTCATGTGTTAAAGTGGTATTCTCTCTACTGACCACCAGGGGGCGACTCCTCTGGTTGTATAGAAGTCTATGCTTCATGTGTTAAATCTGCATTCTCTCTCCTAACCACCAGGGGACAACTCCTCTGGTTGTATAGAAGTCTATGCTTCATCTGTTAAAGCTGCATTCTCTCTACTGACCACCAGGGGGCAACTCCTCTGGTTGTATAGAAGTATATGCTTCATGTATTAAAGCTGCATTCTCTCTTCTGACCACAGGGGGCGACTCCTCTGGTTGTATAGAAGTCTATGCTTCATCTGTTAAAGCTGCATTCTCTCTACTGACCACCAGGGGGCAACTCCTCTGGTTGTATAGAAGTATATGCTTCATGTATTAAAGCTGCATTCTCTCTTCTGACCACAGGGGGCGACTCCTCTATCCACACAGCTATTCTAGTAAAGAAAGAAAGTAAAAGAAAGTAAAAACCTCACTTTTAAATATTCAGGTTTGAGGTTTATTAACATTGCGGATTAACCGAGAGCACTGTAGTAGTTAAATAATACAATTAATCCTAAAAAAAACTACTTTCCTAATAATTGGGCAGTGTATTTCTTTTATTACCACATATTATTTATCAAATTTCATTTTTTTTTAGAGTCCCCCTTGTTTTTGTAGAAAAATCGAATAATGAGTTGTTTGTGTGTTAATACGCCTGACCTTTAAAGGAGTTCTTGTATCAGCTTGATTTGTTCCATGACTTGTCTGTGCAGGTTTACATACACATGATCAATACATGTCTTTGTGATGATCACATTGAATACAAATCAAACCAAGAGTGAGATCAATTAGTTAATAAACCAATACAGTGTTAATATTTGAATTTGCCCCGAGGTCAAAAAGGTTAAGAACCCCTGATCTAAATCGTCTGCTAAAGATCACAATAGATTTGAAATGGCTTGTAATAACAATGTCATGTTGCCAAGTGCTAACGACGACCTCTGCTAACGGTTAGCTGAGCTCGGCAACTTCAACAACATGTGAAGGCAGAAGTAGTAGAGCACAACATAGCAGGTGATCACACTCCTGTGACCAATCATGCTTTAGACAGAGGGTCGGACCGCCCAGCTCATTTGCATACAAGGACACAGAAATACAGAAATGAATAAATGAATAAATACAGAAATGTAGAAATAGATTTATTTAATGATGTCCTGTTTAGGTATAACTTATATTTATATATTCCTGTATTTATTTATTTATTTAGTCCTGTATGTATTTATTTATTTATACATTTATTCCTGTATTTATTTATTTATTCCTGTATTTATTTATTTATTCCTGTATTTATTTATTTAAGCATTTATTTATTCATTCCTGTATTTATTTATACATTTATTTAAGCATGTATTTATTTATTCCTGTATTTATTTATTTATACATTTATTTAAGCATTTATTTATTTATTCCAGTATTTATTCATGCATTTATTTATTTATAATTAAGTCATTTTCTGTCCTCCATACTTTTATGCATTATAATCCTAACAGATTATAAAGCGTGTTCAAATGGTCATTTCTCATAATATTTCATAACTGCTGGTCCCTCGCTGACATTTTGCTTGCAAGGATCAAAGTGAATTAAAACTCCTTTCATGTATTACATTATATTTTGAAGTAAAGGCAGATTGTATTTAAAATACTGTCAACATACATAAAAAAACATCTATTTTATCCATGTTGTTATCACTAAAATGTAGTATAAATGAGGTTATGAATGCGTTGTGAACAAACACTCAGAATATATGTAGGAATGAAATAGTAAAGTTATATAAATTAGGTTATGAATGCGTTGTGAACAAACACTCAGAATATATGAATGAAAGAGTAAAGTTTGGTGATGTCAGAGCTGCTGAAGTGAGATTTTTGGATCAGAATCTGAGAACAAACTCATGGAGAGAAAACGACATTTAAATGTTAATAGAAAAATGAAGTCATAGATATCGCCATGAAACTTCACCACTTCTTTACTGACATTAAGATGATTATTTATTGTATTACATGCTGTATGAAAGGAATGTTTAAATGAGCAAATGAGGACTTTATGAGAAATCTACAGACGTAAAAAGACAAAGTAGTAAAAGTTGTATTTGCTCTGGTCTGAAAGAAGCCGTGTCGTGTAAGTTAATTAAAACCAAGATCTCTGAACTGAAAGACAACGCTTTCCTTCAAACTACTTTACGAGCTTTTCTCTTCTGTTTTATTGTCCTGGTTTATTCCTGCGTTGCAGCGCCTCCTCTGACCAGAGGAGGCGCTGCATTCACGGTCACAAATGTTATTTATTTAAACGGCTCCGTGTCTGAAACCTCACCTTCATATAACTCAGTGTATTTCTGCTCTTTTGTCCACAGAAGAAAGGACTTTTTAAAGTGCTTCACCTCTGGAATCGGACACAAAGGACTTCTGTGAGCTGCTCGGTGTTTGTTCTTCTGGGTCAAACCTCAGGTCCTGAAGGTTCTGCAGGTTCTCCTGAACAACGTGAGCAGTCGCTGTTTGGACCTCACCTCCCCAAGCTGCATGCAGACGCCCTGTAATGTGCATTTCAGTGGTTATGTCTCTCAATCACACACAAGGTAAAACCTTGTGGTTTAACTTAAAAACGTAAATTCAATTGCTGCCTCACACTTTCGAGTAGAGTACTTTCATACACTTTTTTAATTCCGTCTGTATATTTAATATTGCTACTGTATTCTTCTTTACTGTTTATTTATATTACTTGATTCTTTATTTTATTGACTATGTGTCTCTGTGTGCACTGCTGCTGTAATCCTGCAATGTCCCCACTGCGGGACTAATAAAGGATTATCTTGTTTTATCTTATCCTATTTTGGGGGAAACTCGTACATTTTCACTGACTCTATTCACATTTTTTTAACAAACTTTTGTTTCAAGACTTGAACCCCTCTGGAGGCTCCAGCCAGGAAACAATTAAAGAAAAGAGCTTGGCTGTGAAGCCAGACACAAACTGCGGCCTCCGGCGATCCTTTACCACCAGATGACTCATCTGGTTTTCAGGGCCCTCACGCTCTTCTATACACCATCTCAGCACATCCATTTGAGTGGGAAGTTGCAAAATATTGTCCTTTAATCTTTTGTGTCTGCTTGGGAAACTTTTATTTACCCTGAAAAAAACTGAAACAAAACCCCAGAATCCACGTCAAACCACAAACCTGCAGCTTCAAAATCACAAAGAGGAAACAATATATCCTTTTTGGATCGGGACGCAGGAGCCGGCTCCGTCTCTCTCCGCCGAGCCTCCAACCCCCTAATCTGGACTGCGAATGCAAATAGTCTAAAAAAACGTCCCTGCCAAACATTTGCATTTAAACAAATAGATGAAGGTCATTTCGAAGGAAGGAAAAAAGGGAAAAGGAAGCAGCAGCCTCCCGGTGCCTCAGTGAGGTGGCATGCCCCGGTTGTCCCTGCCCTCCTGAGCCTTAAAGCTCCCGCCAGGCCACGCCGCTCAGTGCTGCACGCCGGCTTTCAGCTGCTGTCGGCAAATAGAGCCGCGGGACAACAGAGGCCTCTGTGTGTGTGTGTGGGTGTGTGTGTGGTGGTGTGTGTGTGTGTGGGTGTGTCAGACTGCTCTGCAGCATCATGGACACAGGTAAGACACACTCATGTTGTCATTTACTGTAACTCTTAAATTTGAGATTTTAGTTTAATTTAAAAAAAAACATGTTGGACATCAGATTTTCAGCTGTGCTTTTATTTTGAAGGGTGCATGGGAAGAAATCTATTTGTGTGTGTGACAATGTCTTTGTGTTTTTTTCTCATTTTGATCGCAAATAATAAGTCAAATTTGTAGCAATGATGTAAAGAATGTGTCGACAACGACAACAATGTTAGACGTCAGTAAATGTGTGAACTCACGTGAATCTGTGTGTGATATTCAAAAGACGCTTTTAATATCAAGCACAGATTCATATCTTGACATTTATTTAATTAACAATAATGATAGGACGATGTTTAGTTTGTGCAAAGTGCAGGATACACTGTATTTTATATATATATATATATATATATATATATATATATATATATATATATATATATATATATATATATATACATTGTTTATATGTTTTGACAATTTTCAAACATTTTCAAACAATGTCATTGGTTGAGCAAAGTTGCATCTTATCTAAAATATCCATTTAAAAGGTTTACATCTTTTACATAAAGATTTTTTGCATGCAATTCCCGTTTGCATAACTAAGGTTTGCATTTATATTGAGTTAATGTTTCAAGCTGCACAGGAATGTGGCCCCGATCCCGTTATGAGCTTTGCAGAGAGCCGACGGAACGGATCGGCGCACGCGTCCCTCGACCCCTCGACCGCTTTTAGGCGCTTTTAGGTGGCTGCAGCTCAGGGGGATGAGTGGTCATCCCGCAACCACAAGGTTGCTGGCTCGATCCCCAGTCCCCCCATAGCTCACATGTCTCATGCCCCTGAGCAAGTCACCCAACCCATGGCTGCTCCCCAGGCGCCTCACAGGGCAGCCCACTGCTCCCTAACCAAGGATCGGTCAAATGCAGAGAAGAATTTAATCCAAGGGGATTAATAAAGGATAATTTCTTCCTTCTTTGACCCCTCGTCCCCTCCTCTCCTCCGTCAATGACGTTTCAGCCGCCATTTGCAGAACACCGCCTCTTCTTTTTCCCTTGTAATGGTAAAACATATCATTGCTTATGTTACAGAAGGTAGAGCAGAATTTGCATAGAGAATTGTTTGTGTCTAAAGTTAAAGTACCAAACCGGCGTGATCTGAGGGTCACAGGGAGACGGAGACACTGAGTCTCTGTCTGGAGATGGCCTGTGTCTCTATCATAGTTAAGCGCTGATGGCACTGTGTTGGTGAGAAATATGCTTACTATGCAAAAACGTGTAGCCTCCCTAATGATAAGATAGCGTTCTCTCCACAATGGCCATCCTACCATGAGGTCACCTCTCCCTCCGCCCTGACTCTCACTGTCTGCGCATGTCCGTGTGCTACCCAACCCTTCTGAAGGAAAGGTACATAACTGAGCCCAAAACCAACGTGCATCGTCCAGCAGACTCGTTCCTTCTTGCAAGAAATAAACAGACAAAGACAACTTTGATTCAGAGACTTTATTGATCCTTTCCCGATTGACAGAGACAATCTTCCATCACACCCTCCGCCCATTTGCATGGACCAAACCGAGGGCGATTTCCATGACATTTACACAAAGCGATCCCCCATTGGCCCCGACGTGGATACAACTGTGACACATTCAAATCCACACATTTGTGGGGTGCGGGATGAAAAATTTGTGTGAAGTTTGTATCACTTAGTAAAACTGTTGTTGTCTCTCTGCTCCGTCTAGAATACTCCAAGAGAGTGTACCAGGGCGTCCGGGTCAAGCACACGGTCAAAGACCTGCTGGCGGAGAAGAGATCCCGGCAGCCGAGCGGACCCCGATACAACGTAAGAAACTCCCACCCTCAACCTCATTTGTCTCCCGAAACCAAACAGCCACAGTTGACATTCTGCTGGTGGCACAATTAAGAGGTCGCCTTTCAAAAAGAAATCTCCTCCCCTTGTTTACATTTTGGCTTGCATTGTGGACTAGCGCTGCGCGGGTTGACCACCTGTACCCGCCTCTGTCTCGCTATTCCCCCGAGGCAAAGCCAGGCTGTAAATAGCTGAGCATGATGTGTGTGCAGAGAGACACACAAAGAGCATAGACACAAAAGAGACACAATGCTGGATGATCCCCCCACCCTGCCTCCCAGAGGTGGACAGGTACAGAGAGGCAGTGGAGGAGGCTGCCTATGCAAAGTTTGATCCATGCACACCTGCCAGCTTGACATTGTCCTCCGCCGCGTACCGGCCGCAGACAAGCCTCCTATTGTTGCCTCAGAAACACACACACACACACTCTCTCTCACACAAACACACAGTGGGAGAAATTAGGCCGTAGACGTCTGCATGCACAAGCAGGACTGGCTTTTTGTCCACAAACCGCCAGTCAAAAGCCTTCACAGGACGGACTGTTTGTCTGCTTGCTCGGCGTCGGCATGTCCACTCAGTAGAGATACAGAGCGACCGCGAGAGCACGAGATGCCGTCACGCGACAAAAGGCTCCAACGAGATGCCGTCACGCGACAAAAGGCTCCAAAGAGATGCCGTCACGTGACAAAGGGCTCCAACGAGATACCGTCACGCGACAAAAGGCTCCAACAAGATGCCGTCACGCGACAAAAGGCTCCAACGAGATGCCGTCACGTGACAAAAGGCTCCAACGAGATACCGTCACGCGACAAAAGGCTCCAACGAGATGCCGTCACGTGACAAAAGGCTCCAACGAGATACCGTCACGCGACAAAGGCTCCAACAAGATGCCGTCACGCGACAAAAGGCTCCAACGAGATGCTGTCACGTGACAAAAGGCTCCAACGAGATACCGTCACGCGACAAAAGGCTCCAACGAGATGCCGTCACGTGACAAAAGGCTCCAACGAGATGCCGTCACGTGACATAAGGCTCCAGCGAGATGCCGTCACATGACAAAAAGCTCCAACGAGATGCCGTCACGTGACATAAGGCTCCAACGAGATGCCGTCACACGACAAAAGTCTCCAGCGAGATGCCGTCACGTGACAAAAAGCTCCAACGAGATGCCGTCACGTGACAAAAGGCTCCAACAAGATGCCGTCACGTGACATAAGGCTCCAGCGAGATGCCGTCACATGACAAAAAGCTCCAACGAGATGCCGTCACGTGACATAAGGCTCCAACGAGATGCCGTCACGTGACATAAGGCTCCAACGAGATGCTGTCACACGACAAAAGGCTCCAACGAGATGCTTCTGCACGAGATGCTTCTGCACGAGATGCTTCTGCACGAGATGCTTCTGCACGAGATGCTTCTGTATGAGATGTTTCATACGAGATATTTCTGCACGAGATGTTTCTGTACGAGATGTTTCTGTATGAGATGTTTCATACGAGATGTTTCTGCACGACCGCGCTGGAGACGGATTGATGCTTTTAAACACACGTTGTGCGCCAAGAGAAAATACACATTGGTTGGCGGTTGAGTTTGGCGTCAGCCGGCAAAAAAGGAAACAAACCCAGTGAAGTGTCTTTTTAAAGCTCTTAATTAGAGCTCAGGCCCAGTTTAGCATTTTATTCTGAACACTCTGGAGCGTCTGGTAATATTCTTCTTCCTCATGAAAAGACCAACAGTTTTAAGTCTTCTTCAATACAGCATGACGTTCATTTAGTAAATCATGGTCATTTAGAGTCAACCAGACCATAAAGCAGGGGATGCTTTAGGGGCGGGGCTACAAGGTGATTGACATGTCGACACCAGAGACGTGTACAGCGTCTCTACATATTTGTTCTCTACTGCAAACAGTTCTCTCTGTTTTATATCATTGATCTGACAGCTACAAACAAGGTGGTCGGAGACTATTGATGACCAGGATAACACATTATTGGTTTTGGTGTTTTCATCTGACAACTAGGAAATCTGAAATAATGCAAATCGTATCCTGCAAATCTGCCTCCAGATCATTTCTGCTTCAAAAACATTGGCAGTGTTACATTATGAGTATTGACATGATGGAACCAGGATGGACGGGAAGACACTGGAAGTTTTAGTTTAGTGTAACAGTTAATCAGCCTTCTCTTGTAGAGACACAGTTTAAAGGAGCAGTGGACCTTTCCTTTATGCTGTTAAAAGTGTAATTTTAATTTTAAACTGTCCACTTAAAGGGACAGTGTGTAGGATTCAGTGGCATCTAGAGGCGAGGCTTTAGTTGCATTTGATTAAATACCTTCCGCTCATGCGTTCCTTTCCGAGAAAAAGTAAACTAGCTAAGTATTTCACGGACCAGAACCTGAGCCGCCTTCTGAGTGAGAAGGGGACGCATTCTCCTGATGTTGTGTAGCATGGACCTACAGGATGTTGTGTAGCATGAACCTACAGGATGTTGTGTAGCATGGACCTACAGGATGTTGTGTAGCATGAACCTACAGGATGTTGTGTAGCATGGACCTACAGGATGTTGTACAGCATGAACCTACAGGATGTTGTGTAGCATGGACCTACAGGATGTTATGTAGCATGAACCTACAGGATGTTGTGTAGCATGGACCTACAGGATGTTGTGTAGCATGAACCTACAGGATGTTGTGTAGCATGGACCTACAGGATGTTGTGTAGCATGAACCTACAGGATGTTGTGTAGCA
Source organism: Myoxocephalus aenaeus (assembly GCA_038501785.1). Classification (NCBI taxonomy): domain Eukaryota; kingdom Metazoa; phylum Chordata; class Actinopteri; order Perciformes; family Cottidae; genus Myoxocephalus; species Myoxocephalus aenaeus. Next base: position 18,241 of record JBAMJR010000077.1, on the reverse strand, counting down.
TGGACCTACATGATGTTGTGTAGCATGAACCTACAGGATGTTGTGTAGCATGGACCTACATGATGTTGTGTAGCATGGACCTACAGGATGTTGTGTAGCATAAACCTACAGGATGTTGTGTAGCATGAACCTACAGGATGTTGTGTAGCATGAACCTACAGGATGTTGTGCAGCATGAACCTACAGTATGTTGTGTAGCATGGACCTACAGGATGTTGTGTAGCATGGACCTACAGTATGTTGTGTAGCATGGACCTACAGGATGTTGTGCAGCATGAACCTACAGTATGTTGTGTAGCATGGACCTACAGGATGTTGTGTAGCATAAACCTACAGGATGTTGTGTAGCATGAACCTACAGGATGTTGTGTAGCATGAACCTACAGGATGTTGTGCAGCATGAACCTACAGTATGTTGTGTAGCATGGACCTACAGGATGTTGTGCGGCATGGACCTACAGGATGTTGTGTAGCATGGACCTACAGGATGGTGTGCGGCATGGACCTACAGGATGTTGTGCGGCATGGACCTACAGGATGGTGTGCGGCATGGACCTACAGGATGTTGTGTAGCATGGACCTACAGGATGTTGTGTAGCATGGACCTACAGGATGGTGTGTAGCATGGACCTACAGGAACGTGTTGTTGCCTTGATGTTGGCAGTCAGGGAGAGTTGACTGTCGAGTGTCACACGAGGTTCCTGGCAGTCGGGGTCGGGGTCAACACTGAGTTGTTGAAGGTCATAGTGAGGTCGTGGGTGGGAGAGACTTTTCCTGGAAGGAAAAGTAGTTCAGTCTTGTCAGGGTTAATTTTCAGGTGGTGTGTGGACATCCACTGAGAGATGTCCGTCAGACAGGCAGAGATTCGTGCTGCTAGCTGGGTTTCAGATTGTGGAAACAAGAGGATCAGTTGGGTGTCATCAGCATAGCTATTGTAGGAAAAGCCATGCGAGCGAATGACAGAGCCGAGAGAGTTGATGTCCAGAGAGAAGAGGAGAGGACCCAGGACGGAGCCTCGAGGGACCCCAGTAGTGAGAGGACAAGGCTCAGACATAGATCCTCTCCAAGTTACCCGGTAGGTGGTCGTTGAGATAGGATGAGAAGAGGGAGACCAGAGCCTGAGATACCCAGGTCCTGGAGGGAGGAGATGAGGATCTGGTGGTTCACTGTGTCAAAGGCAGCAGAAAGGTCTAGAAGGATAAGGACAGAGGAGAGTATTTCATCATCTTTATTAAACATAACTAAGTATTTCATCATCTTTATTAAACATAACTAAGTATTTCATCATCTTCATTAAACGTAACTAAGTATTTCATCTTCTTTATTAAACGTAACTAAGTATTTCATAATCTTTATCAAACATAACTAAGTATTTAACCATCTCTATTAAACATAACTAAGTATTTCATCTTTATTAAACATAACTAAGTATTTTATTTCATCATCTTTATTAAACATAACTAAGTATTTTATTTCATCATCTTTATTAAACATAACTAAGAAGTTTCTGGTGAAGATGGCACTTCATTTTGAAAAGCTTGTTTACATGTACAGAGTTACTGGACTTTAGTTGGAAAACAAGGAGTAACTCTTCCTAAAATATGAACCATTGTTTGAGGAAGCATTAATATTAGGTACTAAGGCTTGTTATGGTTATTTATGTATACAGTCATTCATATTTCCCTCAGGCAGTTGTCTGGTCGGTGCTTCCCCTCCTCCTCCTTGTTGTTTATAAATGGCGGCCATGTTGCTGAGACACAGTAACTAAAGCCTTCTGTTGGCTTTTATCTGGGGGATAAAGGCTCTGAGAGCTGTGACCACAGTCCTCTCTCCTGTTGGGACACGAGGAACACAAAGACTCACTGAGAGGACTCTGTGTGCTTTATTTTGAAGAGACCTTGTGTCTGTGGGCCAAACTGTTCACAGACAACTCAAACCTCACAACAACAGACAGCTGAACTTTACTGAGGGAAACTGAGACTTCAACATGAGACTGTTATGTCAAAAGTAAAAGTAGGGGTTATTTTTACAAAAAAAATACTATTTAAAAAAAAATAGGGGTTATTGTGACACAAAGTCCTAAAAGTAAAATAACAAATAGTAGAATTAAAGTAAAAAATAGAGATTGTTTTAACATAAAATTATGAATAATTAAATAAAAATATAAAATAGAGGGTTTTTTGACATAAAGTCGTGAAACTAAAATACTAAATACTAAAATGAAAAAAAAAAATAGCGTTCTTTTTAACATAAAATCCTGAAAGTAGAATAATAAATAATACAATAAAAAAATAGAAGTATGTTTAACATAAACTCCTGAAGGTGAAATAATAAATAATAAAATACAAGTAAAAAATAGAGGTCTTTTTAACATTAAATAATAAATAATGAAATAAAAATATAAAATAGAGGTTATTTTGACAAAAGTCGTGAAACTAAAATAATAAATAATAAAATTAAAGAATAGAGGTATTTTAACGTAAAGTCCGTAAGGTAAAATAATGAATAATTAAATAAAAATATAAAATAGAGGTTATTTTGACATAAAGTCCTGAAACTAAAATGATAAATAATAAAATGAAACTAAAAAATAGGGGTATTTCTAACATAAAGTCCTGACAGTACAATAATAAATACAATTAAAACACTAAATAGATTTTATTTTCATATAAAGTCCTAAAAGTAAAATACGAAATAATACAACAAAAAAATGTAAATAGGTGTCTTTTTAACATAACATAAAGTCCCGATATAATAAATAATAGTGCTGTCATATTAGCGCGTTATTAACGGCGTTAACGCAAACCAATTTTAACGCCGTCAATTTTATTAACGGCGTTAACACATTTTAATTTTTCAATTTGTTTTTTTCCGCGAGCACCACGCCGGATGTAGCTCAACCGGAAGCAAAACAATAGGCACGCCGTTTGGGCTTGGAAGCTAGGCTAACGTTACGGTTTAAATGAATGAATGGTGAGCGCGATACGGCAAAATGAATGATATTCAGTGAACTGAGAACAGGTGCGCGTGCCAGAAGGGAGAAGAGTGAACACATTGAACACAGCAGGAGAGAACGCAACGTTAGCCAGCTAGCTAAAGCTCCGGTGGAAAATGATTAGCTTAAGCCGTGTTCACACCATAACGCTACCGTTTTTGAGGAGGTAGATTTTGAGGTGAGGGGACTGACAAGGCAGAAGGTAAAGTGGTCCACCGTTCTATCAATAAGCAGACCTGCCAACCTGTACGCAATTTGCGTAGCGGATACGCATTTTGACGTCAAAGTACGCTGGTAAAAATTTGTCTAAAATTAATTTTACACTAATTGACCAGCACACATTATATGCAATGCAATATAATGCATGACGAGTATTTAATGACTTATCAATATATAGGTTATATATCAAGGTCTGAATAAGGCTAAACTAGAAGTGAACACCAATACAAACATTATTTTTGCAGAATGAGTGTGTTAGGGGAGAAGGATGCAGCCATTGTTAAACAGCTGGATTGAAATGCAGCTGGAACTGGTCGTGGCTAAAACTGGAAGGCAAGGTCTCAATAAAAGGGCAAGAGGTGTCCTTTCATCTAGGAGATGTATTCTCCAAAATCAACAGGCAGGGATTCACCAGATGCATTCTCTGCATCAAAGATATAAATGATGCTAACAAAGGCAGCCATGCTCTCCCTTACCACATTGTGCCTCATATACTGTAAATGTTAGACCAGTGACAGGCTGGCATGAAATGGCTTGCATAATACTTAGTAAGGAGGCCATAATCATTTTTGACTCATGGCTGAAGTTAAGTTTCTCCAGCTCTCCCCAGGTTGGCAAAAAAAACATCTCAAAATGCATCAGATTGATGCTTTAAAATATGGAATATTTAAATGTTTCTTACGGGGGAGCATGCCCCCGGACCCCCTAGAGGGGTAATATCCTTCTCACCTTTTTCACCTCTGACCCGTTTTCATGCCTGGTGCACTCTATAATTTTATTTTGTAAACCCTTGTTTACCTGAAATGTGCAGTGATTTTATTTTGTACCGCCCTGTTTGGCAGTTGTTTTTCAATAAAATAAAGCAAGCCAATCCACTTTTTCATGTTGATAAGAGCATTAAAATGCAACAAAAAAAATTGCGATTAATCGCGAGTTAACTATGACATAAATGCGATTAATCGCGATTAAATATTTTAATCGCTTGACAGCACTAATAAATAATAAATAAATGAACAAAAAAAGTGTCTTTTTTAACATAAAGGTTTTTAAGCTCAAACACCAGAACATGATAAATATGAAGGACGTAAAAAACAAAACTCCACGACTGTTTAGAAAATTAAAAGAACATTCTCACCACCCCAAAAAAAAGTGCATGCGTGCAAAAGGTTTTGCATTAGAAGGAAGAGCTTCTCTGTGAAAGCATGTTAATATAGGTCCATCACACACACTCACACACACACACACACACACACACACTGCTTGGCTGTCTGAGCTGCTTTCCATAGGCAGCCTTCAGAGATGCAGTGAGCCGTTCCCGGGCCACATGAGGAAGTCTTGGCGTTGGCAAATCACATTCAAATTCAGGCCTCAGAATTTGCTTGCCTCCCGGCCAACGCCGGCTTTAATATCAACTCTTTCATGCTAGCAGTATGCAAAGCAGAGCCTCTGTCTCGTGTCTCTGCGCCACGCGGCCTCTAGAATAAACAGGATGATGTATCGCTCATTATATGTCACATTCATTTTAAATGGGAGTCGATGAAGCAGCTGGAAACAACAGGAAGTACACAATAAACTTCAATGCTGCACGTAGAAACTCACATTGCTGCAAAACATACAAAATATGAAGCTTCAATTTAACTTTCAATCACAATGATATCTTCCTAAATTGGTCCTAGCAGCTGTAATTAAACTCCTAATTTAGCAAACTTAATTCCAGAATTACATTTTTCTTTTTAAAGGAACAGTGTTTTTTTTTTTTTTCATGTTTTCATTTGTTTATAATGATCTGAAACTAAGGCCATGTTTAAACGCGTTAAGTTTTATTTTAAAACAGATATTTCCTTGAATATAATATATAAATATAATTATGTCCTCCCAGCCTACATTTTATATCAAATATCTCTACGTATTAAAAATCTACAGCTTCAAAAACATCTGTAGATGTTCCAGTCAGTCGCCTAAAAATGTCTGAATCAGTGTTCGGCTCCACTTAGCTCCGCCCTCTTGAAGCCACTTAGCTCCGCCCTCTTGAAGCCTCTTAGCTCCGCCTTCTTGGCTCCACTTAGCTCCGCCATCTTGATGCCACTTAGCTCCGCCCTCTTGGCTCCACTTAGCTCCGCCATCTTGGCGCCACTTAGCTCCGCCCTCTTGGCTCCACTTAGCTCCGCCCTCTTGGTGCCACTTAGCTCCGCCATCTTGGCTCCACTTAGCTCCGCCCTCTCGTCAGGTCGCAAAGAAACAAGATGGCGACGACCAAAAAGCCGAACTCAAGGCTTCTAAGCATCCTCTTTGTTAAATAAAGTCTGCGGTTAAACCTTTAAATGAATCTCTTCTCTCTTTCTCCACATTGTTCTGTTGACGTCTACGTTGAACAAAGAGTTTTTATATTTGTATTAAATATTCTCTTCTCTTGTTTCTGCCACAGGGAGGATCGCCCACTCCGCCTTCCTTTGTCCAGATGTCAGGTGAGACTCAGACTTCATATCCCATAATCTCTTTAATGAATTAAATAAAGATAATGCCGTCCACACAGAGTGACTATCAGCTCTCTCTTTATATATATATATATATATATATATATATATATCATAATAAATATGTAGAGGGTCCAAGTTCTCACTCACATTTTAAGAAAGTGAGGAATGAGAAGTCAGTTTATTTTTAATCACTTCCTAAAATCCATTTTTACAAACTAGCTTTGATGTTATGTCGTCTTTTTACTGCTTTATTTGATAATTGATAATATTATTGATATTATTTATTTGTTTATTCTTATGGAATTGATTTATTTGATCGATGTATCTATTGTACCTGAATCTTTTTATTTATATTGCTTTTTTTGTCTGTTAAGGCACTTTAGGAACTCTGTTTTTAAGGTGCAATATAAATAAAGAAATTATTATAAATATATGTATATATATATAACTATTATTATTCTTTTCATTATAATATTACTTTTTTATTGTTTCATCTATTGTACTGTTTTATGATTGTTTACCTTAAAGTCTTGCTTTTGTGAAGCGTTCTGTTGTTATATCGTTTTTACTTTGCACTTTGTTGTTATCCTTCATGCATCTCTTCATGTTGCTTCCTGCAGGCTCTCACATGCTGCCCAGCTACTACGGCATGAGGCGTCCCTTCATCTCGGACTCGGACTACTGCCAGTCCACCAAGCAGTTCTCCCCCGACGTCTACTCGCCCTCGCTGGTCGGTAAACCTCTGGGCTGCGACCCGTCCTCCATGGCACACTACTCCTCCTTCATCGACAACTACTACCCCGAGACCTTCGGCGATTACCGGAGCGCCGCCTTCACCAGCTCCGGAGGATCCTTCCTGCCGACGTCGGCCCTCTCGTCCCTGCTGCCTCCTTACGGAGGAGAGCCCTCGCACTTATTCCTGGTAGGATGTGTTAAAGCTGCATTCTCTCTACTGACCACCAGGGGGCGACTCCTCTGGTTGTATAGAAGTCTATGCTTCTTGTGTTAAAGCTGCATTAGCTCTATTGACCACCAGGGGTGACTCCTCTGGTTGTATAGAAGTATATGCTTCTTGTGTTAAAGCTGCATTATCTCTATTGACCACCAGGGGGTGACTCCTCTGGTTGTATAGAAGTCTATATAAATGACTCTACTTCTCTCTTGATTTATTCCCTCAGTAAACATTGTAAACATGAGTTTAAGTCTTCTTCCGTACAACATGATGTTCATTTAGTAAATCAGGAGAAGTTGATTTATTTGGCATGTAACTTGCATACTTCATTTACGACACTTTTGTAGTTATTTGAACCTAAACTATGATATTATCCTAAAACTAACCAAGTAGTTTTGTATCCTAAACGTAGCAAAGTTGTTTCCTGTGACACAGAACTATATTTTGAAAAGACTCACTTTTGTAAGATATCATATGAACCTTTACGAAACCTCGATGCAGGAAGTCAGTGTGTGGAGCACCGGCGTTGAGTTGAAATATAAATGACATCATGCCGTTACAACGGCTCTCCTGTTGTGGTGTGAGCGTATCTGATGAGGCGCTTCCTCGTCGAGGACATGAATGACTGATTGTGTCTCTCTCCCGGCCTCAGAGGGACTCGTGGGAGCAGTCGGTTCCGGAGCCGGTGTCCCAGGTGGAGGCTCTGTGTCCGGACAGCATGGCCTCCGTCAGCGCCCCGCCCTCCATGGCCAGCCCGGAACCCCCGGGGAGCCCGTCTCACTACCGCTCCCCGAGCCGGGGCTCCTCCATGGGCCCCGGCAGCCAGCCCTACACCCTGCACTCCCTGGAGGAAGCCCACTACCACGCCTTGACCACCAGCGGCTCCTACCCGGTCCCCTCCGCCTCCTTCCCCTGCCCGTCCTACATGGGCACCCCCATCGGCGACCTGGTGACCAAGATGGTGACGGAGGAGGCGCCCGACGGCCACGCGGGCCTGCCGCCCAGCGGAGAGGTTCACACCTCCTGGGCCAAGGAGGACGGGGTGAGCTCCTGGTCGCCCTACGAGCTCCGGAGGGCCTACTGACCGGAGGGCCTACTGACCAGAGGGCCTTCTGACCGGAATGCCTTCTGACCGGAGGGCCCACTGACCAGAGGGCCTACTGACCAGAGGGCCTACTGACTGGAGGGCCTACTGACCAGAGGGCCTTCTGACCAGAGGGCCTTCTGACCGGAGGGCCTTCTGACCGGAGGGCCTTCTGAAGGAGGGCCCACTGACCAGAGGGCCTTCTGACCGGAATGCCTTCTGACCGGAGGGCCTTCTGACTTCAGGGCTTTTTGACCAGAGGGCCTTGTGACCAGAGGGCCCACTGACCAGAGGGCCTTGTGACCAGAGGGCCCACTGACCAGAGGGCCTTGTGACCAGAGGGCCCACTGACCAGAGGGCCTTGTGACCAGAGGGCCCACTGACCAGAGGGCCTTGTGACCAGAGGGCCTTGTGACCAGAGGGCCTTGTGACCAGAGGGCCTTGTGACCAGATGGCCTGGAGAAGGTGTCACAGACAAATAAACACTGAACTCTACGAGCACTCGGATCCAGAACTCTCCATCGGACACTTTAATGCATTCAGGAAGAGTTTTTGCTTGATCTGACGAGATTCCTACCTATTTGTTTTTATTTTTGGTTTGCTTTGTATGAAAAAAGAGCCTTAAGTTTTTCATTGATGTATTTAAGTTGGTGAAGTAGTGTCGTCTCTTTCATGATGTATAATAAGAGGACTTCTGGTTAAACTGTTGAGTCGCTCAACTCATTTGAAAAATATATAAATTATGATTTAGCGAAATATGTACAGTAGTTATATCCACATATTTGTGTTTACGTGAAAATAAATTTACAAGATTTTCAAAATGGTGTGAGGCTGATAGTAACTGTATTTATTGCCAACGGTAAGGAAAAACTAATAAATATAAGCAATAAATTAGTATAGGAATTTCACGTAAGGAGCTAACGTTTTAGAGGACTCCACCAGGTCACATGACTTCATGTTATAGAGGACCTCCACCAGGTCACATGACTTCATGTTATAGAGGAGCTCCACCAGGTCACATGACTTCATGTTATAGAGGACCTCCACCAGGTCACATGACTTCATGTTTTAGAGGAATTCCACCAGGTCACATGACTTCATGTTATAGAGGAGCTCCACCAGGTCACATGACTTCATGTTATAGAGGAGCTCCACCAGGTCACATGACTTCATGTTTTAGAGGAACTCCACCAGGTCACATGACTTCATGTTAGTCTATAGAGGAACTCCACCAGGTCACATGACTTCATGTTATAGAGGACCTCCACCAGGTCACATGACTTCATGTTATAGAGGACCTCCTCCAGGTCACATGACTTCATGTTTTAGAGGAATTCCACCAGGTCACATGACTTCATGTTATAGAGGAGCTCCACCAGGTCACATGACTTCATGTTATAGAGGACCTCCACCAGGTCACATGACTTCATGTTTTAGAGGAACTCCACCAGGTCACATGACTTCATGTTAGTCTATAGAGGAACTCCACCAGGTCACATGACTTCATGTTATAGAGGACCTCCACCAGGTCACATGACTTCATGTTATAGAGGACCTCCTCCAGGTCACATGACTTCATGTTTTAGAGGAATTCCACCAGGTCACATGACTTCATGTTATAGAGGAACTCCACCAGGTCACATGACCTCATGTTATAGAGGACCTCCACCAGGTCACATGACTTCATGTTTTAGAGGAATTCCACCAGGTCACATGACTTCATGTTATAGAGGAACTCCACCAGGTCACATGACCTCATGTTATAGAGGACCTCCACCAGGTCACATGACTTCATGTTTTAGAGGAATTCCACCAGGTCACATGACTTCATGTTATAGAGGAACTCCACCAGGTCACATGACCTCATGTTATAGAGGACCTCCACCAGGTCACATGACCTCATGTTATAGAGGACCTCCACCAGGTCACATGACTTCATGTTTTAGAGGAATTCCACCAGGTCACATGACTTCATGTTATAGAGGAACTCCTCCAGGTCACATGACTTCATGTTATAGAGGAACTCCTCCAGGTCACATGACTTCATGTTATAGAGGAACTCCACCAGGTCACATGACTTCATGTTATAGAGGAATTCCACCAGGTCACATGACTTCATGTTAGTCTATAGAGGAGCTCCACCAGGTCACATGACTTCATGTTATAGAGGACCTCCACCAGGTCACATGACTTCCTGTTATAGAGGAACTCCTCCAGGTCACATGACTTCCTGTTATAGAGGAACTCCTCCAGGTCACATGACTTCCTGTTATAGAGGAACTCCTCCAGGTCACATGACTTCATGTTAGTCTATAGAGGAACTCCTCCAGGTCACATGACTTCATGTTAGTCTATAGAGGAGCTCCTCCAGGTCACATGACTTCATGTTATAGAGGACCTCCACCAGGTTACATGACTTCATGTTATAGAGGACCTCCACCAGGTCACATGACTTCATGTTATAGAGGAGCTCCTCCAGGTCACATGACTTCATGTTATAGAGGAGCTCCTCCAGGTCACATGACTTCATGTTATAGAGGAACTCCACCAGGTCACATGACTTCATGTTATAGAGGAGCTCCTCCAGGTCACATGACTTCATGTTATAGAGGACCTCCACCAGGTCACATGACTTCCTGTTATAGAGGAACTCCTCCAGGTCACATGACTTCATGTTATAGAGGACCTCCACCAGGTCACATGACTTCCTGTTATAGAGGTACTCCTCCAGGTCACATGACTTCCTGTTATAGAGGAACTCCTCCAGGTCACATGACCTCACGTCTCCTCCACTAAGCTAAAGGACGACTAGAGGACTCGTGTCCTAGTGAGGACACTTAGTCGTCTCCTTTCCTTTAAGCTTCTATGTCCTCATAAACCATGACCCCGTGGAGGGAGATCATAGTGAAATGATCAGTTGCTCTGATGGCATTGCAGTCGTCTATATTTAAGCAAATCTCTGAAGGCAAATGTGTGATAGTGGGCTATATAAATAAATAAATACAATTGAATGGCCTTCCTTGTGGGGGAGAATTAGTTGTCCGATTTATAAAACAGGTCAGTGAACGCCCCTCTGGTGGATCTTAAAGGGAGAGAGGACAGAGGACATGAGGACAGATGACAGAGGACAGAGGACATGAGGACAGATGACAGAGGACAGAGGACATGAGGACAGAGGACTGAGGACATGAGGAGAGAGGACATGAGGAGATATGAGAGAGGACAGAGGACAGAGGACAGATGACAGAGGACAGAGGACAGAGGACATGAGGAGAGAGGACAGAGAACTGAGGACATGAGGAGAGAGGAGAGAGGACAGAGGACAGAGGACTGAGGACATGAGGACATGAGGAGATATGAGAGAGGACAGAGGACTGAGGACATGAGGACAGAGGACAGAGGACATAGGACAGAGGACATGAGGACATGAGGACATGAGGAGATATGAGAGAGGACAGAGGACAGAGGACATAGGACATGAGGAGAGAGGACAGAGGACATAGGACAGAGGACATGAAGACATGAGGAGATATGAGAGAGGACAGAGGACAGAGGACATAGGACATGAGGAGAGAGGACAGAGGACAGAGGACATGAGGAGAGAGGACAGAGGACATAGGACATGAGGAGAGAGGACAGAGGACTGAGGACATGAGGAGAGAGGACAGAGGACATAGGACATGAGGAGAGAGGACAGAGGACATAGGACATGAGGAGAGAGGACAGAGGACTCAGGACATGAGGAGAGAGGACAGAGGACTGAGGACATGAGGAGAGAGGACAGAGGACTGAGGACATGAGGAGAGAGGACAGAGGACTGAGGACATGAGGAGAGAGGACAGAGGACATGAGGAGAGAGGAGAGAGGACAGAGGACTCAGGACATGAGGAGAGAGGACAGAGGACAGAGGACATGAGGAGAGAGGACAGAGGACAGAGGACATGAGGAGAGAGGACAGAGGACAGAGGACATGAGGAGAGAGGACAGAGGACATAGGACATGAGGAGAGAGGACTGAGGACATGAGGAGAGAGGACAGAGGACATAGGACATGAGGAGAGAGGACAGAGGACATAGGACATGAGGAGAGAGGACAGAGGACTGAGGACATGAGGAGAGAGGACAGAGGACTGAGGACATGAGGAGAGAGGACAGAGGACATGAGGAGAGAGGAGAGAGGACAGAGGACTCAGGACATGAGGAGAGAGGACAGAGGACAGAGGACATGAGGAGAGAGGACAGAGGACAGAGGACATGAGGAGAGAGGACAGAGGACAGAGGACATGAGGAGAGAGGACAGAGGACTGAGGACATGAGGAGAGAGGACAGAGGACAGAGGACATGAGGAGAGAGGACAGAGGACATAGGACATGAGGAGAGAGGACATAGGACTGAGGACATGAGGAGAGAGGACAGAGGACATGAGGAGAGAGGACAGAGGACTCAGGACATGAGGAGAGAGGACAGAGGACAGAGGACATGAGGAGAGAGGACAGAGGACTGAGGACATGAGGAGAGAGGACAGAGGACATGAGGAGAGAGGAGAGAGGACAGAGGACTCAGGACATGAGGAGAGAGGACAGAGGACAGAGGACATGAGGAGAGAGGACAGAGGACAGAGGACATGAGGAGAGAGGACAGAGGACAGAGGACATGAGGAGAGAGGACAGAGGACTGAGGACATGAGGAGAGAGGACAGAGGACAGAGGACATGAGGAGAGAGGACAGAGGACTCAGGACATGAGGAGAGAGGACAGAGGACTGAGGACATGAGGAGAGAGGACAGAGGACATGAGGAGAGAGGAGAGAGGACAGAGGACTCAGGACATGAGGAGAGAGGACAGAGGACTGAGGACATGAGGAGAGAGGACAGAGGACATGAGGAGAGAGGACAGAGGACAGAGGACATGAGGAGAGAGGACAGAGGACATAGGACATGAGGAGAGAGGACATAGGACATGAGGAGAGAGGACAGAGGACAGAGGACATGAGGAGAGAGGACAGAGGACAGAGGACATGAGGAGAGAGGACAGAGGACAGAGGACATGAGGAGAGAGGACAGAGGACTGAGGACATGAGGAGAGAGGACAGAGGACTGAGGACATGAGGAGAGAGGACAGAGGACTGAGGACATGAGGAGAGAGGACAGAGGACATGAGGAGAGAGGAGAGAGGACAGAGGACTCAGGACATGAGGAGAGAGGACAGAGGACAGAGGACATGAGGAGAGAGGACAGAGGACAGAGGACATGAGGAGAGAGGACAGAGGACAGAGGACATGAGGAGAGAGGACAGAGGACTGAGGACATGAGGAGAGAGGACAGAGGACAGAGGACATGAGGAGAGAGGACAGAGGACATGAGGAGAGAGGACAGAGGACATGAGGAGAGAGGACAGAGGACATAGGACATGAGGAGAGAGGACATAGGACATGAGGAGAGAGGACAGAGGACAGAGGACATGAGGAGAGAGGACAGAGGACGTAGGACATGAGGAGAGAGGACATAGGACATGAGGAGAGAGGACAGAGGACAGAGGACATGAGGAGAGAGGACATAGGACATGAGGAGAGAGGACAGAGGACATAGGACATGAGGAGAGAGGACAGAGGACATAGGACATGAGGAGAGAGGACATAGGACATGAGGAGAGAGGACAACAGAGGACAGAGGACAGAGGACATGAGGAGAGAGGACAGAGGACGTAGGACATGAGGAGAGAGGACATAGGACATGAGGAGAGAGGACAGAGGACAGAGGACATGAGGAGAGAGGACATAGGACATGAGGAGAGAGGACAGAGGACATAGGACATGAGGAGAGAGGACAGAGGACATAGGACATGAGGAGAGAGGACATAGGACATGAGGAGAGAGGACAACAGAGGACAGAGGACAGAGGACATGAGGAGAGAGGACATAGGACATGAGGAGAGAGGACAGAGGACAGAGGACATGAGGACAGAGGACAGAGGACAGAGGACATGAGGAGAGACATGTTCTCAAACAGATATTTTCGTTTAGTTTTAAGTCTTTAAATCTGCAGGAGTCTGTCTGCTGGAGACAATGAATGGATGAATGGATGAATGGATGAATGGATGAATGGATGAATGGATGAATGGATGAATGTCCTGTTTCTGGTCACATGACCAAAGCTGCTGCAGAAGAAACGGACCGACAGCGAACACCTGGTGTTGAGTGACTCCTTTAAGGTCAGATAGAGGTCAATGGGTCAGGATGAACACTGAAACATCCTGATGGTCTAAAGCTCTTAGCCACACACACACACACACACACACACACACACACACACACACACACACACACACACACACACACACACAGTCAGTAAATCTGCCGTAACAGATCTTTATTGAGTCTTTAAAGCTCCGTCTCCTCAGAATGTTCAACATCGTCTTTAATCTTCTATGAAACCGTTGATGCAGATTAAACTTCAGCTGTTCATCATCCAACACGTGAAGGCATCACTCACTCATCTGTTGTTGTGTTTATTGTGTTTTAATATTAACAATAAACGTGTGTCCAACGTTATGGAAGCAGGACGACGTTCTGACTTCTGACCACCAGGTGGCGACACAACATCACAGCTGCTAAAAACTAGACAGATGAGCTGCAGCCAGAGGGAGGAGGGAGGAGGGAGGAGGGAGGAGGGAGGAGGGAGGAGGGAGGAGGGAGGAGAGGAGGGAGAGAGGAGAGAGGAGAGGAGAGGAGAGGAGGGGGATGGAGGAGAGGAGAGGAGGGAGGGAGGAGAAGAGAGGAGAGGAGAGGGAGGAGAGGGAGGGGACATGAGGAGAGAGAAGAGGAGAGAGAGGAGAGGAGAGAGGAGATGAGGGAGGAGGGAGGAGAGGAGGGGAGGGTACATGAGGAGAGAGGAGATGAGAGAAGGAGGAGGAGGAGGAGAGAGAGGAGATGATGGGAGGAGGAGAGGAAAGAGGAGAGAGGAAAGAGGAGAGAGGACATGAGAGAGGATGGAGGACAGGGAGGAAGAGGTGTGATGATGATGATGATGATGATGATGATGATGATGATGATGATGATGATGATGATGATGATGAGGGAAGTTTATGAAAAGTGCTATTAATCACCAAAGAGGTGATTAATAGAAGAAGAAGAAGAAGAAGAAGAAGAAGAAGAAGAAGAAGAAGAAGAAGAAGAAGAAGAAGAAGAAGAAGAAGAAGAAGAAGAAGAAGAAGAATTATTATGATTTATATTTTAATCGATGACAACAATATGATATTTATAATACTAATAATAGATGACAACTACTCATAATAATAATAATAATAATAGTGATGTAGTATAATAATGAAATAAGTCCCACAAGGTAAATAATAATAGAATACTACAACTAATAAAAATGATAATAATAAGTGTCATTCTGTAGTTGTGGTTATGATAAATATAGTTGTCATTATAACTATTAGGTCTAATAATAATAATAATAATAATAATAATAATAATAATAATAATAGGATAATACTACTAGAGTAATAACAGTAATATACATAATGTATTATTATTATTTCTAATAATGTAGTTACTTATCATCTAAAATAATAATAAATAAAAGTCCGATATATATATATATATATATATTTTTTAATAATAATAATAATAATAATAATAATACTATATAACAGTACAGTATTATAAATAATGTTTTATTATTATTTCTAATAATTTAGTTATCCTGTGATCCACAATCTAAAATAATAATAAATAAAAGTCCACAGCTGATATACATAATAATAATAATAATAATAATAATAATAATAATAATAATAATAATAATAATAATAATAATAATATGTAAAGGCTTTCCTCTGAATTAATTATAAATAAAAACCTTTCATCTTCACCCTGACAGGAGAGAGTTAAACATAAATAATATAATAATATGAACATAAAAGCTGTGTGTTATGATATATGATATTATGATATTAATGATATTTAATCATATTTAATCATATTTAATGCTCTCAGAGGAATCTGAGCTCAGAGGCCTAAAGACACCAAAGATGGCTGCTGCCTCGGCCACGCCCCCTTCCCTGCCACTTCTCTGACTTTTCATCAGAAATAAAGCATAAACTTATGTTTCCTAAACATATTTTCACCCGCACTTCGGCCGCAGACACTGCGTGCGCGCGGCCGCATGCGTGCGGCAGGAGATGCGCGTCGCGCAGAGCGCAGAAGCGCGCCAAGGGGAGCCTAATGAGGGGGTGTGTGGCTCTCTAATGGCAAAAGGAGGATAAAATGAACTAAAGTAATGTTTCCTGAAGGTCAAAGTGTGAAATATGATTATAATACATTGCAGTGGGGTCTTTGTGATGCGCGTGCGTGAGGCTTTTTCAGCTAAAATCGATACAACTCGGTTGCCTCTGAATATTCAAATTGAAAGTAACGCGCAATCAAATCATTGTCAAATCATTGAGTTCTAGGGGTTTTAAATAGTAGGCATGGAGGCAGACAATCCCAAAATAATATGTCCGCAGCTTTATCACCATATTGGTGCACACTCTGCTCTGCCGGGAACTCTGGCTTTGCACACTTTTGGACACTTTTGCACAAATTTTGGTTTCTTGGCCGTTTGTGAAGCAGCAGCACAGAGCCCGCACAGCCCGCAGGAGCCCGCAGGAGCCCGCAGGAGCCGCAGGGAGCCGGGAGCCACGAGCCGCATGGCGGGTGAGTCCGCGCGCCTCTCCGCTGATCGGCCTGGAAGAGAGGGAGGACAGAAAGAAGGAGAAAGAGAAGAAGAGAGAGAGTTTAGTGGCAACATTACAGCAGCGCGAGGCGCGTGCACGACAGAGCTTCACCGTGATTCAGCGCTGCGTGTTCATTTTAATCATGAACATGAATAATACCCGAGCTGGAGCAGCTTTATGGATCATTGCGCACACTTTAATAACTTTAATAACACCTGTGTGTGTGAGTGTGTGAGTGTGTGTGTGTGAGTGTGTGTGTGTGTGTGTGTGAGTGTGAGTGTGTGTGTAGCAGGAGGCTGCACGTGCTCGTTAAAAGAGACATAAACACTTTTACAGACTTTTATGAAGGTTATTTTTCACACGTTATGACTCCAGAAGATTATTATGATTATGTGTTTTAATAAGTCCTCTTCATGCGCGCATGGCACGCGCAGCCTGCGCTCGTGTCCGCGCCGCGTGACGTCCCGCGCGCTCTGCCCGCGCTAACTCTCACATTTAACACCTCGGGAACTTTAGTTATGAATATTTATCAGATGATGTTTCTGCTCGTAATCAAATCGGCTTCTTTTTTTTCTTTCTCCCAAAAAAAACGGCGCGCGTCTTTATTTACGCCTTTAGGCCTAAAGCAGAGAACCTATGAGGCTCATCTGCAGGTTCTCCTAGAGAACCTTAACCACATGTAGACCCGCAGAGCCGCGGGACGGGACAGGGGACGGGACGGGACGGGGACACGGTGCGGGACGGGGCGGGGCGGGACGGGGTGCAGGCAGAATGAGGAGGCTTGAGCTTGAATAATAAACATAAATGTTCCGTAAAAATCACAACAAAAACTACAAAAAAACGACCTGAACACGAGCTCAACCTTTAGAACCTTTAGAACCTTTAGGCGTCTATATATTGTGACGTGGAGCCGAAATGCGTACAATTTAGCCCCAAAAAATATATAAATAAATATAATTTTCCGATAAGTTTCGCGGCTTTGATCCGTCTCTCCGGGTCTGGAGCTCAGCTCACAGCTCGACGCCTTCCAGGCTAAACTAACCAGGTGGTTACGGGTCGAGTCCCGCGGCTCGTTCTGCTCTTTGAGCGCGAGCTTCACTCAGGAGCCGCGACGCGTTCCGACCCTCAGACCGACCCGGGTCTGAGGGTCCGACCCGGACCAGGACTCATGGAGCTACTCACGGTTGTGCGTTTTGTGCCGCCGTCCTTTGTCCCTGGTCTGGGCGCGCGGGTGTGTGTGTGTGTGTGAGAGAGAGAGAGAGAGAGAGAGAGAGAGAGAGAGAGAGAGAGAGAGGCGGCGAAGGAGGAAGCGCTGCCGTAAAGAGGGCGCTGCAGGGGGGTCGCGGACCCGGAGAGGAGCGGAGAGAGAGCCGCTTTACGCGCCGCGGGTCCGGATAGAAACTCTCACGATTACGCGCTGAACGCGGTGAAAAAACACAATAAATAGTTTCATAAAACATGTTCAATAAAACTTTATTTACAGCACAAAACATCACGTTTTATATTTAAACAGGACAATAAAGTTGATAATAAAATGAGTTCATGGAGAGATTTGAGTTTATTATTAGGAGAGGAAATAAAACGAGAGAGAGAGAGAGAGAGAGAGAGAGAGGGGGGGGGAGGGTCAGCTCCATTGTCCGGTGTTTAGTCAACATGTCCCGCTGCGCCCGCAGACAGGAGGGTGTACCAGGGCGTCCGAGTCAGGACTACAGTGAAGGAGCTGCTGCAGAGGCTGCGAGCCGGGGCCCGCGAGGCCGAGACGGGACACACGGAGACGGTAACCCCCCTCTCTCTC